>JAKSZT010054380.1:4471970-4487101 GCA_026826555.1 Tolypeutes matacus
TGTTGAGTGAAGCAAGCCAGGCACTGAAGGATGAACAGTATATGACCTCACTGATCTGAACTGAGGAAAGTGAGCAGTCTCTGAGAACCATTGTTTGAAAGATAGGTTAACAAAGGAGAGTAAGAGAAGAGCAGGCTTTGAGCCATCACCCATATGGACATAATCTGTGGTAAAGGGATAGAGTGTGGTTGCATGTTGTGGGATGGGGCAGATGAGTGGTGGTGTTCCTGGGTTTGGTGGTGCAGCACTGGGGGGTGGGTGGATTAGGAAGGGCAGGTTCAAATCCCCAGGGCATGTAACTGTGAATCTTGACATTCCATGGGTAGGGAGAGGGTGGTATCATGGGCCCTGGGGAGCTGGGGAGAAGGGAACAGTCAAGATCTAAAGGGGTGGTTGTTGGTCATGGGGAAGGTTTTTCATTACCTTACAGTAATGGACACAGGACATGGTAAATATCATCAAAATTATTAAACTGTATCATCTAACTTGTAAAGTATACTGTAAATCATTGACAATGTTTAGTTGGTGTATTTTGCTATCTGTATAACAGTTATAACAATGCTAATATTCCAAAAAAAGGGGGGGTCAATATGGGGTGGGGAAATTGGGGTGGTTTGGTATCTGGGAGTCTCCGGCACTCCGTATGTGACTTTGCTGTGACCTAAAACTTCTTTGAAAATCAAATGAAAAATTGGGAGACAATGGGGATTGAGAGGGTGAAGGTGTTACGGCATACCAGACATCCAATAACACAGTGATAAAAGGAAGGAAAGAAAACAAGTAGAGAAAGGAAAAAAGAATGAATTTATATATATATATATATATATATATTTAAGGCATTTCCTTTGCCTTTTTCGCCCATTTTCTGAATGTCCCAATGTTGGAGGCGGTCAGAAAGAGGTGAAGCTAAAAATGTACGTAATGGCCGACCAACAACAAAGAACAAGCTCGATCCCATATTTAGTCTTCTTGTAGGAAGTAGCTTACCCTGCTCCTGCCAGCGTGAAACCTTCCTGCCTTCCACAAATAGCAAACCCTCCCTAGCAACCATCTGTGTCCAATCCCAGCCTGCCTCATATGCCTTACACGTACTTCCCCTTTCTCATGATATATATATCACCACCTCCCTTAATAAAGAAGCATGTAGAAAATCTCTCCTGTGTGTCTGTGTCAATTGTCTTTACATCCCTCTCGCTGTGTCGGCGCGAGCCCCGGTTGACTGTCCCGCCGGCCGGGACAACTGGCGCCCAACGTGGGGCTCGAGTGCCACCTGAGAGACGGGAGCGCCACATCGACGAGGGGGGCCCCCTCACTCATAGCCGCGAGAAATTCATCGCGAAGGACGACAGTGCTGGCGAACGAAGGAACTTCCACCTGAGTAAGTCTATCTTTATTTTTCCCTTTATCATGGGTCAAACACTTAGTTTTCATCAGCTCTATATTACTCAAATTAAGGATTCCCTCCAAGTGCAGGGGGTCAAAGTCAACAGAAAGGATCTTTCTAAATTTTTCACTTACATTATAGATACTTGCCCCTGGTTCCCCAAGGAGGGAACTATCAACCACCAATGCTGGCTCAGAGTCGGCGATTGCTTAAAAGACTATTATAGAACTTTTGGCCCCGAGAAGGTGCCTGTAACAGCCTTCTCTTATTGGAACCTTATCAATGAGATTCTAAAAACTGACTCTCCTGATATTACCTATCTTCGCAAACAGGGAGAGGCAGTCTTACAGAGCTGCTCCCGCCCAGTTTCAAGATGTTCAACCGTTACCATTGATATACCAGAGAACCACCCTGGTGGGGACCAAATCGGTAACAGCGATACACCCTTGTCTGCTAACCAGGACAAACCCCCACCCAATTTCTTAGCAACCGAATACTCAGAACCTGGATCCCCTTCTACCAATCAGGACATGTTGCCTCCCACTAACTCACCTCCCCCCGATAATTCTCTTAAAACAAATCCAATTAATCCCCTTTCTCCTTTCTATCCTCCTCCTTATAACCCTCACGTTTCATCTGCTCCTCCCCTTGCCTTTCCTGCATTTGCTAGTTCCCTGCCTCCATTCTCCGCTGTTGAAGAGGCAATGGAAGTCCTACAAACCCATGCCGCCGGCTCCCACACCGCCTTTAAACAAAATCAGCAACAGGCCAGTGCTTTACTTAACTCCTTACAAGCGATTACCCATGCGCTGTCGCAGCTGTGTCCTCCCCCTCTTCCTAATAACCCCACCGACCTTCTCCCGTCTCCTCGCTGTGCTCATTATGCTTTCCCTATCACACGTAGGGATCGCTTGCCCCGTCTGGCCTCCGCAAATAGCGAAGGCGGCGACCAGCCCCAAGATGGCGCTGACAGCCTGTCTCAAAATGAGGACCAGGAAGAAATCCAACCAGCTGCCTCCTCCTCGTCTTCAGAAGACGAGGAGGAAGCAGGCCTAGTCCTCCGTCAGCCCATTCTGAATCTTCCAAGTATAAGCCTCTCAATTTAAAATACATAAAAGACCTAAAAAGGGCAGCGAATGATTATGGCCCCACCGCCCCCTTTACTGTCACCTTATTAGAAAACCTCAGCGAAAAGGAACTCACTCCCAACGACTGGATGCAATTAGCCAAAGCCACCCTGTCCAGTGGCGATTTTCTTTTATGGAAAACTGAATATGAGGAGCGATGCCGGCGGCAGGCGGATAGCAACGCGCAAAAGCCTGAATCTAAAACCTGGACCTTAAAAAAGCTTTTGGGGCTCAGTCCTTACAACCTAAATACAAAACAGGCGCAATTTCCGCGAGGACTAATTGGTCAAGTACAGGCCGCAGCTTTACATGCTTGGCGTAAGCTCCCCCAAAAAGACTCTGCCACCTCATCCCTAACAAAGATCATTCAAGGACCAGATGAGTCCTATAGTGATTTCTTGGGCAGACTTAAGGACGCGGCCAGGCGCTTACTTGGGGAAAGTGAAACCAATAGTGAGTTTTTAAACATCTCGCTTTTGAGAATGCCAATTCCGCTTGCCAAGCGGCTATACGCCCCTTTCGCAATACCCCTATCCATAATTATATCAAACTTTGTTCAGGCATTAGCCCCACACAAGCTTTACTGGCGATTGGAGCCGCTTTTCAAAACCAGCAAAAAATAAGCCCCCCAACTTGTTATAATTGTAAACAACCAGGCCATTTTCTAAAACAATGCCCCATCAGGAACCCACCATCCCCAATGCCTCTTGGCTTTGCTTCCCCCTCTCACACCCGCCCCCTACCTAGAACCGTTTGCCCGCGTTGCAAAAAAGGATTTCATTGGTCCTCTGAGTGTCACTCAAAAACAGATATCTCTGGCCAACCTATACCTCCTCGGCCGCAGGGAAACTCCCAATGGGGCCGGCCTCAGGCCCCACCCAAGACAAACCCAGGGGCAGTACGGTTTGTCCAGCCACCCCCCACCGTAGTGCCTGCTCTCCCAACCATAAACCACGCTGCCATGTCTCAGACTTATGGCGAGCAACAGCGGGGAGCGCAGGATTGGACCTCAGTGCCGCCTCCAACTCAATATTAACCCCAGAGTCCAGCCCCCTCCTTATTCCAACAGGAGTATATGGACCGCTGCCCTCCAACACCTTTGGTCTTATTTTGGGCAGGGCCAGCACTTCCTTAACAGGGGTCCAAGTTCTCCCGGGAATATTGGATGGCGATTATGAAGGCGAAATCAAGGTGATTGCAACAACCTCTCATAACATAATCCCCATCTCTGCCGGCACCCGAATAGTACAGCTTGTTATTCTCCCCTTGCATCATATTAACTCCAATTTTAAAAAACTGCAGAGGAACACTGAAAATCCCGGTTCCTCTGATGCTTACTGGGCACAAGCCATAACCCACAACCGGCCCACTCTAAAATTAAAGCTAAATGGCAAATCTTTTGAGGGCATATTAGATACAGGAGCCGATGCCACAGTCATTTCTTCAAACCACTGGCCCAAATCTTGGCCCCTTACTGATGCTACCACCCATCTACAAGGGATAGGCGGAGGCGCTAACCCCCTCCAAAGTTCACAAACTCTAAATTGGGATGATGAAGGGAATAAAGGCACGGTTACTCCGTATGTCCTTCCCAATCTTCCTGTCAATCTGTGGGGTAGGGATATCCTCACCCAAATGAAAGTCTTTATGTGCAGCCCCAATAACAAACACTATTGCCGCCCAAATGCTTAATATGGATTTCCTCCCTGGCAAAGGCTTAGGCAGAGACAATCAAGGTATTAAATAACCCATTTCAGTGAAACCTAATCCAAACAAAACAGGACTTGGGTTCCCACAGGATTTAACATGATGGCCATTGACATCCCTGTACCCCATGCTGAAAAAATTTCCTGGAAAAAAACAGAGCCAGTATGGGTTGATCAATGGCCCTTAACACTAGAAAAAACCCTAGCAGCTATAGAGTTAGTACAGGAACAACTTGCTGCTGGCCATATTGAGCCTACCCAGTCCCCCTGGAATACCCCCATTTTTGTCATAAGAAAGAAATCGGGCACATGGAGACTGTTACAGGATCTGCGGGCCGTAAATAAGATGATGATCCCCATAGGAGCTTTACAACCTGGTCTCCCCTCGCCAGTTGCAATCCCTTCAAATTTCCATAAAATAGTCATAGACTTAAAGGATTGTTTTTTTTCCATACCCCTTCACCCTGAGGACAGGCAACATTTTGCCTTCAGTGTTCCTCAAACCAATTTTCAGGGTCCAATGCCCCGATTTCAATGGTAGGTATTGCCACAAGGTATGGTCAATAGCCCCACCTTATGCCAAAAATTTGTTGCTGCTGCAATTAATCCAACAAGACAGGCTTGGCCACAAGTCATTATTCTTCATTACATGGATGACATATTGCTAGCGGGACCATGCCTAACCGAACTTCATTCTTGCTACCAAAATCTTCTTAAGCATTTAACAGCAAAAGGCCTTCTAATTGCCCCTGATAAGGTACAAGCCTCTAACACCTTTTCTTACCTTGGATTCGAACTCTGGGGTCAACGAGTTCTTACCCCTCGCATCAGGTTACAAACCTCCCATTTGCTGACGTTACATGATTTCCAAAAATTGCTGGGAGACATTCAGTGGCTTCGCCCCTACCTTAAAATACCTACAGAAACGCTTCTCCTGCTCAACGAAATCCTAAAGGGAGACTCTAACCCATCCTCTCGACGGAGCTTAACTATGGAGGCAGCACAAGTGCTCGAAATCATAAACCAGGCTATTCAAACCCAAACTTGTTACCAGATAGACTACCGCCACCCTTTAGTGTTCATAATCCTGGCCACGAATCATACCCCAACCAGTGTTTTCTGGCAATCCTGTTACAATCTGCAAGGTAAACAAGGTCGTCCACTGCTCTGGGTTCACCTTTCTGCTCCCCCCCCCCAAGTACTCTCACCATACATCTCTCTCACAGCCACCCTCATTACTAAGGGCAGGCAAACAAGCCGCCAACTTTTTGGCAAGGACCCAGACTCCCTTATTGTCCGGTATACGCAAGAACAAATCAATTGGCTTTTCCAAACTGATGACGAGTGGGCTGTTTCATGCTCCTCCTTCACAGGCAACATTGACAATCATTACCCAGCTAACCCATTAATTCAGTTCGCCAAAATCCACCCGTTTATCTTTCCAAAGGTCACAAAACAAACACACATTGATTCGGCGCTCCTAGTTTTCACTGACGGCTCTGCAAACGGAACTGCCGCCTATGTTATCCAAAATCAGGTTTTTTCCATACCCTCCCCCTATGCTTCAGCCCAACTCGTAGAACTCTACGCAGTCCTGCAAGTCTTTTCCTGCCTCCCAAATCAGCCTTTTAACTTATACACTGATAGCGCTTATATAGCCCAATCAGTACCACTGCTAGAAACAACTCCATTCATTAAACCTTCCACTAATGCGGTTCCACTGTTCTCAAAACTACAAAAATCAATTCTCAGAAGGCAACATCCCTTTTTTATAGGGCACCTCCGAGCACACCAACATCTACCAGGCCCTCTAACAAAGGGCAATGCATTGGCAGACTCTGCCACTCAATTGCTGTGCCCTGCCCTTACAGATCCTTTAACCCTGGCCTCCCAAGCCCACGCTGTACATCACTTAAACGCAAATACCCTCCGCCTAAAGTAAAATATTACTAGAGAGCAAGCAAGGGAAATTGTCAAAACCTGCAAAAACTGTGTAACTCAACTGCCAGTTCCTCATCTAGGAGTTAACCCCAGAGGTCTTATTCCAAATGAGATCTGGCAAATGGACGTAACTCACCTCGCTAACTTTGGACAGCTTAAGTATGTCCATGTGTGTATCGATACTTACAGTGGCTTCATCCTAGCCAGTTTACAATCAGGAGAAGCCTCCAAGCATGTTATATCCCACCTGCTACATTGTTTCTCTATCCTAGGCCAACCTAAAATGATCAAAACAGATAATGGCCCTGGATACACTGGAAAAAATTTTCAAGCCTTCTGCCAGCAATTACAGATTAAGCACGTTACAGGTATACCCTATAATCCTCAAGGTCAAGGGATCATAGAACGAGCCCATCGCACCTTAAAGAACACCCTAAACCGCCTAACTGAAAGCTCTCTTGATCTCTCTAAACAACGACCGCGAGATCTTCTGCACCATGCTCTCTTTGCCCTTAATTTCCTTACATTGGGTGTCGGTGGACAATCTGCGGCCGACAGGCACTGGCACCCTAACACACAATCACATCAGGCTACTGTTATGTGGCGCGACCCATTAACATCGTGCTGGAACGGCCCTGACCCCGTACTTATCTGGGGACGGGGCTCAGCCTGTGTATACGACAGAAGAGAAGGAAGCCCACGCTGGCTCCCCGAAAGATTGATAAAACAGGTCAACCCACCCTTTGATAATAACAAAACCTCCAGGGTGGATACCGCCCCCTGAGACAACCCTCTCCTTTTATCTTCCAGCACGAGATACGCCTTCTACCGATGCAACTCTGCGCTGCTCCGGGGTTCTTCCTGTGCGGCCTTGCCACTGCCATTGGAACTCTCCTGCTGTACGGCGGTGCCCCCCGCAGCTGGAACACTGTATACAAGATCTTAACTGTCTCACTTTTTGCCACGTATATCGGTCTGCTTATTGCCACCACCTGCCTTTTATAACTCTCCCTATATACAAAATGGACCGGCCTATCTGCTCCATGCTCAAAATCTTCCTTATATGTGTCATGCCAAGAATCTTGCATGGAGGAATGGGACCTCCCGTTTCTCGTGATGTCTTGCTTGAAAAACTCTATGGCAAGCCTTGTGATTGCGGAGGGGGAAAAATGCCTGACCCCGATAGAGATACCACCAAACTCCAGTACGTGCATTGTCCCACTCACATAGCCTATCTAATATCTACCCCTAGCAGAACAGGAGGATTGCAGTTGAAGTGGGTTTGCATAAGTCGTCCAAAAGTAATCCCCTCTGACGACGGCAAACCCAGGCCATGTCCCTGCAGCACTTATTATCCAGCTATTCACTGCAGTTGTTACTCCTCATTTCAATCCTGTACCGGTCCAAATAACCATACTTATTATACTGCCGTTTTGGTAAAGACATCTAGTGGTTCATTTGGAGAATTGGGAACTGAAGTCCTGGGTAATCCTAAACTTGCCCAGGCCCCCTGTGGAGGCCCAAATAGTAAAATAGGAGATCAGGTCTGCTGGAACCAAAAACCTCCTGTACATGTGTCAGACGGGGGAGGCCCACAAGACCAAGCTCGACAGATCATTATCCAACATAGAGTGGAAGAATTGGCAAAAAAAACTATTCCCTCAAATTGAATATCATCCTCTAGCCTTACCAAAAGCCGCTAGCTCAGATATAGATGCTCAAACCCATGATATTCTTACAGCCTCCCTTAGGTTACTCAATGAAACCCATCCTGAGTTCATTCAGGGCTGTTGGCTGTGTCTGCATACAGGAACCCCTATGCCACTAGCTATACCAGCACCCTATGCCACTTATTCTCCTTATCACAATAACTCCTGTGTCCTTATCCCACCTGTTACAGTGCAATAGTTCTTCAATAGTTCTCTTTGTTTATTTTCCCCATCACACAACAATAGTGATGAGCTTGACTTAGGGATGCTCCAGTTTATGCAATGTAACTTAACACGTAATGTATCTGATGCTCTCTGTGCAGACCAGGGTTCAGTATTTGTCTGCAGCAATAATCTAGCCTATTCCCTGCTGCCTACTAATTGGACGGGGCTATGTACTCTAGCCTACCACCTCCCTGATATAGATATTATTTCTGGAAATGAACCTGTGCCTATTCCTAGATTGGATTTTATAGCTGGCTGCCATAAAAGAGCCGTACAGCTTATCCCATTTTTGGCTACCTTAGGTATAACAGGGGCCCTTGCCACATGTCTTTACATCCTTCTCGCTGTGTTGGCGCGAGCCCCGATTGACTGTCCCGCCGGCCGGGACTTCCCAATCCACTAATTATATTTTATATCGTTTTGTTTTTTGTTAGATTTGTTTTCTTTTTCCTTTTCTTTTTTTTTTTTTTTTTCCCCCTGAGTTTCCTTATGTTTGTCTCTTGCATGTAAGCTTATCATACTTATTTCTTTTTCCTAGTAAGTGTATTTGATTATTTTATGGACTACATGTTCATGAAGGATTTGGATCACAGAAGGGTTATAATGGGTACTGCAGGGGATTATTGGTGGGGGGTGTCTGGGAGGGGGTTTCATGGGAATTAGTTCATCCGAATATACATGAAAGATATACAAAATCAATCAAAAGATCAAAAGATGGGGCATGGTCACGATGGGTGGACAATCACACAACAAATGAGGGAATCTGAATTCCTAGCCTGGAGAGCTCTGCCACAGTCTCCAAGGGAGCAGCAGTAGTCCTCTGAGTGTAGGGACAGTGTCTGTCAAAAGAGGATGACCCACTGATGTGTTCTTTTTATTGATGACTACCCTTTTGAGTCTTTGCTCTTGTAATTGAGACTTAGCCTGCAGTTGTGGGGTGCCTAAGGGTTGCCACCTGTGAGCCTCCTTGTTGCTCAAATGTGGCCTCTCTCTAAGCCAAACTCAGCATATGATTGCATTACCTTCCCCCCAACGTGGGACATGATTCCCGGGGATGAGCCTCCTTGGCAACGAGGGATTAATACCAAGTGCCAACTGGCAACACAACTGGAAAAAGACCTTGAATTAAAGGGGGAAAAGGTAAAGACAAATGAGTTCAAGTGGCTAAGAGACTTCAAAGAGAGTCGGGAGGTCATCCCAGAGGTGACTCTTACGCACATCTCAGTAGACGCTCATAGAACATCTAAGTGCCTATCACCCCACATAGAGGGGCTCCTGAGAGCTCTGGAGACACCCAGGTCCTATATAAGTGGGTTTAGACCCAGAGAATGATGCCTTATCAGTGGGCTCTATTTTGGAATCTGTGCTCCTGAGAGTGACAGAATTGGACTCAAATAAGTCCTCCCTGCACATGGTTCATCAGTCCCTTCTATTCAAACCTTTATGTGATGCTGAAGTTCTTAGGTATACTTCCAGAGACTGGAGCCTCTGGCCTACCTATGTGCCAGGTGTGCATGGAATCTCGGTGGAACTGCAACTCCTACCCTACAGCTCAATGGACTCATTCAAGTCACCTGGCGAGGAGACAACGATGGGCAATTGCCATCCCAGGGAATGGAGAGGGCCTGCATCTGCAGGCAGGATCATCCCACCCACCATATCCATGGGATATAAGCCGTCTCTCACTTGGAGGTGGAGTGGACATCACCATCCCAGTCCCCTCAGGATTGGGGGAAGAACTATGGACTAGAATGGACTTGATTGTATTCTCTTGTTCACATATGGTGATTCTAGCAATGGAAGAAATTATAACAATGAGGTGGAGCCAGTGGCCACTAGACACTTTTGGGGCAGGGAGGGGATGAGCAGTTGAAATACAGGGGCTTCTTTGGGATTTGGAGGTTGTCCTGAGTACCTTTGTGGCAACGGATGTAGGCCATTTTAAAATAGCACATACCACTAAGAACTGTATGGGAGAGAGTGTTTTCTATGGGGTGAACTGTGGTCTATGGTTGGTGGCAAGGCCCCAGGATGTGTAAGTCCATTGAGGGTGGTGGGCCACACTTGTGGGAGATGTTTGTGTGGGATGTGGTGGGAGGTGTGGGAGGTGGCCAACATGGGAATCCCAGTGGGTTCCGTGTAATATTTTGGGTATCTAAGCACCTCTTAAAATATATTTATATATATACATAAATAACATTTTTGTAAGCAAACGCACATATATGCATATACATTTATATATCATTTTGCAAATGTTGGTATGTATTGTGAAAATTTTGATTTTTACCCACAATTAAAAAAAAAAAATCACTTGAATTTTTGTTTTACATTCAAAAAAGTGCATTCATTTATTGTTTCCAGGTTGTTAAGTAATGACATATGTGTGTCCCCATTGATCATAGCCACAATCAAGATACATCGGCTTCCAAAATTTCCTCTCATACATCATTTTTTCATTTTTAATTAATTTTTTATTTAAAGAAGCTTTAGATTATATAAACATAATCTATGAGGGATTCCCATATGCCCCACTCCCTCTCCATCCCACTCTTTCCCACATGAGCAGCATCCTTCATTAGTGTGTTACTTTGATTATAATTGATTGATGAAGATGTATTGAAGCATTGCTACTAACTAGGGATTACAGTTTACATTATACTTTACATTCTGTCCGGCACAATTTTATAGGTTATGACAAAATATACAATGGCCTGTATCTGTCACTGCAATGCCATACAGGACAATCCAATGTCCTGAAAATGTCTTCATATTACACCTATTCTTCCCCCTCCCATCCCTCAGAACCTCTGCTGGCCACTGCCTTTACATCAATGATAAGAGTTCTTCCGTTGCTAAAACAGTAATAAGTCTATAGTAGAATAATAATAAGTCTACTTTAGTCCATTGTTCATTCCCCATTCTTGGGGATTTTGGGGTGGTGATGCCCACTCTTCTTATAAATGAGAAGGAGCTTAGATCCCATGGGGCATATGGATGTAACTATCTTGCTGCAGTTGCAAACACTGTCTGTTCCTTGGGATGGGTGTTGTTCATCATTATCTCTTTGTTAGTTGTCCTGGATGAGTCCAACGAACTGGAGAGTAGATGTTGCAATGCTGCTGAAATTCAGGACTCAACTGGCAAACAGATCAAAGATTTAAGTCTCTTGGACATATATTTATCAAGTATAGTGTTAATTATAGGTTCAAGTAAAAGGGCAGAAGAGCCAGGTGTAGAGAACCTATAAATGAGTTTAACTCTGTTATACTGGAGCATAAATTCCACAGTAAGGCCCACTGACAGGTGCCGAATTCCTGAGCTGTCTGCCCTGCTTATACTTTTTGGATGTCTCTAAAGCCCTCAGGAGCCCTGCTATTGGAGGCACTGCTTACTGTGGCAGTCAATGAGATCCTGCTGAGACTTGCTTAAACATAACCTCTGGAATGACCTCCCAACTCACTTTGAAATCTCTTAGCCATAAAAATTCATTTGTATTTACCATTTCCCCTTTTTGGTCAAGGTTTTTTTCCAGATGCATTGCTAGTTGGTGCTTGGTAATAATCACTTACTGCCAAGAAGGCTCATGTCCCATGCAGGGTAGAAGGTAGTTTGTTTAAATGCTGAGTTTGGCTTAGAGAGAGGCCACATTCGAGCAACAAGGAGGCTCTCAGGAGGTAACTCTTAGGCAGTATATAATACTAGGCTAAGTTTCAATTTCACAAGAAAAGGCTCATAAGTACAATCATCAATATCAAGGGTCTGGCATAATGGTCTGTTTTCCTTCACTAGGCACTACTCTCGTACTTTGGGGATTCTTGCTGTCCTGTTAGAGAATGTAGCAGAACACCCCAGAATGGGAATTCAATATTCTTTCAGTTATTGTGTGAATATCCACCCACTGAGACAATGCCCCATGAACATGCCCCAGGTGAACCCCTTGCCATTCACCCTCCCATCACTGACACCCCACACCAGTGATCTTCTTCATCACTGCTGTGACCCTTCTGTAATCCAAAACCTCTCCAAAAATGAAGCCAACAAAATAACAAAAAAAGTAATAAGAAAATGAAATAATTTAAAAAATAACCAATAAAATACAAAAATATTTTTAAAATTTTGAAATAATAAATTTTTTTTTTAAATTTAAACATTGTGTCTTCCATCACTTTAAGATTTGTTTTTCTGTGTGTACAGTGACATTTTCTTCCATATATTCCCCTAGTGTCTTATTATTTTTCTTTTCTCTTCAAGGAAGCTTTAGGATGCAGAAAAGTCAAAGGGATTAACATACATCCAACCTCCTCCCCCTTTTCCCTGGCTTCCCTATTAATCACATTTTACATATGGATGGTACATTTTAGACATTGATGTATAAATATTGAATCATTGCTGCTAACCATAGTCAATGGTTTACAGTATGGTTTGTATTTTGGATCACACACTTTTATAGGTTTTGATGAAACTTGGAGTGGCCTGTATTCCTTATTTCAAGATCATGCCGAACAATTCTATGCCCTAAAAATGCCTCACATTCCATCTATTCTATTCTTCCCTCCCCTCTCCTCAGAACCTATGGTAACCACTAAGTTTCAATTTTTGAAGAATAAGATTCATAGGTACTTGCAATAATATTGAGGGTTTGACATATTGTTCTGTTTTTTTTTGTTTGTTTGTTTTTGTTTTTTAGTTAGGCACTGCCTGTGTTCTCAAGGGATTCTTGTCCCTCTAACAGAATATAGCAAGACTCCTCAGGAAGGGAATTGATATTTTCTTGTTTATTGTGTGGGTCTCCACCCATTAATATCACACACTATGACAAGATGAACACTTACATATTCCATTGAAGCCTGCCCCAGGTGCACCCTGTCCCACATACACCCCCACATCCAACACCCTACACCAGTAGCCTACCCTGCCATATTTGCCAAAAGAACATTCCCAACATTGTAGTTTTAACCACAGAATTGCAAATCCCCAGAGTTCACCTGCTCCTTCCCTGACACTCCCTCCAGTTCCATGGATACTCCAACGCAACCCCCCAAACCCTACTCCCCCTCACAGACCAGCACTACTAAACACACTCATCCACTGCACAACTACACCTTTACACCTTACTATAGAATTTGCTCATATGAGAATTGGCTCACCACCCTCTACTCCCTTTCTGTCTTCTGTAAACCGAACTTCAAGACTCTATCTCTGTGAGTCTGCTCAATTTGTTTAATTCATATCGGTGAGGTCATGTAATATTTGTCTTTCAGTACCTGGCTTACTTAACTCAACATAAGGTCTTCAACATTCATCCATGTTATCCCATGTGTTAATACTGCATTCCTTCTTACAGCTGAGTAATATTCCATTGTATGTATATACCACAGTTTGCTTATCCATCATTCATCTGTTGATGGACATTTGGGTTGTTTCCAACTTTTGGCAATCATGAATAATGCTGCTATGAACATTGGTGTACATATATCTGTTTTTGTCCCTGCATTCAATTCTTGTGTGTATATACCCAGCAGTGAGATTGCTGGATCATATGGCAGTTTTCTATAGTTAGCTTCCTTACCAAACTGTCCTCCACAATGGCTGCACCATTCTACATTCCCACCAGCAGTGGAAAAGTGTTCCCTTTTCTCCACATCCTCTCCAACACTTGTAAAGTCCTGTGTTTTTTAATAGCTGCCAAACTAATGGGTGTAAGAAGATATCTTATTGTAGTTTTGGATTTGCATGTTTCTAATAGCTAGTGATGTTGAGTATCTTTTCATGTGCTTTTTAACCATTTCTATTTCATCTCTGGAGAAGTGTCTATTCAAATCACTTGCCCATTTTTTAAATGTTTTTTTTTTGTCTTTTTATATTCAGATGCAGGATTTCTTTATATATGCTGGATATTGTCCCCTATTGGATAGAAGTTTCTCAAATATTTTCTCCCATTGAGTAGGCTGCCTTTTCACTTTCTTGACAAACTCCTTTGAAGATCAAAAGTTTTTAATATTGAGGAGGTCCCATTTACCTATTTTTTCTTTCATTGTTCGTGCTTTGACTGTAAAGTTTATGAAACCCTTTCCTACTACAAGATCTTATAGATGCTTCCCTACATTATCTTCCAGGAGCTTTATGGTCTTGGCTCTAATATTTAGATCTTTGATCCATCTTGAGTTAATATTTGTATAGGGCATGAGATGGTGATCCTCTCTCATTCTTTTGGATATGGATATCCAGTTCTCCAAGCACCATTTGTTGAAGAGGCCATTCTCTCCCAGTTGAGTGGGCTTAGGGCCTTGTTGAATATCAGCTGACTGTGTATGTCAAGATCTATATTAGAACTCTGAGTTCTGTTCCATTGGTCAGTATGTCTGTCCTTATGGCAATGCCATGCAGTTTTGACCACTATAGCTTTGTATTATGTTTCTTTAACAAATCAATTTTATTGATACATATTAATAAAGCTTACAATTCATTCAAAGTGTACAATCAATGGTATTTCATATAATCACATAGTTGTGCCTTTATCACTTCAATCATTATTAGAGCATTTTACTTATTTCAATAATAATAATAATAAAAACAGACAAACAAGAAAATTCCTCACCTCTATGCTTCCCTCAGTGTATGTATCTTGCTGTTTCTGCCTTTTCTATCCAAATCATATAATCAATGGCTTTTAGTATAATCACAATTCATCATCTCAAAAATTTTAAAAAAATTCATTACTCCAAAAAGAAAGATTCCACACCCCTTAGCATTACTTCCTCAGACCTACATAACGACTAATCTCATTTCATCTTTTTTTTTTTTTTTTTTTTAACATTTGTAAAATGATATATAAATATATATGCATATATGTGTATTTGCTTACAAAAATGTTATTTTTTATATATATATATACATATATTTTAAGAGGTGCTTAGATTACCTAAAATATTATACGGAACCCACTCGGATTCCCATGTTGCCCACCTCCCACACCTCCCACCACATCCAACACAAACATCTCCCATAGTGTGGCCCACCAACCTCAATGAACTTACAC
>JAKSZT010054380.1:4497007-4512523 GCA_026826555.1 Tolypeutes matacus
ATAGCTTTGATTAGTTGTTCGATGTACTGCATTGCTTCCTGGTTTTTATTTTGTGCACTGGACTGGTCCATGTTTTCCAGTTTTTCAGAGTCATTTGTATTTTTCTGTTGCCCTCTGGTCATCATATTATCTTGATGGGTTTGTTCAGTTGATTAGGTTTTCTCTATGCTCTAGAATTTTATTTAGCTGTTGGTTCTGCGTGTGAGTTAAGTTTTCTCTTTGGCAGTTTTTCTTCTTATTTTATTTCCTTACTTCTTTCTATGTTCCCTTGAAGGCAAAAGGTTAGGGCCAGAGGAATCAAAAGATGTAAGGAAGGCAGAAGGATAATAGAAATGTTGATAAAAGTTAGAAGAGGGGCAAAATGAGATTCAATGAGATGAATATTTAACTTGTGTAGGCAGTGTAGAGTACTAGGAAAATATATGGAGTTCCTATAATGGACTGGGAAAACAAATGGAGGAATATATATATATAATGATTTAGAAGGCTAGAATTATGAGGAGGTAGAGAAATAGTAGAGAAAGGTCTGAAAGGAAAAAGTTAATACTAATAAAAAAAATAAAATAAAAAAAAAAAATAAAAAAAAAAATAAACAAAAAAGAAGAAGAAGGAAACAAGGGGGGTCAATGATACCCCTAGGGTCCAAGTGGATCCTTCCTGCCTACTTGTGTTTATCAATGAATTTCCCCACAGGGTTCTATATGCAGGTCCTGAAGCAGCTTTTAGCTATTAAACTAAATTAAAAAGAATTTATTTTTCAATTGTTGAGGTGACCTCACTTTTTTTTTTTAGCCAAATGCAGGACCCACAATAATTCCTCCTCTAGACCAACCCCCTTACGGAAGGGACCCTAGCTGGGCCCGTAGAAATTAATCAAGCACGTCTCACTTTCCGGACTGCCCAGGTTAGCTGAAACTCTGATGTTAGTCAGTGAGGATGCTAAAGAGGGCGGATCCCGCCCCTTCTGGCGCCGAGTTCCAGCGTCACCGGGCTGCTAGTAAATCAGTTTGAGTGCAGATTCGCGTCTGCTCTCAGCCTGGTGCTGCTTCAGGTCGGCTTATCTGCTCCCCAAAGCTATGGGGCGGTGCAGGCAGCCAGATCGATGTCTAAAAATATAAAATACCCTTCCCTGTCTTCCAACTGAACCCTCCCTTCTTTGGGAAGTGTCCCTTCCTCCTGGCTCCGCAGCGGCCCGGGTCTTATCCCTGGGTGGCTAGGGAGATCAGCTCCGTTCCCCGACCAAAATCCCCTCTCCGGTTCACCGGGTGCTGACTAGCTTTTTGCTCTGCTCACACAAGGTCCAAGGGGCGCCAGGCAGCCAGCTCCCCAGAAAATACAACTTTTCGCCCCCGCCCGCGGCTCCAAATGGCCGTTTTATTATTTATTTCCGTGACCGCGGGGCTCAGCCGCCTGTGCCAACCCCCACCGGCAGCCTCAAAACTCACGAATCTCCACCGTTCGGTCCACGCCGCCGATCCGCGCAGATAGATGTCCCAAGCCTCTCACTCCACGCGTGCACAGCACAGACCCCCGGGCAGGACCCCGTCCACAATCCGCCTTGCTCTGGGAGCTTGCAGTGTGCGCCCTCCTACACCAACGCCATCTTCTCCCATGTTATCTTTATCCTCAGAAAACACCTCAACTGGTCGTTGTTCTTTGCCTGGTGGGGTGACCCAAACTTTCATTCCTGAAGATTACGGGCCAATGTTAATCCTGCTTGTATCAGCCTGTTGCAATTTTCCATTGGCTTTAATCACAGGGCATGTTAGCACTAAGAGATGCCCTATAGGATCTCCTGTATTCCAGACAAACTCTTCTATACCTCCATGTGTAGTTGCAGTACTATTCCCCTTGATAGGATCAATCACCCCAGCCAGTACAGTAAATCCCTCTTTTGCCTGTTGATTCAGAGGCATGAGGAGCCCAAGGTGGTGAGGTGGCAGTTTTAACTTCCACTTCAAGGGAATGGTTGTAGTGTCCCCTGGTGGAAGTGCTCCTCTTTCTGGAACTAAGAGCTGTAAACAACAGAGCTTAAGGTTTCAGGGACAGGAAGCAAAAATTTTCCTCATGGATCACTAATAGTGAGTGGTGCCACTCCCATTTTCACCCATCGATTCCTCGACCCATAAATCCTTGCTATGGGAGAAATAGCACCATAGAGTGGATGCTGATTTAGAGCATATACAGCCACCTGGAGAACATTGCCCAGCCCTGCAAGGTATTGCCACCTAGTTGGTGCCATAATTGAGACTTCAAAAGACCATTCCACAATTCCATAAACCCAGCTACTTCAAGATGATGAGAAACATGGTAAGACCAGTGAATTCCATGAGCACATGCCCCTTCCCACACATCATTTGCTGTGAAGTGGATTCCTTGATCAGAAGCAATGCTGTGTGGAATACCATGGTGATGGATAAGACATTTGGCAAGTCCACAGCTGGTAGTTTTGGAAGAATCATTGCATGCAGGGAAAGCAAATCCATATCTGGAGTATGTGCTTATTCCAGTTAGAACAAATTGTTGCCCCTTTCATGATGGAAGTGGTAATCAATCCTCTACCAGGTAGCAGGCTGATCATCTCAGGGAATGGTGCCAAACTGGGGCCTGAGAGTGAGTCTCTGCTGCTGGCAGATTGTGCACTCAGCAGTGGCTGTACCAAGTTACCCTTGGTAAGGGGAAGTCCATGTTGCAGAGTCCATGCATGACCTCCACCTTTACCACCATGGCCACTTTGTTCATGAACCCATTGGACAATGACAGGAGTGGCTGGGGAAAGAGGATTAATGCTATCCACAGAATGGCTCATCTTATCCACTTGATTATTAAAATCTTTCTCTGTTGAAGTTACCATCTAGTGAGCATTCACGTGGGACACAAATCTTTTCTTGTTTTTTTCCCACTCAGAAATATCTATCCAGATACCTCTTCCCCAGACTTCTTTGTTACTAATTTTCCAATTATGTTCCTTCCAAGTCCAGCTACTGGCAACAGCTCATGAATCAGTGTGCAAATGCACCTCTGGCATTTTCTCCTCCCAAGCAAAATGAGCCAGGTACACTGCTCGAAGTTCTGCCCACTGGGAGGATATTCCTTCATCACTGTCCTTCATGGACATCCCAGAAAGGGGCTTCAGTGCTGCAGCTGTCTACTTTCAGGGGGTACCTGTGTATTGTGCAGAACCATCTGTAAACCAGGTTCAAGTTTTCTTTTCCTCAGTCAAGTGATTGTAAGGAACTTCTCAAGAGGCCATGGCAGGGGGCAGGGAAAGAGAAGATAATGTGGCAGAAGTGGTGACCCTGGGCATTTGGGCCAATTCCTTATGTAACTTACTTGTGCCTTCAGGACCTGCTTAAGCCCTATATTGTATATACTACCACCACTTTATGATAGAGTGCTACTGTGCACACCTGACATTATGGTTTAGTGGGTCAGACAATATCCAGTTCATGATAGACAACTCAGATCTCATGGTAGCTTAGTGGCCCATGGTTAAGCATTCAGTCTCTACTAAGGCCCAGTAGCAGGCCAAAAGCTGTTTCTCAAAAGGAGAGTAGTTATTTGTAAAGGATGACAAGGATTTCCTCCACACTTCTAAGTGTCTGCATTGTCATTCTCCTATAGGGGCCTGCCAAAGGGTACAGACAGTATCTCTATTTGCCACTGACACTTACATCACCATTGGATCTGCTGGATCATATGGCTCAACTGGCAGTGAAATTTGCACAGCAACTTGGACCTGTCTCAGAGCCTTCTCTTGTTCCAGCCCCCACTCAAAACTAACAGCTTTTCTAATCACTCAGTAAATGCGCTGGAGTAGCACACCCAAATGTTGAATATGTTGTCTCCAAAATCTGAAGAGGCCAATTAAGCATGGTGCCTCTCTTTTGGTCATGGGGGTGAGGGGCATATGAGACAGCTTATCCTTTACTTTAGAAGGGATATTTCTACATACCCCACACCCCTGGACACCTAGAAATTTCACAGAGTTGGAAGGCCCCTGTATTTCTGTTGGATTTATCTCCCATCCTCTCTCACACAAATGCCTTACCAATAAGTCTAGAGTAAGTGCTCTTTATTGCTTATTAGGTCTTATCAGCATGATATCATCAATGTAATGGATTGGTGTGATGTCTTGTGTGAAGGAAAGATGATCAAGGTCCCTGTGGACAATATGACATAAGTCTGGAAAGTTGATATACCTCTGAGGTAGGATAGTGAAGGTATACTGCTGGCCTTGCCAGATGAAAGAAAAATGTTTCTGGAGATCCTTACTAATGGCAACTGAGGAAAAGAAATTGCCAGATCAATAGCTGCATACCAGATACTAGGGGATGTTTGATTTGCTCAAGTAATTATACCATATCTGGAACAGCAGCTGCAGTTGGAGTCACCACTTGGTTAAGTTTACAATAATCCACTTTCATCCTCCAAGATCCATCTGCTTTCTGCACAGGCAAAATAGGAGAGTCGAATGGGGATGTGGTGGGAATCATCACACCTGCATCCTTCAGATCTTTGATGGTGGCACTGATCTTTGCAATCCCTCCAAGAATCTGGCACTGCTTTTGTAAAAAATTATTTTTTATTTTTAAAGAAGCTTTATATTACGCAAATGTTACATAAAAAATATAAGGGATTCTCAAATGCCCCACTTTCTCCCCCTCCCACACTTTCCCACATCAACAACATCCCTCATTAGTGTGGTACATTTTTTACAATTGATGAAAGCATCTTGAGGCATTGCTACTAACCATGGAGTACAGTTTACATTATAGTTTACACTCTGTCCCACACAATTTTGTAGGTTATGACAAAATATATATTGCCCTGTGTCCATCACCGCAATGTCATGCAGGAGAAATCCAATGTTCTGAAAAAGCTCCCATATTACACTTATTCTTCCCTGTCCCATCTTTCAGAACCACTTGTGGCCACTGCCTTTATATCAATGATAAGAATTCTTCCATTGCTAAAATAATAATAAGTCTATAGTAGAATAATAATATGTCTACTTTAGTGCATTGTTAATTCCCTAGTCTTGAGGATTTGGGGATGGTGATGCCCACTCTGCTTCTAATTGAGAGGGGGCTTAGATCGCATGGGGGCAGATAGATGGAACTATCTTGCTTGCAGTTGCAGACACTCTCTGTTCCTTGGGATGGGCATTGTCCATCATCATCTTCTTGTTAGTTGTCCTGGGTGAGTCCAATGAACTGGAGAGTAGGTGTTGCAACTCTGCTGAAATTCAGGCTCAACTGGCACATAGACAGAGCAAAGATTTAAGTCTCTGGGACAAATATTTATCAAGTATAGTGCTAATTATGGGTTCAAATAAAAGGGGCAGAAGAGCCATGCGTAGAGATCCTATAAATGAGCCAAACTTTGTTACACTGGGGAGTATAAATTTCAAAGTAAGGCCCACTGACTGGGTGAATTCCTGAGCTGTCTGCCCTGCTTATAGTTTCTGGATGTCTCTAAAGTCCTCAGGAGCCCCACTATTTGAGGCACTGTTTATTGTGGCAGTCAATGAGATCCTGTGAGACTTGCTTAAGTAATCTCTGGAATGACCTCCCAACTCACTGTGAAATCTCTTAACCATAAAAAATTCATTTATATTTACCATTTCCCCCTTTTGGTCAAGGGTTTTTTTCCAGTTGCATTGCTAGTTGGTTCTTGGTAGTAATCCCTCAGTGCCAGGGAGACTCATCCCGAGGAGTCATGTCCCATGCCTTGGGGAAGGTAATGCATTTATATGCTGAGTTTGGCTTAGAGAGGGGCCACATTTGAGCAACAAGGAGGCTTTCAAGAGGTAATTCTTAACCAGTATATAATACTAGGCTAAGTTTAAATTTCATAAGAAAAGGCTCATGAGTACTATCATCAAATATCAAGGGCCTGGCATAATGGTCTGTCGTCCTTCACTTGGCACTGCCCTTGTACTTGGAGGATTTTTGCTGTCCTATTAGAGAATGTATCAGAACTCCCCAGGATGGGAATTCAATATTCTTTCAGTTATTGTGTGTATCTCCACCCACTGAGACAATGCCTCATGAACGCTTGAGCATATTCATATGCCTTAGAGGCATGCCCCAGGTGAACCCCTTCCCATGCATCCCCCATCACTGACACCCTGCACAAGTGATTCTCCCCTGACAGTATTGTTACCTTCTGTGATCCAAAGCCTCTCCCCCAATGAGGCTAACAAAATAACCAAGTAAAATTAATAAGAAAATGAAATAATTTAAAAATAACCCATAAAATACAAAAAAATCTTTAACAATTTGAAATTATGAAAAAAAATTTTTATACATTGTGTCTTTCATCACTGTTATAACTTTTGTCTTATAAGTACAGTGACATTTTCTTCCACATATTCCTCCAGTGTCTTATTTTTCTCATTTTATCTTCAAAGAAGCTTTAGGATACAGAAAATTCACATAGAGTATATAGAGGATTGGCATATACCCAATGCTCTCTTCTTTTCCCCTCTCCCTATTAATAACATTTTACATGTGGATGGTACATGTGTTACAAATGATGTACAAATATTGAAGAATTGTTACTAACTATGGTCCATGGTTTACATGATGTTTTACATTAGGGATTGTATACTTTTATAGGTTTTTTTCTTTTTGGCTTTCATTTTTGAAGATTTATTAACTTATAAGTTTACAGTTCTGAGGCCATGAAAATATCTAAATCAAGGCTTCATCAGGCAATGCTTTCCTCCCTGAAACTGGCTGCCAGAAAATCTTGACTCCTGTCACATGGCAGGGTACAATGGCAGCATCTGCTGTCTCTCCTTGCTCCTCCGGGTATCATTGATTACAGCTACTGGCTTCCACAACTTTCTATCTCAGATTCTGGGAGTTTTTCTCAGTCTTTTCTGGCCCCTTTATCCATATTCATCTATATATATATATATATATATATATATATATACTTTTTAATTTTTTAAAAGATACTTAGATTACATAATATTACATAAAAAATATAGGGGATTCCCCTATGCCCCACTCCCTACCCCTCCCACATTAACAACCTCCTTCATTAGTGTGGTACATTTGTTACAATTGATGAAAACGTATTGGAGCATTGCCACTGAGTGTCGATTATAGTTTACATTATAGTTTAAACTTTCTCCCTCACAATTTTGTAAGTTTTGAAAATATATATAATGATCTGTATCTGTCATTCAGGACAGTTCCAGTGTTCTGAAAATGCCCCTGTATTACACCTGTTTTTCCCTCTCCCTCCCCTCAGAACCTCTGGTGGCCACTGCTTCCACATCAATGATAACAGTTCTTCCATTGCTAACAATAAGTCCATGATGAAATAACAGTAAGTCAGCTCTAGTCCATTGTTCATTCCCCAATCCTGAGGATTCTGGGATGGTGATGCCCACTCTGCATTTAATTGAGAGTGGGCTTAGATCCCACGGGGAAGATGGATCGAACTATCTTACTTGCAGTTGTAGACTCTCTCTGTTCCTTGGGATGGTCTTTGTTCATCATCATCTCCTTGTTAGTTGTCCTGGGTGAGTCCAATGAACTGGAGAGCAGGTGTTGCAACTCTGTTGAGATTCAGGACCCAAGTGGCACATGGAAAGCCCAAAGATTTTAGTTTCTTGGACATAAACCTATCAACTCTAGTACTAATTTTAGGTCCAAATATAAGGGGCAAAAGAGCCATGTGTAGTAAAACCCCAATTGAGCCCAGCTCTGTCACACTGGGGAGTATAAATTCCAAAGTAGGACCCACTGGCAAGGCACCAAACTCCTGAAGTGTTAGCCCTGCCTATAGTGTCTGGATGTCTCTGGAGCCCTTTGAAATCCCTCTATTTGAGGCAATATTTACTGTGGCAGTCAATGAGATCCTGCTGAGATGTGCATAAGCATAACCTCTGAAATGACCTCCTGTCTCACTTTGAAGTCTCTTAGCTGTATGAACTCATTTGTCTTTACCCTTTACCCCTTTTGGTCAAGGTCTTTTTCCAATTCCATTGCTAGTTGGTTCTTGGTAGTTATCCCTTGGTGCCAGGGAGACTCATCTGCAGAAGCCATGTCCCACACCAGGGGGAAGGTAATGCATTTACATGCTGAGTTTGGCTTAGGGAGAGGCCACATTTGAGCAACAAGGAGGCTCTCAGGAGATAACTCTTAGGCAACCTATAATACTAGGCTAAGTTTCAATTTCAAAGGAAAAGGTTCATAAGCACAATCATCAGTATCAAGGGCTTGTCAATGGTCCATCCTCCTTCACTAATTACTGCCCCATACACGGGGGATTCTTGCTGTCCCATTAGAGAATGTGGCAGAACTCCCCAAGGATGGGAATTGGATATTCTTTCAGTTATTTTGTGGATCTCCACCCACCATAACAATGCTCCATGAACACTTGAACTCATTCATATGTCTTATAGGTATGCCTATACCTCAAAAGATTAGCCAGAAAAGTTTACACCCTGTTAGGCAGGGACTACTGCTCTAACCAGCAGGGAGTAACTACAGAAGAATGACCATCACCCTTCAGCACCCCAGTAAGAATAAGGGCATGAACTCTCTGAGATGGGAGTTGAGGCAGGTTAGTATAGTGAAAGGGGAAAGGTGGCTGGTCCAGCAGACAACATGGCCAGCAGACAACATGACCAACAGACAACCTGGCCAACAGACATGACCAACAGTCAACATGGCCGTGAGACCCTGTTGAGACCTTGACATTGACCTTGAGGTCCCAGTTCACTCTTTCCAGGATCTCCCCTTGGTCCTGGATATTCCAAACAGTCCTTGCCATTGGCCCCCACCATTGGTAAGGTATCCAATAACAGCTGGAGCCCCTCCCCTTAGCATTAGCAAGGGGGAGTTATAATTAATAGATTAAAAGGTAACCACACAAGGCAGAGCTTGCTTGCTCTGCCTAGAGGAGACTGCATGAAATCTTGGTGCGTATTTCTGCCCTTGGTACCCATTTCTCAGCAATCTCTGTTCTTTTCCCCCATTTCTCAATCAATTCTTTTTACTGGCCTAAAAAATAAATAAGGCCAACAAAATAGCCAAATAAAATTAATAAGAAAATGAAATAATAATGATAGTTTTAAAAATGACAAATAAAATACAAAAAAATTAAAAAATAATTTGAAATAATAAAAATATTAAAATTAAAATAAATTTTGGCATTATGTCTTTCATGACTGTAAGAGTTGTTGTCTTGTAGTGGAGTGATATTTTCTTCCATGTATTTTCCCAATTTTTTTTTTAAATTTTATCTCCAAAGAAGCTTTTGGTTACAGAAAAGTCAGATAGAGATATAGGGGATTTCCATATACCCTCCCCCTTTTTCCCATTTCCCTATTTTACATGCAGATAGTACCTGTGTTACAAATGATGTACAAATATTGAAGCATTTCTACTAACCATGGTCAATGGTTTACATTATAGTTTACATTTTGGATTGTACACTTTTATAGGTTTTGATGAAATTTGAATTGGCCTCTTTCCGTTATTGCAAGATGAGGTTGAACTATTCTAATTCCTTAAAAATGTCCTACATTCCATCTATTCTATTCTTCCCTCCTCTTCCCCTAGAAACCAATGGTAACCACTAAGTTTCAAATTTTAAAGAATAAGATTCATAGTTACTTGCAATAATATTGAGGGTTTGATATGTTTCTCTATTTTCTTTTATTGGGTACAGCTTATGTTCTCCAGGGATTCTTGTTTCACTAATTGAGAACATAGCAGGACTCCCAGGATGGAAGTTTGATATTTTCTGGTTCATTGTGTGGGTCTCCACCCACTGATACAACACACTATGATAAGATGAACACTTACATATTCCATAGAAGTCTGCTCGAGGTGCACCCTGACCCACATATACCCCCATATTCAACACCCTAGACCAGTACCCTACCCTGCCATATTTGCCAAAAGAACATTCCCAACATTTGAGCAAATTGCCAATTTGCTCCCCCCAGTTCCATGGATAGTCCAACCCAACCTACCCTACTACTCCTCACATACCAGCACTGCTGAACACTATCACATCACTGCACTACTGTCACACTCATCCACTGCACAACTACATCCTTCCACCTTATTGTAGAATTTTCTCATGTAGGCATTGGTTCACCACCCTCTACTCCCTTTCTGTCTCTTGTAAACTATCTTCCAGACTCTAGTTCTGTGAGTCTTCTCAATTTACTTAATTCATATCAGTGAGGTCATGTAATATTTGTCCTTCAGTGCCTGGCTTACTTCACTCAACCTAAGGTCTTCAAGATTCATCGATGTTATATCATGTGTAAATACTGCATTTCTTCTTACAGCTGAGTAATATTCTATTGTATGTGTATACCACAGTTTGTTTATCCATTCATCTGTTGATGGACATTTGGGTTGATTCCAAATTTTGGCAATCATGAATAATGCTGCTATGAACATTGGTGCACATATATCTATTTGTGTCCCTGCTTTCATTTCTTCTGAGTATATTCCCAGCAGTGGGATTGCTGGAGCATTTGACAGTTTTATAGTTAGCTTCCTGAGGAACCACCAAACTGTCCTCCACAATGGCTGCACCATTCTACATTCCCACCAGCTGTGGATAAGTGTTCCCTTTCCTCCACATCCTCTCCAACACTTGTAGTCCTCTGTTTTTTTAATAGCCGCCAGACTAATGAGTGTAAGATGATATCTCATTGTAGTTTTGATTTGCATTTCCCTAATAGTTAGTGATGTTGAACATCTTTTCATGTGTTTTTTAGCCATTTGTATTTCTTCCTTGGAGAAGTGTCTTTTCAAGTCGCTTGCCCATTTTTAAATGTGTTGTTTGTCTTTTTATTTTTGAGGTGTAAGATTTCTTTATATATGCTGGATATTAGGCTCCTATCAGATATATGATTGCCAAATATTTTCTTCCATTAGGTAGGCTGCCTTTTTACTTTCTTGATAACCTCCTTTGAGGTGCAAAGGTTTTTTAATTTTGAGGAGATCCCATTTATCTATTATTTCTTTTGGTGCTCGCGCTTTGGGTGTGAAGTTCATGAAACCATTTACTATTACAAGGTTCTGTAGATGCTTCCTACCTACATCATCTTATGGTCTTGGCTTTTATATTTATATCTTTGATGGATGTTGAGTTTATTTTTGTATAAGGTGTGAGATGGTCTTCCTCTCTCATTTTTTTGAATATGGATATCCAGTTCTCCAAGCACCATTTGTTGAAGAGGCCATTCCCTCCCAGTTGAGTGGGCTTGGTGGCTTTGTCAAATATCAGATGACTGTATATGCGAGGATCTATATCAGAACTCTCACTTTGGTTCCATTGGTTGGCATGTCTATCCTTGTGCCAATACCATGCAGTTTTCACCTCTGTAGCTTTGTAGTATGTTTATTTTTTTAATTAAAAAAATTATTGAAGTATATCACTCATACATGAACATACATAAACAATAAGTGTATAGAAATAGTTGTGAACTTACAAAACACACATAACATTATAAAGGGCTCTCATACCTCACCCTACCACCAATACCTTGCAGTGTTGTTAAACATTTTTAACTAATGATTAAAGAGCACCCTAAAAATATTACTACTAACCAAAGTATTTTCCCCAACCCACTCTATTATTATTGTTGTTGTTTTATATCATTTATACATGAATATACATAAACAATAAATGTGTAGTAAAAGTTGTGAACTTACAAAGCAAACATTCATAACATCATAGAGGGGTCCCACACATCAACCCTCCACCAACATCTTGCATTGTCATGAAACATTTTTTACAAATTATGAAAGAATACTGTCAAAATCCTACTACTAATTACAGTCTTTTTTAAAAAAATCTTTATTATTATTTCTTATTTTATTTATTTATTTAATTTTTTTTTTATTTTACCAGGAGATTCCCGGGGATCAAAACCCAGGTCCTTCCATGGTAGATGGATGCCCAACCACTTGAGCCATATCTGCTTCCCTAATTATAGTCTTTATCTTACATTTGATGTATTTTCCCCCCAGCCCACCCTATTATTATTTTTTAAATATATTTTTTTATGACAGAAGTTGGGAACTTACAAAGCAATCAGGTACATATGAAGAATTCCCAAACAACACCACTCTATCAACACACCACACCATGGTGGAACATTCATTACAGATTATGAGATATATCGTCTGATTATTACCAGGTCCATAGCTTACATTTTGCGTACATTTTCTATATTCCCCCATTATCAACATAGTACATCTTTGGCATAGATGCAAGAGCATTACGTTACTGTTAACCACAGTCCATAGGTCATCCAGTTGTATTTTTCCCATGCTTCTCCACATTACCACCACCCTGCAATAATGATGCACATCTGCTCTAGCTCACAAAGGACACTCTTGCATCTGTACCATTAACCACAATTCTCATCCACCTTTGGGTACACTGTGCCATTCAGTCCCTAGATTACTATCCTGCTCTCTGTCAATTGGCATTTATATCCCTAGACTACCATTTTCAGCCACGTCCCCACTTACAAACTAGCTGTTACTCATTGAAAAGTGTTACCATCAACTCTGTACATTTCCACACTTTTACAGCAAAACTAATTAAAACTTATACATACATTAAATATCAGTATTCCATCTCAGTCCTCCTACCTTTTTTAAGAATCCACCACCTACCACCAGGTCTTGAAGATATTTTACTAAATTTTCTTCTAGAAGCTTTATGATTCTTCCTTTTATATTTAGGTTTTTGATTCATTTTGAGCTATTTTTTGTATAAAGTGTGAGATGGGGTCCTCTTTCCTTCTTTTGCTATGGATATCCAGTTTTCTCTGCTCCATTTGTTGAATGGACTGTTTTGCCCAAGCTGAGTGGATTTGACAGGCTAGTCAAAAATCACTTGACCATAGATGTGAGGGTCTGTTTCTGAACCATCAATTCAATTCCATTGGTCTATGTCTGTCTTTGTGCCAGTACCATGCTGTTTTTATCACTGTAGCTAGGTAATATGACTTATAGTCCAGAAATGAGAGTCCTCCAACTTTGCTTTTCCTTTTAAAGATATTTCTGGCTATTCAGGACCCCTTACCCTTCCAAATAAGTTTGGTAATCGTATTTTCCATGTATTTAAAAAATGCTGGTGGAATTTTTATCAGGATTGCATTGAATCTGTATATCAATTTGAGTAGAATTGACATCTTGATATTTAGTCTTCTAATCCATGAGCATGGAATATTATTCCAATCATTTAGGTCTTTTAAAATTTGTTTTAACAATGAGTTGTAGTTTTCTGAATACAAGTGCTTTACATTGTTGGGTAAGTTTATTCTTGAATATTTGGGTTTTACCTGTCATACTTTATTTTTATTTTCATCACTCTTTTGACACTTTTTTTTTATTGTGAGTAAAAATCAAATTTTACACAATACAAACCAATATTTGTAAAATGATATATAAATATATATGCATGTGTGCATTTGCTTACATAAATTTTTATATATATATATATTTAAAGATGCTTAGATTACATAAATGTTACCCAAAAATTACAGGGATTCCCATGTTCCCCACCTCCCACGCCTCCCATGCCTCCCATAACATCCCACATAAACATCTTTCATTAGTGTGGCACATCACCTGCAATGGATGTACATATCTTGGGGCTTTGCCACTAAGCATGGACCATAGTTTACATTGCAGATGACACTCTCTCCCACAGAGTTCTGCATGGTATATGCTGATGTAATATGGCCTATATCTGTCATTGTAATGTCACTCAGGATAATTCCCAAGTCCTTAAAAAGCCCCTGTATTACAACTGCTTTTCCCTTCCCTGCCCCCAAAGCGTCTAGTGGCCACTGGCTCCACCTCATTGTTATAATTTCTTCCATTGCTTGAATTACAATATGTCTACAACAGAATACCATTAAGTCCACTCTAGTCCATAGCTCTTCTCCAAATCCTGAGGAGTCTGGGATGGTGATGTTCACTCCACCTCCAAGTGAGAGTGGGCTTATATCCGATGGATACGGTGGATGGGATTATCCTGCCTGCAGCTGCAGGCCCTCTCCATTCCCTGGGATGGCCATTGTCCATCATCGTCTCCTCACCAGGTGACTTGGGTGAGTCCATTGAGCTGTAGAGTAAGAGTTGCAGCTCCACCAAGATTCCAGGCACAGCTAGCACACGGGCATGCCAGAGGCTCCAGTCTCTGGAAGTACACCCACAAACTCCAGCATCACATATAGGTTTGAATAGAAGACACTGATGGACCATGTGCAGGGAGGACTTATTTGAGTCCAACTCTGTCACTCTCAGGAGCACAGATTCCAAAGTAGAGCTCACTGATAAGGTATCAATCTCTGGAGCTATCCCCCCTTATATAGGATCTGGGTGTCTTCAGAGCCCCAGGAGCCCCTCTGTGTGGGTTGATATCCACTTTGGTGTTCTATGAGATCCTACTGAGGTGTGCATAAGCATTACCTCTGGGATGACCTCCCAACTCTCTATGAAGTCTCTTAGCCACATGAACTCATTTCTCTTTACCTTTTCTCCCTTTAATTCAAGGTTTTTTCCAGTCATATTGCCAGTTGGCACTTGGTATTAATCCCTCGTTGCTAGGGAGGCTCATGACTGGGAGTCATATCCCACGCTGGGGGGAAGGTAATGCATTCATATGCTGAGTTTGGCTTAGAGAGAGGCCACATTTGAGCAACAAGGAGGTTCTCAGGTGGCAACCCTTAGGCACCCCATAACAGTAGGCTAAGTTTCAATTACAAGATCAAAGACTCATAAGGCTAGTCATCAGTAACAAGAACCCATCAGTGGACCCTCCTCCTTTGCCAGACACTGCTCCTGCACTTGGGGCACTGTTGCTGCTCCCTTGGAGAATGTGGCAGTGCTCTCCAGGCTGGGAGTTCAGTATTCCCTCATTTCTTGAGTGATTATCTACCCACCATGACCATGCCCCGTCCCTTGATCATTTGAACAATTTTATATATCTTTCATGTATATTCAGATGAACTTTCACCCATGAATCCACCATCCCAGATACCCCCCACCAATGATCCTCTGCAGCCCCCATTGTAACCCTTCTGTGATCTAAACCTTCCTTGAAGATGAAGCCCATATAATAACCAAATACAATGAATAGGAAATGAAATAATAATGATAAGCTTAAATGCAAGAGATAAAATACATGGAAACTGGGAAAAAAAAAACTAAAGATAAAATATAATTAACGGATTGGAACATTCAAAAAATGGGAAAAAACAAAAAGTTTTTAAAAAATTATTATTATTTTTTCCTTTTATCTATGCATTATTGGGTGTTCAGTCTGTACCATGGCACCTTCCCCCTATCATTCCCCGGTGTCTCCCAAATTTTCATTTAATTTTCAAAGAAGTTTTATGTCACAGCAAAGTCACACACAGAATACAAGAGACTCTCATATACCCAACCTCCTTCCCCTTTCCTCACCCCATATTAAAACCTTTTTTTTTTTTTTTTTTTTTTT
>JAKSZT010054380.1:4520551-4535331 GCA_026826555.1 Tolypeutes matacus
AACTTTTTTTTTTTTTTTTTTTTTTTGGTGGATGGTAGCATTGTTATAACTGTTATACAGATAGTGAAACATAGCTACTGAACATTGTCAATGGTTTACAGTATGGTTTACAATTTAGACGGTACAATTTAATAATTTTTGATGATATTTACCATGTCCTGTGTCCATTACTGTAAGGTAATGAAAAACATTTCCCATGACCACTAAATATGCCATTTGATATTTTCTGTTCCTTCCTCCCCATCCCCCTGGGGCACATGACACTCCCCTGTCTTGACTCATTGGATGACAAGATTCATAGTTACATGCCCTGGGTATTTTAACCTACTCTTTCTAATCTACCCACCTGTCAACCCTGCATCACCAAACCCAGTAATATTATTACCCACGTGTCCCATCCTTCAATATACAACTATACTCTATCATTTTACCATAGATTATGTCCGTATGGGTGATGACTCACAACCTTCTCTTCTCTTTCTCTCCCTTGTTAACCTATCTTTCAGACAATGGTTCTCAGAGCCTGCTCACTTTCCTCAATTCAAATCAATGAGGTCATATACTATTCATCCTTCAAAGCCTGGCTTGCTTCACTCAACATAAGGTCTTCAAAATTCATCCACGTTATTCCTTCTTAGCACTTTATTCCTTCTTACAGCTGAGTAATATTCCATTGTATGTATGTACTACATTTTTTTTTTTATCCATTCATCTGTTGATGGGCACTGGGGCTGATTCCAACTTTTGGCAATTGTGAACAATGCTGCTATGAACATTGGTGTGCATATATCTGTTCGTGTCTTTGCTTTCAATTTTTCTGGGCATATATCCAGCCGTGGAATCGCTGGATCATATGGAAGATCTATTGTTAGTTTTCTGAGGAACTGCCAAACTGTCCTCCACAGTGGCTGGACCATTCCACAATCCCAACAGCAGTGGATGAGGTTTCCTATTCCTCCACATCCTCTCCAACCCTTATATTCTGCTGTTTTTTGAATATCTGCCATTCTGATGGGTGTAAGATGGTATCTCATTGTAGTTTTGATTTGCATTTCCCTAATAGCTAGCAATGTCGAGCATTTTTTCATGTGCTTTTTAGCCATTTGTATTTCTTCCTTGGAGAAGTGTCTTTTCAGGTCACTTGCCCATTTTTTAAATGGGCTGTTTATCTTTTTATTTTCGAGGTGTAGGATTTCTTTATATATGCAGGGTATTAGGCTCCTATCAGATATATGGTTGCCAAATATTTTCTCCCACTGGGTAGGCTGGCTTCTTATTTTCTTGATAACGTCCTTTGAGGTGCAGACTTTTTAATTTTGAGGAGATCCCATTTATCTATTTTTTTCTCTTGCTGCTTGTGCTTTGGGTGTGAAGTTCATGAAACCATTTCCTATTACAAGGTCCTGTAGATGCTTCCCTACATTATCTTCCAAGGTCTTTATGGTTTTGGCTCTTATATTTAGAACTTTGGTCCATCTTGAGTTGATTTTTGTATAAGGTGTGAGATGGTATTCTTCTCTCATTCTTTTGGATATGGATATCCTGTTCTCCAAGCACCACTTGTTAAAGAGACCATTCTCTCCCAACTGAGTGGGCTTGGTGGCCTTGCCAAATATCAGATGACTGTATATGTGAGGATCTATACCAGAACTCTCAATTCGGTTCTAGGTCTATCCTTGTGCCAATACCATGCAGTTTTGATCACTGTAGCTTTGTAGTATGTATTAAAGTCAGGTAATGTGATACCTCTAACTTCATTTTTCTTTTTCAATATGTCTTTGGCAATTCGGGGCCTGTTACCTTTCCAAATATATTTTGTAGTTAGTTTTTCCAGTAATTAAAAAATACAGTGTTGATTTTTATTGGGATTGCATTAAATCTGTAGATTAGTTTGGGTAGGATAGACATCTCGATGACGTTTAGTCATCATATCCATGAACAGGGAATATTCTTCCATTTATTTAAGTCTTCTTTGACTTCATTTAACAGTGTTGTGTAGTTTTCTGTATATAAGTCCTTCACAACCTTAGGTAAATTTATTCCTAAGTATTTGATTCTTTTAGCTACTATTGTAAATGGTATTTAAAAAAAAAATTTCCTCCTCAGATTGCTCGTTATTGGTGTACAGAAATGCTACTGATTTTTGAGCTCTGATCTTATAGCCTGTGACATTACTGAACTCCTTTATAAGTTCTAGAAGCTTTGTTGTAGATTTCTCAGGGCTTTCTACATATAGGATCATGTTGTCTGCAAATAATGAAATTTTTACTTCTTCTCTTCCAATCTGGATGCGTTTTATATCCTTTTCTTGCCTCAGTATTCGAGCAAGTACTTCTAAGACAATGTTAAATAGGAGTGTTGATGGTGGACATCCTTGTATTGTCCCCGATCTCAGAGGGGAGGCTTTTAGGATTTCACCATTGAAGATGATGTTAGCTTTGGGTTTTCCATATATACCCTTTATCATATTCAGAGTTTCCTTCTATTCCTATCTTTTGCACTGTTTTTATCAGGAAAGAAGGCTGTATTTTGTCGAATGCTTTTTCTGCATCTATAGAGATGATCATGTGATTTTTTTCTCTCAGTCTGTTTATGTGGTGTATTACATTGATTGATTTTCTTATATTGAACCATCCTTGCATACCTGGGATGAAACCCACTTGGTCATGGTGTATAATCCTTTTGATATGTTGTTGAATGCGATTAGCAAGTATTTTCTTGAGGTTTTTAGCATCTAGGTTCATTAGAGAAATTGGCCTGTAATTTTCCTTTCTTGTGGTATCTTTGGTTTTGGTATTAGGGTAATATTGGCATCGTATAATGAGTTAGGCAATATTCCTTCTACTTCTATTTTTTGGAAGAGCTTAAGTAGAATTGGTGTTAGCTCTTTCCAGAATGTTTGGTAGAATTCAGCTGTGAAGCCATCTGGTCCTGGGCTCTTCTTAGTTGGGAGGTTTTTCACGACTGAGTCTATCTCTTTACTTGTAATTGGACTGTTGAGTTCTTCAATGTCTTCTTTCATCAATGTAGGCTGTGAGTTTCTAGAAACTTGTCCATTTCCTCTAAGTTATCATTCTTGTTGGCATATAATTTTTCAAAGTATCCTTTTATGATACTCTTTATTTCTGTGGGGTCAGTAGTGACATTCCCTTGCTCATTCCTTATTTTGTGTATTTGCATCTGTTCTCTCTTTTTCTTTGTTAGTCTGGCTAAGGGTTTGTCAATTTTATTGATCTTCTCGAAGAACCAGCTTTTGGTTTTGTTTATTGTTTCTAGTGCTTTCTTATTCTCTATTTCATTTAGTTCTGCTCTAATCTTTGTTATTTCCTTCTTTCTACTTCCTTTAGGTTTAGTTTGTTGTTGTTTTTCCAATTCCTCCAAGTGTGCAGTTAGGTCTTCAATTTTAGCTCTTTCTTCTTTTTTAATATATGTATTTATGGCTATGAACTTCCCTCAGGAGAGCTTTTGCTGCATCTCATAGATTTTGATATGTTGTGTTGTCATTTTCATTAGTTTCAAGGTAGTTACTGATTTCTTTTGAGATTTCCTCCTTGATCCACTGTTTGTCTAAGAGTGTGTTGTTTAACTTCCATATTTTTGTGGCTAATCTGTTTCTCTGGCCCTTAATGATTTCCAATTTCATTCCATTTTGGTCAGAGAAATTGCTTTGTATAATCTCAATCTTTCTGAATTCATTGAGTGTTGTTCTGTGGCCTAGCATGTGGTCTGTCTTGGAGTATGATCCATGTGCACTCGAGATGAATGTATATCCTGCTGTATTTAGGTGTAGTGTTCTGTATATGTCTATTAGGTCCAGGTCCTCTAATGAATTGTTCAGAGTCTTTGTTTCTTTATTGGTTCTCTGTCTAGATGTTCTGTCTAAAGGTGATAATGGTGTATTAAAGTCCCCTGCTATAATTGTAGAGGCATTTATTTCTCCACTTAGTTTTTCCAGAGTTTCCCTCATGTATTGTGAGGCACCCCGATTAGGTGCATAAATGGTTATGATTGGTCTCTCTTCCTGAGAGATTACCCCTTTTACCAATATATAGTGTCCATCTTTGTCTCTTACAATAGTTTTGCATTTAAAGTGTATTTTGTCTGATATTATGATAGCTACTCCTGCCCTTTTTTGGCTATTGTTAGCTTGTAAATTTTTTTCTAGCTGTTCACTTTCAGTCTCCTTGAATCCCTGTGTCGAAGGTGGGTTTCTTGTAGACATCATATAGATGGATCATATTTCCTTATCCATTCTGCTGTTCTGTGTCTCTTGGATGGTGAATTTAATCCATTAACATTCAGTGTTATTACTCGCAACGAATTTCTTACTTCAGCCATATTTTCTTTGGGTTAATGTATTTCATATATTGTTTTGCTTCTGTTTTTGTCTTTTTAGTTGTTTTTAAACTCTCCTCCAACTCTCTCTCCCTTGTTTTTTCCTTTCAACTTGTAGAACTTCCTTTAATATTTCTTGAGGTGCAGGTTTCTTATTGACATACTCTCTTAATTTCTGTTTATCTGTGAATATTTTGAACTCTCCATCATTTTTGAATGCCAGTTTTGCTGGATAGAGATTCGTGGCTGGAAGTTTTTCTCTTTTAGTACTTTGACTATGTCATACCACTGTGTTCTTGCCTCCATGGTGTCAGATGAGAAATCAGCACTTAATCTTATTGTACTTCCCTTGTATGTGATGGTTCTCTTTTCTCTTGCTGCCTTGAGTATTTTCTTTGTCTTGAGCATTGGACATTTTGACATGTATATGTCTTGGAGTTGGCCTGCTGAGATTTATACTGAACAGTATAAATATGTATGTTTGGGGTGCACTGTGCTTCCTGGATCTGCACATCCATCTCTCTCAATAGGTTTGGGAAGTTTTCAGCCATTATTTCCTTCAACACTCCTTCTATTCCCTTTTCCTTCTCTTCTCCTTCTGGGATTCCCATAATGCGTATGTTTGTGCATTTGTGTTGTCAGTTAAATCCCTGAGTCCCTGCTGGATTTTTTCTATCTTTTTGTCTATCTGTTCTACTATCTGTTTGATTTCAAATATATTGTCTTCCACATCACTAATTCTTTCTTCTGCCTGTTCAAATCTGCTGTTATGTGAATCCAGCGTCTTTTTGATTTCTTGGATTGTGCCATTGATCACAATCCTATCCGTTATCTTTTTGCCTATGTTTACAATTTCTTCAGTATGTTCTCCCAGTGTCTTCTTTATATCCTTAACTCTTCCTTCACTTCATTAAGTTGGTCCATGATATTTGTTTGGAAAGCTTTGATTAGTTGTTCAATGTTCTGCATCTCTTCTTGTTTTTTAATTTGTTCATTGGACTTGTCCATGTCTTCCTGTTTCTCATTGTGGTTTGTAATTTTTTGTTGCCCTCTTGTCATCATTTTATCTTGATGAGTTTATTCAGTTGATTAGCTTCTCTCTCTGTGCTAGCGTTTTATTTAGCTGGTGGTTCTGTGTGTGTGTTTGACACTTTTTCTTCTTATTTTATTTCCTTGCATCTTTCTATATTCCCTTGAAGGCAAAAGATTAGGGCCAGAGGAACTGAAAGATGTGAGAAAAAAAGAAGGATATTAGTAATACTGATCAAGTTAGATGAGTGGCCAAATAAGACTTAGTGAAATGAATATTTAACTCATGTAGGCAGTGTAGAGTAATAGGAAAAAAAGTGTAGTACCTACAATGGACTGGGGAAACAAATAGAGGCATATATATATAATGATTCAGAAGGCTAGAATGATGAGAAGGGAAAGAAACAGTGAAGAAAGGGCTGAAAGTAAAAAAGTTAATATTAATAAAAAAAAGAGAAGAGAACAGAATAGATAGGATAGAAATTGATACCTTTAAGTTGTGGGTAATGAAAAAACGTGGTGTGTAAGAACTACAACAGAAAGCAGAAGGCAGAAAGATGAAGGAAGGGGAAGAGATAAATTGGGAGGCAAAATCAATATAGATAGAGAATGGGAAATCACTGAAGAAGAAGCACATCAAAGAAGAGACAAGCTAGCAGCACCTAATTACAAAAATAAAATAAAATAAAATAAGGAGGAAAAAAGACAGGGTGGAGGAAAGGGAAAAGAAAAGCAATAGACAACAAATAAACAGAGAAAAACCAAACAACCACACAACCAAGCAGTCAAACAAAGCTAAGGATGAACAGTGTTCCTTCTAGAGTCCTTATGGAACCTCTCAGCCTGCTGGTATTTATCAATCAATTTCCCTGCAGGGTTCTATCTGCAGGTTTTGAGGCCGATTTTAGCTATTAAACTAAATTAAAAAGAAGAATTCATTTTTTATTTTTTAAAGTGACTGTCCTTTTTTGTGTGTGAAATAAGGGACCCAAAAGAAGTCCTCTTCTAGACCATCCCCTTCACTGCGGGGACCCTAACTAGGTTCATGGAAACTAATCAAGCACTTCCCACTTCCTGGCCTCCCCAGGGGAGCTGAAGCTCTGATGCTAGTCAGTGCAGAATGATAAAATTGGCTAACTCTGCCCCCTCTGGAGCCAAGCCTCAGTGTCACTGGGCTGCTGGGTAAATCAGGCTTCCTCAGTAGATTCGCCTCTCCCTTCATCCTGGCACTGCTTCAAGCTGGCTTATCTGCTCCCCAAAGCTCTGAGGGGGTCCAGGCAGCCAAATCCACAGAAGGGAAACCCCTCCCCACTTTCTGTCAGAACCCTCCTTCTCTCAGAGAATGCTCCCTGTCACTGGGCTGGTGGGGTTTGGGGCATATCCCTGGACAGCTGGGTAAATCAACTTCCTGAGCAGATTTGCCCCTCCTTTCTGCCTGGTGTTGACCCTGGGCGGGAGTCACGGCTCAAACCAGCCTATTTCCCTGAGGGTGGGGCTCAGCCACCTGTGTTAACCACCACAGGCAGTTTTAAAACTCATGAATCTCTACCGACCAATCCATGCCGTCGATCTGCCTGCAGATAGATGCCCCAAGCTTCTTGCTCCACACGCCCACAGCAAAGACCCCAGGCAGGACCCTGTCTGCAATCAGCTGTCCTCAGAGAGCTAGTCAGCGAGTGCCCTCCTAAACGAATGCCATCTTGCCTCTCTTTTGACACTTTTTGTTACTTTTATTCATATAATCTTCATTTTTAGACTCTCTTCCAGGCCTCTCTCATTTTTTCTTTTCAGGCTATAGCACACCCTTTAGTATTTCCTGCAAAAGCAGTCTTTTGGTTACAAACTCTCTCAGTTTCTATTTATCTGTGAATATTCTAAATTCACCCTCAATTTTGAAAGACAATCTTCCTGGATAAAAGATTCTTGGCTGAAAGCCTTTCTCCTGCAGTATATTGAATATATCATACCACTGTCTTCTTGCCTCAATGGTTTCTGGTGAGAAACCAGCACTCAATCTTATTGGGTATCTCTTATATGTTATGCATTGCTTTTCTTTTGCTGCTCCCAAAATTGTCTCCCTGTCATTGGCATTCGACATTCTGATTAGCATATGTCTCGGAGTTGGTCTATTCAGATTTCCTCGGATGGGAATACATTGTGCTCCTTGGACATAGATTTCTGTGTCCTTCAATGGGGTTGGGAAATTTTCTACCATTATTTCTTCAAATATTCCTTCTGCTCCCTTTCCCTTCTCTTTTCCTTCTGGAACACCCATAACACATATGTTTGCATGTCTCTTGCAGTCGTGTAGTTCCCTGAGACCTTGCTCATGTTTTTCCAATCTTCTCATCTGTTCTTTTGTATGTTTACTTTCAGAGTCCATTTCTTCAAGCTCATCAATCCTTTCTTCTGCCTCTTCAAATCTGCTATTATATGATTCTAGCGTATTTTTAATTTCATTTATTGTGCCTTTCATTCCCATAAGATCTGCTATTTTTCTAAGTATGCTTTCAAATTCTTCTTTGTGCTCATCCAATGTCTTCTTAACATCCTTAATTTCTTTAGCCATCTCATTGAATTTATTAAGGAGATTTGTTTGAACATCTATGATTAGTTGTCTCAACTCCTTTCTGTCATCTGGAGGCTTATATTATTTCTTTAACTGGGCCATATCTTCCTGTTTCTTGGTGTGGATTGTAATTTTGTGTTGGTGTCTTGGCATGTGGCTTACTAGAGTATTTATTCTGGGTGCAGTTTTTCTCTTTATTTTAGGGCTTTCTTGCCCTTTCTCCCTTGCTGGTTGTGTAACAGCAGCCAGGATGTAGTTGGAGCTATAAGCTGTGGAGGCTCAAGCTGCCCTCATTGTCCCAAGAACCAATGAAGCTTCTCCCAACTTTCTCCTTTGCCAGGGATTGGGACAGAGCCACAGATGTGTGGAATAATTGAACTCATGCAGGCCTAGACTGTAGCTGCCCAGAGAGACTGATGTAGCTTCTCGCCCTTTTCTCCCCTGCCTGGGGCAGGGATGGGGCTGCAGGTGTGGGCAGCAACCTATGCAGTGCAGATCCAAGATAACTGCAGTTTCCCAGGTAGACTTCTGATTATTCAGTCTGTGCCAACCAAAGGTACCTGTAGTTATCTGGATAGGCTGGTGCAGGGCCCACCAGCCTCCTTCCTGCTATAGGTGGGGCTGGTAGGCTAGTGCTGCAGGCCACTCTGGGTGAAAGAAACCGGTCTCTACCATCACTGTGATTTTCAGTCAGCCCGGCTTCCCCTCATGCTGGGGGTGGAGTCAAAATGGTGGCTACCAGCCTCTTTCTGGCTTGAACAGGTTCAATCTTTAGCTGTTCTTAGGGTTATACTTTAGCTTGCCAAATTTATTAATCAGTAGCTGAAGTTGTTGCCCAACTGTCTCTTCCTCCCTGTTTTTGGGAAGTGGAGCTTCCAATTCAGCTCCTGAGGCAGCTTGTGCCTCTAGTGGAGGATGGACACCAGCATCCTTGGCATGGAAAGCTCAACTTATGAATCTTCTCTGCAGATGGGCAGTCTCCTCCTTCCATTTTTTCAAGGATGTTGCAGGATGTACTTCTAGTCTCCTGGAGCCCCCAAACAAGTGCTCTGGGTGATTACTAATTGCCCTGTAGCAGGAGCTGATTCTAGGAGCTCCTTACTCTGCTGCCATCTTGCTGGTTGTCCTGTAGTATGTTTAAAAGTCAGGTAGTGTGATTCCTCTGATTTCATTTTTATTTTTCATTATATCTTTGGCTATTTGGGGCCTCTTGCCCTTCCAAATAAGTTTCATAGTTAGTTTTTCCAATTCAGTAAATAATGCTGCATTGATTTTATTGGATTGTATTAAAACTTTAGATTAGATTGGGTAGGATAGACATTTTAATCATGTTTAGTCCTCCTATCCATGAACAGGGAAAATTCTTCCATTTATTTAAGTCTTCTTTGATTTCCTTTAACAGTGTTGTGTAGTTTTCTGTGTAAAATCATTTACATCTTTAGTTAAATTTATTTCTAGGTATTTGATTTTTTAGTTATTATTGTAAATGGTATTTTTTCCTTGATTTCCTCCTCAGTGCTCATTATTGCTGTACTGATTTTTGTGCATTGATCTTATAACCTGAGACTTTACTGAACTCATTTATAAGTTTTAGAAGCTTTTTTGTAGATTTCTCAGGACTTTCTATGTATAGGATCATGTCATCTGCAAATAGTGAAATGTTTACTTCTTCCTTTCCAATTTGGATGCCTTTTATATCTTTTTCTTGCCTTAATGCTTGAGCAAGTACTTCTAATACAAAGTTAAAAAAAAAAAAAAAAAGGAGTGGTGTTATTGGGCATCCCTGTCTTGTTGCCAATCTTAGAGGGAAAATTTTTAGGATTTCACTATTGAATATGATGTTAGCTGTAGGTTTTTCATATATACTCTTCATCATCTTCAGAAAATTTCCTTCTATTCCTATCTTTTGCAGTGTTTTTATCAGGAAAGGGTACTGTATTTTGTAGAATGCTTTTTCTGCATCTATAGAGATGATCATGTGAGTTTTAAATTTCAATCTGTTTATGTGGTTTATTACATTGATTGATTTTCTTCTGTTGAATCATCCTTGCATATCCAGGATGAAACTCACTTGGTAATGGTATACAATTCGTTTGATGTGTTTTTAAATATAATTAGCAGGTATTTTGTTGAGGACTTTAGAGTCTAGGTTCATTAGAGAGATTGGTCTGTAATTTTCCTTTCTTGTGGTGTCTTTGTTTGGCTTTGGTATTAGGGTAATGTTGACATCATAGAATGATTTAGGCAATGTTCCTTCTACATCTATTTTTTTGTAAGAGTTTAAGCAGGATTGGTGTTATTTCTTTCCAGAATGTTTGGTAGAAATCACCCGTGAAGCTGTCTGGTCCTGAGCGCTTCTTAGTTGGGAGGCTTTTTGATGACTGATTCTATTTCTTTACTTGTGATTGGTCTGAGTTCCTCAATTTCTTCTTTTGCAAAGTAGGCTGAATTCCAGCTACGGAACAGCTCCCAAGATGGCTTGTGCTTCCAGTGGAGGATGGGCACCGGCCTCCACAGCGTGGACTGCACTATTTATGAATCTTCACTGCAGATGGGCAGTCTCCTCCTTCCATTCTTTCAAGGATGTTGCAGGATGCTCTTCTGGTTTCCTGGAGCCCCCAAACAGGTGCTCTACAGAGCTCTGGGTGATTACTAATTGCCCTGTAGTATAGCTGGGTTTTGTCTAGGTCCTTGGCTAAATTGCAAGAAATGAATCTCAAGAGCACACCACGTTGATTAGGCCAGTAATTTATTAATGTAGGGAGGGAAGAGAAATGGGAGAAAATAAGAGATCATGGGTCCCAGAGAGGGGAAGGGGCTGAAGAGTGATAAAGAGGGCTGATTTATAGAATATAATTTCCCAATATAGATTATAAATGCCCAGGTTTTACTTGCATGTTGATCCATGCGGGGGGGGGGCGGGGACAGGGACGGGGACAGTGGGGAGACGGGGAGAGCAGGGCGCAAAAGGCAAAAACAGGGGTCAAAAAGCAAGAGAGGGCAAAAGGCCTTTGAGCTTGCTTTTTGAATCATTAATTATTCCGCCCGTTTGCTAATGGCATTGGAGGAGTTCCAGCTGTTTGCTGTTTTGATTGGATGCTGAGTTCTGATGTTCTGATGATCACTCTCTCTCTCTTGCCTAGGGATTTACTGTTAAGCAGCTGTGTGCTACCAAAGTTCTTTGACTCTTGGTTCAACTTGTTCTAGATATTTAGGATTGCCCCTGTTTAACTGCACAAACCAGGGCTAAGCCTGAATGACATTGCAACGACAGATACAAGCCATTATATATCTTGCCATAACCTACAGAATTGGGTGGGAGAGAGTGTAAACTACAATGTAAACATGCTTAGTGGCTGTTAAAGGTTCCGCCTTATGAGGTTTGCAGTGATTAAGAGGTCATAAGACCATGCCTATGTGTGCATAGACAGCTCATCTCTCCCCAAGAATGAACAAAAGACCCATATACAGTGGAGTGAAGCAGGCCCCACCAACCCCTTCTAGATTCCAAGAATACTCTACTTCCTAGCCCATCACCCCCAAGTCACACACTGGAAGAATTCACTTTCACGGCCCCTTATTGGCCCCAGGCTGTGCTCTAACTCCCTCTCCATGTTTCCCCACCTATTGATATACTGTATAAAGTTCTATCTACCACCTTCCACTGGTGGGCTGAAGTCTCTCTTCAGACCCCTGCCATGCTGGCGGGTGGGCTGAAATCTATTCTTCAGACCCCCTCTGTTGGGAGAGCTTCTCAATAAACTTCCTGCCAGCAATCGTCAGTCTCTGTGTCCCAGTGAGTGCTGCCATTTTCTCCAACAGTGGCAGTGCTCCCAAATGTGCTCATCAATTGCAATGAATGTATCACACTAATGAAGGATGTTGTTAATGTGGGAAAGTGTGGGAGGGGTAGGGAGTGGGGCATATGGGAATCCCCCACACTATTTATGTAACATTTATGTAATCTAAGTATCTTTAAAAAAATTAATAAATAAAAAGGTGTTACCAGAAAAAAAAAAAAAAGAATTTGCTCCTTTCCTCTAAATAATCCTTCCTGTTGTCATATACTTTTTCAAAGTATCCTCTTATGATACTCTTTATTTCTGTGGGGTCAGTGGTGATATCCCCTTCCTCATTCTTAGTTTATGTATTTACATCTTCTCTATTTTTTTCTTTGTTAGTCTGGCTAAGGGTTTGTCAATTTTATTGATCTTCTCAAAGAACCAGCTTTTGGTTTTGTTTATTTTTTCTAGTGCTTTCTTATTCTCTATTTCATTGAGTTCTGCTCTAGTCTTTGTTATTTCCTTCTTTCTACTTCCTTTGGGGTTAGTTTATTGTTCCTTTTTCTAATTCCTCCAGGTGTGCAGTTAGGTCTTCAATTTTAGCCCTTTCTTCTTTTTTTTTTTGATATTTGCATTTATAGCTATGAATTTCCCTCTCAGTACAACTTTTGCTGCATCCCAGAAGTTTTGATATGTTGTGTTGTCATTTTCATTTATTTCGAGGTAGTTACTGATTTCTTTTAAGAGTTCCTCTTTGACTCACTATTTGTCTAAGAATGTGTTGTTTAACTTCCATATCTTTGTGACTAATCTGGTTCTCTGGCCCTTACTGATTTACAGCTTCATTCCAGTGTGGTCAGAGAAATTACTTTGTATAAATTCAATCTTTCTGAATTCATTGGTAATTTTTCTGTTGTCTAGCATGTGTTCTATCTTGGAGAATGATCCATGTGACTCAAGAAAAATGTATATCCTACTGTATTGGGCTGTGGTGTTTTGTATATGTCTATTAGGTCCAGATCCTCTAATGTATTATTCAGAGTCTTCATTTCTTAATTGATTCTCTGTCTAGATGATGTCTAATGGTGATAATGGTGTGTTAAAGTCCTCCAGTATAATTGTAGAGGCATTTATTTCTCTACTTAGTTTTTCCAGTGTTTGTCTCGTGTATTTTGAGGCGCCCTGGTTAGGTGCATAAATGTTTATGATTATTCTTTCTTCTTGATACATTATTCCTTTTACTAATCTATAGTATCTGTCTTTTCTCCTACAATACTTTTGCATTTAAAGTCTGTTTTGCCTGGTACTATTATAGCTACTTTCACCCTTTTTTTGTTATTGTTTGCTTTTAAGATTTTTTTTCCAGCCATTCACTTTCAGCTGCCTTGAATCCTTGGGTCTAAGGTGGGTTTTTGTAGACAGCATATAGATGGATCATATTTCCTTATCCATTCTGCCAATCTGTGTCTCTTGATTGTGAGTTTAATCCATTAACATTCAGTATTATTACTCTCAAGGAATTACTTACATTAGCCATATTTTCTTTGGGTTTGTATATGTCATATGTTGTTTTTATTTCTCTTTTTGTCTTTTTAATTGTTCTTACACTCCCCTCCAACTCTCTCCTTTTTTTTCCCTTTCAATCTGCTGAACTCCCTTTAGTATTTCCTGAAGGGCATTTTCTTTTGCTGTCAAACTCTCTTAATTTCTGTTTATCTGTGAATATTTGGAACTCTCCCTCCTTTTTGAATGTCAGCTTTTCTAGATACAGAATTCTTGGCTGGAAGTATTTTACTTTTAGCACCTTAACTATGTCATACCACTGCCTTCTTAACTCTATGGTTTCAGATGAGAAATCAGTGCTTAGTCTTATTGGTCTTCCCTTTTATGTGATGGATCTTTCTCTTGTTGCTTTCAGTATTCTCTTTTTGTCTGGAGCATTGGACAATTGGATATGTATATGTCTTGGGGTAGGCCGGTTAGGATTTATACTGTTTGGAGTGTACTGTGCTTCCTGAAAGTGTACTTCCATGTCCCTCAAAAGAGTTGGGAAATTTTCAACCATTATTTCCTCCAACACTCCTTCTACCCCCCTTCCCTTCTCTCTCTGGGATGCCTATAATGCATATGTTTGTGTATTTCATGTTGTCATTCAAATCTCTAAGTCCTTGGTGGAGTTTTTCTATATATATATTTTATCTATCTGTTCTTCTATCTGTCTGATTTCAGATGTACTGTCTTTGACATCACTGATTCTTTCCTCTGCTTGTTCAAATCTGCTGCTATGTGCTTCCAGTGTATTTTTGACTTCTTGCTTTGTTCCATTAGTCCCATCAGCTCTATTATCTTTTTATCTATGCTTGCAATTTCTTCAGTATGTTCTCCCAGTTTCTTCTTAATATTCTTTAATTCTTCCTTTAACTTCATTCAATTGATTCATGATATTTGTTTGGACATCCTTGATTAGTTGTTCCATATTCTCCATCTCTTCCTGTTTTTCAGTTTTTTCGTTAGGTTGGGCCATGTCTTCCTGTTTCTTCATATGGCTTATTATTTTTTGTTGGTGTCTAGGCATCTGTTTATCTTGATGTGCTTTTTATGTGGGTTAGCTTCTTTTTCTACTCTAGGGTTTTATTTTGTTGGGTTTTTTTTTTTTTTTTTGTGTGTGTGTGTGTGTGGTAAGGTTCCTTTTTGACAGTTATTTTCTCTTATTCTATATCCTTCCAGTTGTCTGTGTTCCATTGAAAAAAACATTTTAGGACCAGAGAAAAGGAAAGAGATAAGAAGAGAAAAAGAATAATAATAAATTAAAAAATGTAGAAGAGGAACTGTACAAGAATTAGGAAAATAAATAAGTAATATGAGTAAAAAATCCTAAGAATTACAAAGGAATAAGAATTTAAAAAGTTGTAATAGAAAAAATGAAAAAGAAATAAATTAGAGAAAAAATATAAATGAATTAAATGGCTGGAAAGATGAGAAGAGGAAGAGGGAGGGAGGGAGGGAGGGAGGGAGGGGGAGAGAGAGAGAGAGAGAGAGAGAGAGAGAGAGAGAGAGAGAGAGAG
>JAKSZT010054380.1:4535341-4579122 GCA_026826555.1 Tolypeutes matacus
AGAGAGAGAGAGAGAGAGAGAGAGAGAGAGAGAGAGAGAGAGAGAGAAATATGAAGGCCAAACAAGAAGAGGTGGAATCAAAGAAAAGCAACAGAAGATAGAAAATAGAAAAATGAAGGAGAGAAATGAAATAATATAGGTAGAAAAAATAAGCAAAAGGGAGAAAAGGAAACAAAGAAATGGGAAAGACAACAAACAAGAAACAAAACCAGAACAAAAAAAACAACCCAGGAAAAACAGTCTCCCCTCTTACTCCCCTAAGGAGCTTCTCAGGCTGCTGGTACTCATAATTCAATCACCCTGCACCCTGCCCTCCACAGGTGATGTACCCTGTTTTAGCAAATGAAATAATGGGGGAAAAAGGAATCAATGAAAAAAAATTAAAAATAACAGATCCGAGAAGGTCTAAAACAAGAAAAAAAATCTGTCTATGTGTTCCTTTTTGAAGGTTCCAGATGAGCGCCTGATAACCTGGTGGATTCCCTTTTCTTAGGAGTTACAGGGAATTGAGCTAGGGACCTTATATATTCAAGGAAGGTAGGAATTCTTTCACTGAGCTACATTGGCTCCACAGGTTAAGTAGGCTCCTGAAAGCTTATCTGGTCTTCCTGCCCCAGTTCCCTTGCCATGGGAATGAAATGAAAACACTTTGAAGCTTAGTATTCTTTTGGGGAGGCCTCGTTTATTGGATCTCCTTCAATATATATATACAGTCAGCTATATCAAGAGGCATGCCCAAGGACATGCTGTACATGTAAGGGCTCAGAAAGTTTTGGGTTGTGAAGGAGATAAAGAGAGGCAGAAAGCTTTAACTAAGTAACAGTGTAAAGTAAGAAAGTTCTTATTGTTTTCAGCAGGAACTGATAAAAGCAGCTTTTTCCCATGCAGCAGTATTTTGCTTGTGCAACAAAGTAGGTTTTAAGCTGTTTCAAAGACATTTTAACCAAAGCATTCCCACATATCCCCTTTTTGTTTAAGAAAGAAGAAAAGGAAAGGGGGAAACGAGTCCTGACACAGCCCTTACTTACAGCTGCCCCTTTCTTGGTGGTTCAAGGTAAGAAATGAGAAACAAATTTTGGCTGTGGTGAGTGGGCAGTTGTTGAAAGGCCAGGTTGCTGTTTGCTACCTGGGTTCTGACCTGAGCTGTGTGTGGGAAACAAAGTAGCCATTGGGGTAGTTGATCTCCCTTGGGAGGGGTGAGGGTTTATGTCTTATCTCTGTAGGCCTTCAAATTCTCTCCTGATGGCCCCCCTCCCTGTGGCTGTGGCTGTCTTAGGTTGTTCCTTCCCTGAGGAATCTTACCCATCTCCGGCTAACCAGCCATCTTCTGGGGCCAAACAGGGTGATGTGAGACTGCCAAAGTTTCCATGACCTCCATGCAGCACCTGTGTTGGGATTCCCATGCTCACTGGGGGGCCTTTGCTCAGGTTATACATTTCAGAAAATCCAAGTTTATCAGCACCTAGAAGGCTTTTACAGCTTAAGGAGGCACAAGCTATCCCAAGAATGGGATGTGTGCAGGATACCCCAGAATATGGTAAAACTAGAAAAGGCAAGTGAGAAGGAAAGAAAGGAGACTTAGAGAAAAAGCTGGAGACATAAGGCTTAAAAGTTTACTCAGGAAAAATGATTTGTCACAAGAACGAATTAAATAAATTTTTGTTAGCTAGCAGAGCTGAGCAGAACATTTATTGAAATTGAACAACTAGTTTAATATTATTTATGAAAAAACTAATTCAAAGGTATTTTAACCAAAGGGCTCTTAAGTTTATCTCCTTGTTGTGTTTTAGTTTTTGATCTTTGGATGTGGGAGAGAGAGACGATGCAGCCACTAAGGTGATGAATTTTTGTTCAGCATGACAAGCTCAAGAGAGGGCTTGATGAATTAACCTAAAAATTAATAATAAAACAAGAAGCATGGTTATTCCAATAAGAGTTATTACCCAGATTCTAATATTTAGGCCATGAAACTAATTAGATTTAACCACTGTAGATATCATCTAGTGTTTGAAACACATTTTGCTGAGCAAAAAGTTTTATTTGAGATAGTTGATGTTCCAGACATTGCTGGAGAGCAAGCACTTCTCCCTGTAGATGGGAATAAAAAGCCCTTTGTAAGTGGGTTTTCTCTTGTTCGCAGGAAAGCTGAGAACTGATCCAAGGTAAGAGGGTGACACAATTTTTTACATGTCTCCAATCACAATGCAAATCTTGTCTGGTAAGTATAGCTTGTTGCTTTTTGCCTATCCAAAGAATAGATGCTTCTAATGCATCAAGTCTGGTAAGAATATTATTATTGATATGAGTTTGTGTTAAAAGTTCATGAGTGACATTGGTCATAATTTGATTAACAACATGAGCAGTTTGGACTGATTTTGTAAGTGTGACTGCCATAGTGGTGGCAGTGGCAGCTATGACCATGGCTGAAATAATGAAAGTAATAAGTGTGCCAATGAATCTTTTAAGTCTAATAAGCAAGAGGGCTTTGTTAAATTGAGCTATCCCTGAAGAGCCTTCCCAGGGGTGAGATAAGTTAACTGGGAGACATGCTTGTGCTTGTCTTTTAAGCAGGAATATGAAAGTAAAATTGAGTTTGGTTATATTTTCATGGTGTACACAGGAAGCAAAATAAGCTCCTGGGTGCAGAATAAGATTGAAGATATTATTACCAAAGTTGATATTTGTAAAAGGGTTTAGAAGTAACATAAAAGGATGAGATGTACAAATTATAACAGTTTATGAGGTTATGGGACAAATTTAAGATGAAAGTATTATTATTATTATGTGTATAATCTCCATGTGAGATGATATGGTTTAAAAAAGGCAATCCAAGGCACCAGGTTCGAAAATGCCATGGACTGAAGAGAGATTTTGAGGTGTTGGTAATTTGCATATGAAGGATAGGGCCAGAGAGACCCCCATTAGCCCAAATGATGCTATGATTAGAGGGGTTGAAGAATTAGTAGTATAATTATTGCTGGATAAGTGTCCTTGAGGACCCCAGTTGAAAATAGTGAGATTATATAATAAAGAGGTATAAAAAGGATGGAGGGCTCAACAGGGGTGCCAAATGACATTAAGGAAGTCAGGGTTCCAATGAAAGTTCTGGCAACTATGGTCAACAGGAGGAAGGTTGCAATTGAGAGGAGAGAATGAAGAAGGATTAATTGAGATGGCCCATATAAAGGTGAGGTTAGTAGGTTGATAATTAAACTTTGGTTGATAGTTTAAGTAATACTGAAGGAAGATTTGAAGGCATAAGGTATAAGAGGTGGATGAAAAACATAAAGGGGGTAAATTGGACAGAAACGAAGTTGTATGATTAATGGGTAGTCAATCAATGCCCTTTGTAAGGGGGCCTGATGGAGGGATCCAGTTTCCCCCAGCCCAGGTGGTATCATTGGTAGAGAGTGGGGGTTCTGGACCCCACCATCTGACTAGATTAAAGATGGGGGGATTTAAAATGTGAGTCCAGTAGTGATGTACATTAGCTGAAGTTAATGGGATTTGTTTTAGTAAGAAGAAAGGAAGGACATTTAGTACTCGTATAAAATTTGATGCTATAACAGTCAAATATGCAAGGAACTTATTTTCAGGGGAAGGTGACACCCCAGTGTGAGAGAGAACCTCAGGAGCCTTTTGGGCTAATTTTTAAAGATTTCCCCAAATTACTCCATGAGTTTGGATAATGTTATGGCATGGTTGTGTTCAGGAATTCCTTTGTTACTCTATCATCATCTTCTCCATCTGTGGTATTGAGTTGAATGGGTGATCCTTCCAGGTCATGGTAGAGCTTCACATTCTTTGCTTGCAGCCACCAGGGGCCTGTTGGAGTAAAAGCACATGCATACCCTCGCCCCTATGTTATAAGGTCACAGGGTCCCTTCCAAGATCTATTTCCTAAAATTACTTTGTACAGAATTTTAGCTTGTATGTTATGACTCTCCTGATGAGGGGAGAAATGTTTCTCAGCTGCTGAAAGGCTGTCTTTATGACAATTAAAAAATTTTAAAGTATGTAATGCTAAGGCTATTGTATTTCTAGGGGAGGTATCCATACTCCCTCTTTTTTGTTTTTTGTTTTAGATGATATGACATATTCTAAATATTTTCAAGGCTGAGTTAATTGAATTTTATTAGGGGTTATTTGGAAACTAGTTTGAGTAAGAGAATTTTGGAGATTTCCAGTTTCATTTCATTATGATCTGAGTAGGTGCTTTGTATAATTTCAATATTTTTATATTTATTGAGACATGCCTTGTGACCTAACATGTAGTCTATCCTGGAGAAAGATCCATGAGCACTTGAGAAGAATGTATGACCAGCTGTTTCTGGATGAACATTCTGTATATGTCTGTGGATTTATCTCATTTAACATATTGTTCAATTTCTCTGTTTCCTTGTTGATCCTCTGTCTGGTTGTTCTATCTAATAATGTGAGGGGTGTTTTGAAGTCTCCAACTATTATTGCAGAGATGTCTATTTTTTTTCCTTTCAGTTTTGCCAGGGTTTGCCTCATGTATTTGGTTAATAGTATTTTATAACTATTATTTCTTCCTGATGAATTGTCCCTTTTATTAATATATTATTGCCTTCTTATCCTTTATAATTTTTTTCCGTTTTGTCCAATATTAGTATAACTACCCCTGCTCTTTTTTGGTTACTGTTTGTGTAAAGTATCTTTTCCCCACCTTTCACTTTCACCTGGGTTTGTATCTCTGGTCTAAGGTGAGTCTCTTGTAGGCAGCATATGGATGGCTCATATTTTTTTATCCATTTTGTTGGTCTATATCTTTTTTTTTTTTTTTTAAGATTTTATTTATTTATTCATTTATCCCCCCCTTGCTGCTTGTGCTCGTTGGGTCAGCTAACCACGCCACGCGGGCGGGCTTGCCTTCACCAGGAGGCCCCGGGAACTGAACCCAGGGCCTCCCATATGGTAAACGGGAGCCCTACTGATTGAGCCACAGCCGCTTCCCGGTCTATATCTTTTGATTGGGGAATGTAATCCATTCACATTGAATGATATTACTGTAAATGCATTATTTACTTCCACCATTTTATTCTTTGCTTTTCAAGTCATATCTTACTTTCATCTGTCTATTTTTCTCTTTTGGTTTCCTTTCTGCCATTCATTCTTCTTATATTCTCCTCCAAGCCTCTCTCTCTTGTCTTTTTCTTTCAGGCTGTAAGGCTCCATTTAATATTTTCCACAATGGTGGATTCTTTTTTATCAACTCTCTTAAATTTTGTTTGTTTATGAATTTTTCCTATTTGAAGGGCAATTTTACTTGATAAATAATTCTCAGGCTGGCAGTTTTTCTCTCTCAGTATCTTAATTGTACCATACCACTATCTTCTCACCTTTATGGTTTCTGATGAGAAATCCCACTAAGTCTTACTAGACGTCCCTTGTATGTGATGGTTTGCTTCTCCCTTGCTGCTTTCAGAATTTTCTCTTTATCTTAACATTTAACATTCTGAGTAGCATGTGTCTTGGAGTAGGTCTATTTACATTTATTTTGATTGGTGTACACAGTACTTCTTGGACAGCAAGTTCATTACTTTTGTGAGAGTTGGGAAATTTTCAGCTATTATTTCCTCAAATACTATATCTGTCCCCTTTCCCTTCTCTTCTCTTCTCCCTCTAGAACTCCATGACACATATATTGTTGTGTTTCATGTTATCATTCAACTCCCTGAGCCCCTGTATATTTTTTCCCAATCTGTTCTCTCTCCATTCTTTTCTCTCTTCAATTTCACCTGTTCTGTCTTCTGTATAACATATTCTTTCTTCTGTCATTTTGAGTCTGCTGTTGTATGTCTCTCATATGCTTTTTTTAAAAAATTCCTAAATATTTTACTCTTTTAGTTGCTTTTATCATTTTATTTTTTATATTTTCAATATTTTAAAAGATACTTAGATTACATAAATGTTACACAAAAATTACAAGGATTCCCATGTTCCCCACCTCCCACACCTCCCATAACATCCCTCATAAACATCTTTCATTAGTGTGGCTACATTTGAGCAACAAGGAAGCTCTCAGGTGGCAACCCTTAGACACCCCATAACAGTAGGCTAAGTTTCAATTACAAGATCAAAGACTCATAAGGCTAGTCATCAATAACAAGAACACATCAGTGGACCCTCCTCCTTTGCCAGACACTGCCACTACACTCGGGGGACTATTGCTGCTCCCTTGGAGAATGTGGCAGAGCTCTCCAGCCTGGGATTTCAGTATTCCCTCATTTATTGAGTGATTGTCTACCCACCGTGACCATACCCCATCCCTTGATCATTTGTACAATTTTACATATCTTTCATGTATATTCAGGGGAACTTCCTCCCATGAAACCCCCATCCCAGACACCCCCCACCAATGATCCTCTGCTGCCCCCATTGTAACCCTTCTGTGATCTAAATCTTCCTTGAAGATGAAGCCCATATAATAGACAAATACAATTAATAGGAAAATGAAATAATAATGATAAGCTTTAATGTAAGAGATAAAATACATGGAAACTCAGAAAAAAAACCCTAAAATAAAGTTAAAGGATTGGGACATTCAAAAAAAATGGGAAAAAACAAAAAAAAATTTTTTTAATTAAAAAATTTTAAAAAAATTATTATTGTTATTTTTTCCTTTTATCACTGCATTATCGAGTGTCCAGTCTGTACCATGGCACCTTCCCCCTCTCACACTCCAGTGTCTCCCAAATTTTCTTTAATTTTCAAAGAAGTTTTAGGTCACAGCACAGTCACACACAAAATACTAGAGACTCTCATATACCCAACCTCCAACCTCCTTCCCCTTTCCTCACCCCATATTAAAAACTTTTTTTGTGTGTGTGGATGGTATCATTGTTATAACTGTTATACAGATAGTGAAACATAGCTACTAAACATTGTCAATGGTTTACAGTATAGTTTGCAATTTAGATGGTTGAATTTAATAATTTTTGATGATATTTACTATGTCCTGTGTCCATTACTGTAAGGTAATGAAAAACATTTTCCATGGCCACTAAATACCCCCTGTTTGATCTTTTCTGTTCCTTTTTACCCATCCCACTGGGGCACATGACACTCCCCTGTCTTGACTCATTGGATGACAAGATTCATAGTTACATGCAACAAGAGGTCTTTACATGCTGAATATCCTCCCCTATTAGGATCCACCCTTGCTCCTAAAAGACACTCACCTGTCTGTTTCTTGGTGAATCAATCCTCCCAAAGATGGGGGTCCAGTTCCTTCCCGCCCACCCTGTGGGTCTCCACTCCCAGACACAACACATTATGACAGGATGAACACTCACACACTCCCCAGAAGCCTACTCCATATGCACCCCGTCCTGAATGCCCCCCCAACCTACACCCTAAACCAGTGACACTACCTTGTCATATTGCCATAAGAGCATTCCCACTCCTGAACTTTCAACATCATACCCACATATCCCATGTTCACCTAGTCCCCCTCCCATCTCTCCCCCCGGTATCCTGGGTATTTTAACCTGCCCTTCCTAGTCTACCCACCTGTCAACACTGTACCACCAAAACCAGTAATATCACTACCCACCTGTCCTATCCTTCAATATGCAACTATATTCTAACACTTTAATATAGATATAGTAAAGTAGGTGAAGGCTCACAACCAACTCCTCTTTCTCTCCCCTGTTAACCTATCTTTCAGACAATGGTTCTCAGAGACTGCTCACTTTCTTCAATTCATATCAGTGAGGTCATATATTGTTCATCCTTCAATGCCTGGCTTGCTTCACTTAACATAAGGTCTTCAAGATTCATCCATGTTATTCCGTGTGTTAACACTTTATTCCTTCTTACAGCTGAGTAATATTCCATTGTATGTATGTACCACATTTTGTTTATCCATTCATCTGTTAATGGGCACTGGGGCTGATTCCAGCTTTTGGCAATTGTGAACAATGCCGCTATGAACATTGGGGTGCATATATCTGTTCGTGTCTCCGCTTTCAATTCTTCTGGGTATATACCCAGCAGTGGAATCGCTGGATCATATGGAAGACTACTGTTAGTTTTCTGAGGAACTGCCAAACTGTCCTCCACAGTGGCTGGACCATTCCACAATCCCACCAGCAGTGGATGAGGGTTCCTATATCTCCACTTCCTCTCCAACATTTATAGTCTGCTGTTTTTTAATAGCTGCCATTCTGATGTGTGTAAGATGGTATCTCATTGTAGTTTTGATTTGCATTTCCCTAATAGCTAGTGATGTCGAGCATTTTTTCATGTGCTTTTTAGCCATTTGTATTTCTTCCTTGGTGAAGTGTCTTTTCAGGTCACCTGCTATTTTTTAAGTGGGTTGTTTGTCTTTTTATTTTCAAGGTGTAGGATTTTTTTTTTATTTATATGCAGGGTATTAGGCTCCTATCAGATATATGGTTGCCAAATATTTCTCCTTTTGGGTAGGCTGCCATTTTATTTTCTTAATAACATCCTTTGAGGCGCAGACGTTTTTAATTTGAGGCGATCCCATTTATCTATTTTTTCTCTTGCTGCTCATACTTTGGGTGTGATGTTCATGAAACCATTTCCTATTACAAGGTCCTGTAGATGCTTCCCTACATTATCTTCCAAGGTCGTTTTGGCTTTGTCTCTTATATTTAGATCTTTGATCCATCTTGAACTGATTTTTGTATAAGGTGTGAGATGGTATTCCTCTCTCATTCTTTTAGATATGGATATCCAGTTCTACAAGTACCACTTGTTAAAGAGGCCCTTCTTTCCCAACTGAGTGGGCTTGGTGGCCTTGTCGAATATCAGATGACTGTATATTCAAGGATCTATATCAGAACTCTCAATTCGGTTCCATTGGTCAGTATGTCTATCCTTGTGCCAATACCATGCAGTTTTGAGCACTGTAGCTTTGTAGTATGTTTTAAGTCAGATAATGTGATACCTCCAACTTCATTTTTCTTTTTTAATATGTCTTTGGCAATTCGGGGCCTCTTACCTTTCCAAATATATTCTGTAGTTAGTTTTTCCAGTTCCTTAAAAATACAGTGTTGACTTTTATTGGAATTGCATTAAATCTGTAGATTAGTTTGGGCAGGATAGACATTTTGATGATGTTTAGTCCTCCTATCCATGAACAGGGAAAATTCTTCCATTTATTTAAGTCTTCTTTGATTTCCTTTAACAGTGTTGTGTAGTTTTCTGTATATAAGTCCTTTACATCTATAGTTAAATATATTCCTAGATATTTGATCCTTTTAGTTACTATTGTAAATGGTATTTTTTTCTTGATTTCCTCCTCAGGTTTCTCATTATTGGTGTCCATAAATACTACTGATTTTTGAGCACTTATATATCTTATAGCCTGTGACATTACTGAACTCCTTTATAAGTTCTAGAAGCTTTGTTGTATATTTTTCAGGCTTTGTACGTATAGGATCATGTCGTCTGCAAATAATGAAATTTTTACTTCTTTTCCAATTTGGATGCCTTTTATATCCTTTTCTTGCCTTCGTGCTCGAGCAAGTACTTCTAAAACAATATTAAATAGGAGTGATGTTAGTGGACATCCTTGTCTTGTTCCCGATCTCAGAGGGAAGGCTTTTAGGATTTCACCATTGAAGACGATGATAGCTTTGGGTTTTTCATATATACACTATCATATTCAGAAAGTTTCCTTCTATTCCTATCTTTTGCAGTGTTTTCATCAAGAAAGAGTGCTATATTTTGTCGAATGCTTTTTCTGCATCTATAGAGATGATCGTGTGTTTTTTTCTTTAAATCTGTTTATGTGGTGTATTACATTGATTGATTTTCTTATATTGAACCATCCTTGCATACCTGGGATGAAACCCACTTGGTCATGGTGTATAATACTTTTGATATGTTGTTGAATGCGATTAGCAAGTATTTTCTTGAGGATTTTAGCATCTAAGTTCATTAGAGAAATTGGTCTGTAATTTTCCTTTCTTGTGGTATGTTTGCTTGGTTTTGGTATTAGGGTAATGTTGGCATCATAGAATGAGTTAGGCAATATTCCATCTACTTCTATTTTTTGGAAGAGCTTAAGCAGAATTGGTGTTAGCTCTTTCTGGTATGTTTGGTAGAATTCAGCTGTGAAGCCATCTGGTCCTGGGCTCTTCTTAATTGGGCGGTTTTTGATGACTGAGTCTATCTCTTTACTTGTAGTTGGACTGTTGAGTTCACCAATTTCTTCTTTCATCAATGTAGGCTGTTTGTGGGTTTCTAGAAACTTGTCCATTTCCTCTAAATTATCATTCTTGTTGGCATATAATTTTTCAAAGTATCCTCTTCTGATACTCTTTATTTCTGTGGGGTCAGTAGTGATATCCCCTTGCTCATTCTTTATTTAGTGTGTTTGCATCTGTTCTCTTTTTTTCTGTGTTAATCTGGCTAAGGGTTTGTCAATTTTATTGATCTTCTCGAAGAACCAGCTTTTGGTTTTGTTTATTGTTTCTAGAGCTTTCTTATTCTCTATTTCATTTAATTCTGCTCTAATCTTTGTTATTTCCTTCTTTCTACTTCCTTTAGGCTTAGTCTGTTGTTGTTTTTCCAATTCCTCCAAGTGTGCAGTTAGGTCTTCAATTTTAGCTCTTTCTTCTTTTTTAATATATGTATTTATGGCTATGAACTTCCCTCTCAGGACTACATTTGCTGCATCCCATAGGTTTTGATATGTTGTGTTGTCATTTTCATTAGTTTCAAGGTAGTTACTGATTTCTTTTGAGATTTCCTCCTTGACCCACTGTTTGTCTAAGAGTGTGTTGTTTAACTTCCATATCTTTGTGCCTTACCTGTTTCTCTGGCCCTTAGTGATTTCCAATTTCATTCCATTGTGGTCAGAGAAATTACTTTGTATAATCTCTATCTTTCTGAATTCATTGAGAGTTGTTCTGTGGCCTAGCATGTGGTGTATCTTGGAGTATGATTCTTGTGCATTTGAGAAGAATGTAAATCCTGCTGTATTTGGGTGTAATTTCCGTATATGTCTATTAGTCCAGGTCCTCTAATATATTGTTCAGAGCCTTTGTTTCTTTATTGATTCTCTGTCTACATGGTCTGTCTAGTGATGATAATGGTGTATTAATGTCCCCCGCTATAATTGTAGAGGCCTTTATTTCTCCACTTAGTTTTTCCAGAGTTTGCCTCATGTATTGTGAGGCACCCCAATTAGGTGCATAAATGTTTATGATTGTTCTCTCTTCCTGAGAGATTACCCCTTTTACTAATATATAGTGTCCATCTTTGTCTCTTACAATAGTTTTGCATTTAAAGTGTATTTTGCCTGATATTATGATAGCTACTCCTGTCCTTTTTTGGTTATTGTTAGCTTGTAAAATTGTTTTCCAGCCATTCACTTTCAGCCTCCTTGAATCCCTGTGTTGAAGGTGGGTTTCTTGTAGACAGCATATAGATGGATCATATTTCCTTATCCATTCTGCCAATCTGTGTCTCTTGAGTGGTGAATTTAATCCATTAACATTCAGTGTTAAGAGTCTCCAGGAATTTCTTACTTCAGCCATATTTTCTTTGGGTTAATGTATGTCATACATTGTTTTGTTTCTATTTTTGTCTTTTTAGTTGTTTTTAAACTCTCCTCCAACTCTCTCTCCCTTGTTTTTTCCTTTTCAACTTGTAGAACTTCCTTTAGTATTTCTTGAAGTGCAGGTTTCTTATGGCATACTCTCTTTTTTTTTTTACCGGGAGGTCCCGGGGATCGAACCCAGGTCCCTCCATATGGGAGACAGACGCCCAATCAGTGGAGCCACATCCGACCCCTGGCATACTCTCTTAATTTCTGTTTATCTGTGAATATTTTGAACTCTCCATCATTTTTGAATGCCAGTTTTGCTGGATAGAGAATTTGTGGCTGGAAGTTTTTTTCTTTTAGTACTTTGACTATGTCATACCACTGTGTTCTTGCCTCCATGGTTTCAAATGAGAAATCAGCACTTAATCTTATTGTGCTTCCCTTGTATGTGATGGTTCTCTTTTCTCTTGCTGCCTTGAATATTTTCTCTTTGTCTTGGGCATTGGACATTTTCACAAGTATATGTCTTGGAGTTGGCCTGTTGGGATTCATACTGTTTGGGGTGCACTGTGCTTCCTGGATCTGCACATCCATCTCTCTCAATAATATTGGGGAGTTTTCAGCCATTATTTCCTTCAACACTCCTTCTGTTCCCTTTCCCTTCTCTTCTCCTTCTGGGATTGCCATAATGTGTATATTTGTGCATTTTGTGTTGTCAGTTAAATCCCTGAGTCCCTGCTGGATTTTTTCTATCTTTTTGTCTATCTGTTCTACTATCTGTTTGATTTCAGATGTATTGTCTTCCACATCACTAACTCTTTCTTCTGCCTGTTCAAATCTGCTGTTATGTGAATCCAGTGTCTTTTTGATTTCTTGGATTGTGCAATTGATCACCATCATATCTGTTATCTTTTTATGTATGTTTACAATTTCTTCAGTATGTTCTCCCAGTGTCTTCTTAATATCATTAATCTCTTCCTTCATTTTGTTAAGTTGGTCCATGATATTTGTTTGGAAAGCTTTGATTAGTTGTTCGGTGTTCTGCATCTCTTCCTGGTTTTTAGGTTGTTCATTGGACTTGCCCATGCTTTCCTGTTTCTCAGTGTGGTTTGTAATTTTTTGTTGCCCTCTTGTCAGCATTTTATCTTGATGGGTTTATTCAGTTGATTAGCTTCTCTCTCTGCTCCAGAGTTTTATTTAGCTGGTGGTTCTGTGTGTGTGTTAAGTTTTCTCTTTGACACTTTTTCTTCTTATTTTATTTCCTTGCTTCTTTTTATGTTCCCTTGAAGGCAAAAGATTAGGGTCAGAGGAATTGAAAATGTGAGATGGGAAGAGGAATAATAACAATATTGATAAAAGTTAGAACAGGGGCCAAATAAGACTTAGTGAAATGAATATTTAACTCATATACGCAGTGTAGAGTAATAGGAAAAACAGTGTAGTGCCTACAATGGACTGGGAAGCCAAATAGAGGAATATATATATATATAATGATTTAGAAGGCTTATGATGATGAGGGAGAGAAAGAGTGAAGAAATGGCTGAAAGGAAAAAGTTAATATTAATAAAAACAGAAGAAAACAGAATAGATAGAATAGAAATTGACATCCTTAAGTTGTCAGATAATGAAAAAATGTGGTATGTAAGAACTACAACAGAAAGCAGAAGGCAGAAAGATGAAGGAAGGGGAAGAGATAGCTTGGGAGATAAAATCAATATAGACAGAGAATGGGAAATCACTGAAGAAGCACAGCAAAGAAGAGACAAGCTAGCAGCACCTAATTAAAAAAAACAGAAGTAAAAAAGAAGGGGGGAGGAAAGAGGAAAGAAAAGCAAGAGACAACAAATAAACATAGAAAAACCAAACAACCACACAAGCAAGCAGTCAGACAAAGCTAAGGAAGAACAGTGTTCTCCTTGGGCGCTTGTGGAACTTCTGAACCTGCTTGTGTTTATCAATCAATCTCCCTGCAAGGTTCTATCTGTAGGTTTTGAGGCAGATTTTAGCTATTAAACTAAATTAAAAAGAAGAATTCATTTTTTATTTTTTAAAATGACTGTCTTCTTCTTCTTCTTCTTCTTCTTTTTTTTTTTTTTTTTTTGGCGAAATAAGGGATCCAAAAGAAGTCCTCTTCTAGACTACCCCCTTCACCGAGCGGACCCTAACTAGGCTCCTGGAAACTAATCAAGCACTTCCCACTTCCTGGCCTCCCCAGGGGAGCTGATGCTCAGATGCTTGTCAGTGCAGAATGATAGAATTGACTGACTCCGCCCCCTCTTGGGCCAAGCCTCAGTGTCACTGTGCTGCTGGATACATCAGACTTCCTCAGTAGATTCACCTCTCCCCTCAACCTGGCCCTGCTTCAAGCTGCCTTATCTGCTCCCCAAAGCTATGAGGGGGTCCAGGCAGCCAAATCCACAAAAGGGAACCCTCCCCCCCACTTTCTGTCAAAACCCTCCCACTCTCGGAGAATGCTCCCTATCACCGGTTGCCAGCAAGGGTGGGGCATATCCCTGGGCAGCTAGGTAAATCAACTTCCTCAGCAGATTTGCCCTGCCCCTCTGAATCAACATTCAATCCAGCTATTTTGTTCACCCAAGCTGCAAGGGGTTCCAGGCAGCCAAATCCACAGAAGGGAAGCCCCTTCCCACTGTCTGTCAGAACCCTCTCATTCTCGGAGAGCGCTCCCTCTCACCGGGTTGCTGGCAGAAGTCACAGCTCAAACCAGCCTTTGTCCCTGAGGGTGTTAACCACCACAGGCAGGCTTAAAACTCACGAATCTCTACCGAGCAATCCATGTCGTCGAGCTGCCTCCAGATAGATGTCCCCAAGTTACTCACTCTGTGCACCCACAGCACAGACCCCTGGGCAGGACCCTGTCCACAATTGGCCGTCCTCAGAGCGAGTCAGCGAGTGCCCTCCTAAACCGAAGCCATCTTGCCTCTCTCTCATGTGCTTTTGATCTCACCTCTCATGTCTTTCATTCCCATGAGTTCTGTTACTTTTCTATTCAGGTTTTTCAGTTCTTCTTTGTGCTTACTCAGTATTTTCTTGATGTTCTTTATCTCTTAGACATATTGCCTTTCATTAATTTGATTTTGGAAATTTGTGTGCATCTTTGTGATTAGTTGTCTCAAATTCTGTGTCACTTCTGGGGCTTTGATATATTTCTTTTCTTGTGCCATTTCTTCCATTTTCTTAGTATGGCTTATAAGTTTTTGCTGATGTCTATGCATCTGATTAGGTTGGTGAGATTACTCAGGTACTCAAATTTTCTTTCTTTCGTAGGGATTTAGTGATGGGGTTCTGTGTGTTACTGCTGTTCTTTAATTCTTGGTTTAACCTGTTCTGAGTCTTTAGGATTGCCCCTGTTGCTCAAATCTTAGCCCTGGACCCAGTAATAGGTTGAAGACCTGCTTCCTGGGGTCTTGAAGAAGGAGGCTGTAAAGGCCTAAAAAAGCCTCTCATTTACTTTTAATGGCTTCATGTGCATGTCCTTTTTCTGCCAGCAAGTGGCACTCTTCAGAATTTTTCTTGTTCAATGACTTGTTGGAGTGTGTTTGAGTTTTGCCAACCTGATCTTTTCCTTTGCTTCTCTCTATTCTTGGCTGTGTCCAGCCTTACCCTGGTGTCCTAAACCCTAGAAGATTTTTTTCCCAGGCTGTTTCTGCCTGTCTTCTAGCTATCTCTCTGTGCTTTCTAGTCTGCCATCTTCCCAAAGTTGATCCTTGCCTCTTATAAGCATGGAAGTGGTCATATCTAGTGGTGATATTTTGTGTATCTCTATTGCCAACTCATGCTATGGACTGTCGGTGGCCTCTTGATTATTGGAAACAGAGTCTTTAATGCCATTGAATCTAATCAACGTGGAGAGCAAATTGCAAAAATCCAAGAGCCAATTCAGAAATCCCATTTTAAGATTCTGTTTCTCAAGAACCTCTCCCTATATAAAGCTGTATTAGTCAGAGTTATCTAGGGAAACAGAGCTGACAGGCGATATCTGTAAATAGTTTGAGATTTATAAAATTCTCTCACACAACCATGGGGATGCACACGTCCAAATTCCTTAGGGCAGACTGCAAGCCAGGAACTCAGATGAAGCTTCTCATTGAATTCCCCAGGAGATGCTGGCTATCTGAAGTAGAGATGGGGATTCTTTCTCTGAGTGCTGAAATCACTTTTCCTTTTAAGGCCTTCAACTGATTGGGTGAGATGTCACTCATTGCTGATGGCAATCTTCTCAGTTGATTTTAGATGTAGCCAGCCATCTATGCAGTCAACTCACTGATGATTAAAGTCCATGAAATTGTATTACATTAGCCCAGTACTTGCCTGACCAAACAACTCAGCACCATTACCTGGCTGAGTTGACACTTAAGCCTAACCATCACACCCCCTAAGAACTAGAACAAAACAAGGATGTCCACTGTCAAGACTGTTATTCAGGATTGTACTAGCAGTTCTTGCTAGAGTGATTAGGCATGGAAAAGAAAGAAAGATATTTAAATTGGAAAGGAAGAAGTACAACTTTCCCTATTTGCAGATGACATGGTCTTATATACAGGATATCCTGAAAAATCCACAACAAAGCTGATAGAGATAAATGAATTAAAAAAAGTGCAAAGTCAAGATCAACACACAAAAATCTATAGGAATTGTATAGCAATGAATAATCATAAGAAAAAATTAAGAAAGAAATTCCATTTACAATAGCAACTAAAACAATAAAATATCTAGGAATAAATCCAGTCTAGAATGTGAAGGACTTCTTCACAGAAATCTATAAAATCTTGCTAAAAGAAATCAAAGAAGACCTAAATAAATGGAAGGACATTCCATGTTCATGGATTGGGAGACTAAATTTTGTTAAGATGTCAATCCTACCCAAAGCAATTTAAAGATTCAAGGCAATCCCATTAAAAACAACAGCCTTCTTTTCAGAAATGGAAGAGTCAATCATCAAATTTATATGGAAGAATAAGCGTTCCTAAATAGCCAAAGCCATCTTGAAAAGGAAAAATGAAGTTGGAGGACTCACATGTTCCAATCTTATAACTTAATACAAAGCCACAGTAATCAAAACAGCATGGTTCCTGCACAAGGACAAACATATAGACCAATTTATAACTGAATTGAGAGCTCAGAAATCAACCCTCACATTTATAGCCAACTGATTTTTCACCAGGGGGCAAAGACCACTCAATTGCAATAGAATAGTCTCTTGAACAAATTGTGGTGGGATAATTGGATCCCATTTACCAAAGAATTAAAGAGGAGCCCTACTTCCCAGCCTGTAAAGAAATGAACTCAAAATGGATCAAAGCCTAAATAAAAATGCCAGGACTATCAAACTCCCGAGAAGAAAATGTCGGGAAGCACATTCAGGACCGTGTGTTAACCAATCTTTCTAAGACTTTACATCCAAAGTGCTAGCAACAAAAGAAAAAGGTAGATAACTGGGACCACATCAAAATAAAAAAAAAAAAAGCTTTTGTGCCTCAAAAGACTGTACAATGAAAGTAAAATGACAACCTACACAATGGGAAAAAATATTTGGAAACCACATATCCAATAAAGCCTTAATGTCCATAATGTATAAATAATCCCTTCAATTTAACAAAAAGATAACCTAATTTAGAAATGAGCAAAAGATTTGAATAGACATCTTTCCAAAGAAGATATACAAATTGCCAGGAGTACATGAAAAGATGCGCAACATCATTGGCTGTCAGGGAAATGCAAATCAATACAACAATGAGAACATGACAATGTAATATATCTGCTGGAAAAGTTTCTCCTGAGAATCAACTAGCAAAAAGATAGATCCCAGTTGCCTGAAATTCTGGAGTATGATAGAGACTGCAGAAGGACTCCCCAAATGTCGAATGAAAGAAATAGAAAAAAAAATAAGATAGAAGATTATGTCCCAGACCTACCAGTCAGGAAGCCTCTCCCCCCACCACCACTTGGTCACATACAGCATAAGTCACAGAGAAGCAGCACGGTCTGAGCTCCCTCCAGCCATGGGTATAGATCATAAAGCCACTCTCAGCAGCAAGTTAGAAACACATGCATACCCAGCCACAGCAACCCAAGTTTGCAGAGACCCAGGGTCGAACACAAGTGGCCTAGGAGTGGCCACATACAATGTGCCCTCAGGGAAAAAAGAGACCATGGCAAAGCTGTTGGCAAGAAGTGCACACACTCAATCTAGTCTCTGTTTGCTGGACCACTTAATTGCAAAATGGACTTTTTTTGGATTGACCTCACCTGGTTTACTGGAGCAGGATACTTGAAAGTGAAAGAAATTAGAGGCAGAAAAGCCTCACGGAAAAAAGGGGGAGCTAAACTGCTGTAAGATAGGATGGATGCCAGAATGAAGAATGAAGGAGGATGCTTATGTCACATGCTATACAAAAATTAACTCAAATACCTAAATAGAAGATGTAGGACCATAAAACTCCTAGAAGAAAACATAAGGAAGCATCTTCAGGATCTTGGGTTAGACAACTGTTTCTTAGATTTTACACCCAAAGCACAAACAACAAAAGAAAAAAAGTAGATAAATTGGGCCTCCTCAAAATTAAAAACTTTTGTGCATTCAAGGACTTCATTATGGAAGTGAGAAGACAACCTACTCAGTAGGGGAAAATATTTGGAAACCACATATCCAATAAGGATTTTATATTCAGAATGAATATATATATATATAAAGAAATCCTACAACTCAACAATAAAAAGACAAAAACCTAATTTTAAAAAATGGGCAAAAATTAAAAACTAAAAAATAACAAAATTTAAAAATGGGCAAAAAACTTGAATAGATATTTCTCTATAGAGGATATACAAATGGCTAAAAAGCACATGAAAAGATGCTCAACATCATTAGCTATTAGAGAATTGCAAGCCAAAACCACAATGACATATCATTACACGTCCACTAGAATAACTACTATTAAAAAATGGACAATTATGAGTGTTGGAGAGGATGGGGAGAAATAGGAACATCATTCATTACTGGTGGCAATGTAAAATGGTACAGCCACTGTTGAAGACAGTTTAGTGGTTCCTTGGAAAGCTAAGTATAGAACTACCATATGAACTGGGTATCCCAAGGGTAGATATATAATCAAAAGTTTCAAAGCAGGGACTTGAACAGACATTGCACACCAATGTTCATAGCACTGTATTCACAATTACCAAAAGATAGAAATACCCAAGTGTCCATCAATTGATAAATGTACAAACAAAATGTGATATTTACATACAATGGAATATATTCATCTGTAAAAAGGAATGAAGTTCTGATACATGTGACAACATGGGACGAACCTTGAGAACTTCATGTTGCATGAAATAAGCCAGGCACAAAAGGGCATATATTGTATATTTGATATGCAATAATCGGAATAAACAAATTCATAGAATCAGAATCTAGGATATAGGTTGGGAACTGGGTTGGGAATAGGAAATGGGGGGTTAATGCTTAAATTGCACAGAGTTTCTATTTGGGTTGATTGTAAAGTTTTGGTAGTGGATGGTGGTGATGGTAGAACAACATTGTGAATGTAATTAACAACACTGAATTATATATGTGAATATGATTAAAAGGGGAACTGTTAGGTCATATATAAGTTACTAGAATAAAAACCAAAAGAAAAAGCACAGGACTCTATGACACAGTGAACCCTACTAACAACAATGAACTATAGTTAATTGTACAATTACAAAAATGATCTTTTATGAATAATAACGAATGTACCACGCTGATAAAAGGTGTTAATAATAGGATTGTATATGTAAACTCTCTGTTTTATGTTTTATGCATGATATTTCTATAAGCCTACAACTTTCTTTAACAAAAAATATTAATAAAAATACAGAATGGTAAGAAAAACAAAAAACCATAATGATATACCATTTCACTCCCATTAGAATGGTTGCTATTAAAAAATGGAATATTACAAGTGTTGGAGAGGATGCAGAGAATAGGAACACTCATTGCTGGTGAGAATGTCAAATAATGCAGCTGCTGTGAAAGACAATTTGGCAGTTCCTAAGGAAGAGAAGTAAAGAATTACCATATGACTTGGTATTCCCACTTCTAGGTTTATTCTGCAAAGAGTTTTAAGCAGGGACTCATTCAGATATTTGCACACCAATATTCATAGCAGCATTATTCACAATTGCCAAAGCATCCTTTGCAATCCTTTGCAAGCCAAGGGTCCATCAAGCAATGAATAAACAAAATGTGGTATATACACACAATGGAATATTATTCAACCATGAAAAATAAAATTTTGCTACTTGTGACAATATGGATGAATCTTGAAGACATTATGTTGCATGACATAGGGTAGACACAAAAGGACAAATATTGTATGATCTCTCTGAGATGAGATAAGTAGAATAAGTAAACTCATGGAATCAGAATCTAGAATATAGCTCTCCAGGGGATTTGGGAATGGGAAGTTAAAGCTTAAAATGTACCTTTGTTCTATTCTTGATGAAAATGTTTTGGTAACTGATTGTGGTGATGGTAGCACAACATTGTGAACATAATTAACAACAATGAAATACATATCTGAATATGGGTAAAAGGGGGAAATGTTAAGTTGCATTTATGGAACAGAATAAACATTTTTAAAAAATACTGGAACTATACTACACAGATTATAGACTATAGAATATAGTTAATAGAACAATTTTAAAAATGTGCTATCATCAATTGTATCAAATGTTTCACACAAATTCAAGGTGTTAAAAATAGGTTGGTATATGGGAATCCTGGATTTTAAGCATGATTTTTCTGTAAACCCACAATTTCTTTAATAAAGAAAATGAAAGAGTGAATATTATTCAAGGACTTGCATCCTATTCTGGGGAAAGAGTTAGTGCATTTCTGGCTCTACACAGGACAGTTGAATTATGTTAGGCAAAAGTATGATTATGTTATTGTTTTTATTTAGAGGTCAAGTTTGGTTTTAGGAGATGTGTATGGGGGCCATGTTTTCAAGGCATGGAATCTGATGATTAATTTCATGTGTCAACTTTGCTAGGTTTTGTTGTCCACTTATTTGGCCAAGCAAGTCTTGACCTGTTACAATGAGGGCATTTCATAGATTTAAGTCATTAGTCAGTTGATTGCATCTATGGCTGATTACATTTGTAATCAACAAGGTGATTGCCTTCAGCAGTAAGGGGAGTCTCCTCATTGAATCAGTTTCCTTAAAAGGAAAACTGAGGATTTAAGCAGTCAGAAAGAAGAATTTCTACCTCTTTCTTAAGACAGCAACTCCTCTGGAATTCATCATAACCTTCATTGGAATTCCCAACTTGTGCCCAGCCATTCATAGTTTAACTTGCCAATTCTTATGGTCCTGTGAGCCAATTCTTATAATAAATCTCTCTCTCTCTCTCTCTCTCTCTCTCTCTCTCTCTCTCGGATTTATATATATAAAAATCCTGTTGGTTCTATTTCTCTAGAGAACCTTGACTATTACAATAGCTATGTTCCATTTTAGGCATTGGCATAGTTTATTTTTAAATTGCTTCTATTTTTTTGTGTGTATTAAACCAATTTGTAAGGTATACCACTGGATAATTATTTTGCTGGCATTGTCCTAAATGTAGAATTGCTAGATAAAGAGTGAGATCATTTTAAAGTATGATATAAAGATACTTCTAGAAAGATTGTATGACTTTCAGTAAAATTTGGTGGAAGTAAAAATTGTCCCAAATCCTCATCAAACCTGGATATTTCCTAGTATTTAAATTATACTTTTCATATACATTTTTGTTAGGTTTTTTAATATTTCAAAGGGTCAGTAGTTATCCATTGTATGGATTGAATGTATACTTTTAAAATATATATTTTTTACATTTTTAAAGAACAATCAGGTATACCATACAGAATTCCCATATGTAGCTGTTTGATATTATTTATGAATTCCAAAAAAGTGATGTTGAGTATGTTTGCAAACTGGTCTATTCCCCTGAGTGTGATATCCTTTGATTGTATTAAATTCAAAGGTTTTAAGTTTACTTAATTAAATAAATTTAGGGTCTGATTTGGCCACATCAGTAGGGCATGGCTCAGGATTGAGTCCCTGTCCCTTTTGTGTGCTATATAACTGGATACTCTATCAAGAAGACACACATGGGAAGACGGAGCCCCATAGATGCCAGAGGAGAGATCTTTGTCATGACATGGAAGAGGATAGAATTTGGTCATTTTGGTCCTGCCCTGTGCCAGAAAGGAGAAGGCCCAAACAGCTAAAGCCCTGGGGAGAGCTGAGCCATTCACCTGATAGTTTGCAGCTGAAGAGACCAGAGCCCTGAGCAGCTGAGAAGGCCCAGAAAGAAGCAAGTCCTTCAGCCTACAGCAGAGATAGGAAGAGGCTGGGCCCGTGGAGCCTTAAGAGGCTCTACCTCACAGAGATCAGCAACCATCTTGCTTCAACATGTGGCAACAGACTTGGGTGAGGAAGTAACCTTGAGTTGGACTCTTTAGGGCCTTGTAACTGTAAGCTTTTACCCCAAATAAATACCCTTTGTAAAAGCCAACATATTTTTGGTACTTTACATCAGCATCCCTTTTTTGGCTAATACACCATACATCACCTAAACACCAACACCTAACATTGTTGTGACACATTTGCTACAAATAATGAAAGAGCATCACACTATTACTATTATCTATAGTCCTTAGCTTATATTTGATGTTTTTATACAAACCATCATATTATAAACACTGTGAATTGATATTGTATATTTGTTATAGTTCATGAGATAACATTCTCATAATTGTTTTGTGAACCACAGCCCATCATTCACCACAGGGTTCACTGTGTTATATGGTTCCCTGCCTTGTACAATCCATCCAAAGTGTACCCTCAGTGGTTCTCAGTTTCATCACAGAGTTGTGCTATTATCAGCTCAGACCATTTCAGAACATTTTCATTACTCCAAAAGGAAAAATCCCACATCTCCTTAACCCCCATTATTGTATGTCCATTGATACGGTATGTTCTTTGCCATTGTTGTAAAAATATCACAATATTACTGTTAACTATAGTCTATACATTACATTAGTTGTATTTTTCCATGTATCTCCATATTCTTAGAACTTTGTAATAGAAAAACATTCTTGTATTTGTACTATTAAGCACAATCTCACCCACCACCAAAATTACTGTGTTATACAGTCTGTAGATTATCCTCTAGCTTTCTTTCAATTGACATCAACCTTCCTAGACTACCCCTTTCAGTCACATTCACATTTATAAGTCAGCAGTGTTAGTTCTACTCACTATAATGTGTTACTATCAACTCTATCCATTTCCACACATTTACAATCCACCTTATTAAGCATTCTACATACATCCAGCAACAACTCCCCCTTCTCAACCCACATACTATCTCCTAATAACCTATAGTCTATAGTATAACTCCATGAGTTTACTCATGGTATTTAGTTCATAATAACAAGACCATATAAATTTGTCCTTTTGTGTCTGGCTTATTTCACTCAACAAAGTGTTGTCAAGGTTCATTCATGTTGTCATATGCATCTCAACTTCATTTTCTTCTTACAGCTGAATATTATTCCATCATATGTATATACCACATTTTATTTATCCATTCATCAGTTGCTGGACACTTGTGTTGTTTTGCATCTTTGGGCAATTGTGAATAATGCCACTATGAACAACTGTGTGCAAATGTCTGTTTCCTTCCTTCCTTTCAGTTCTTCTGAATATATTCCTAGTAGCAGGATTGTTGGATCATATGGTATTTGGCTACCTGAGGAACTGCCAAACTGTCTTTCACAAAGGCTGTACCATTTTCCATTCCCACCAACAGTGAAAGAGTGTTACTATTTCTCTGCATCCTCTCCAGCACATGTAGTTTACTTTTTTTTTTTTTTTTTTTTAAATAATGGCCATTCTGTAGGGCATGATATGATAACTCATTGTAGTTTTGATCTGCACTTCCCTAATAACTAGTGATGTTGAGCATCTATTCTGCTGCTTTTTGGCCATTTGTATTTCTTTTTTGGAGAAATATCTGTTAAAGTCTTTTGCCCATTTTAAAATTGGGTTGATTGTCTTTTTATTGTTGAGTTGTATGGTCTCTTTATATAAAATGGGGATCAAAACCTTATTGGATATGTGGTTTACAAAAATTTTCTCCATTGAGTAGGTTGCCTTTTCACCATCTTAACAAAATCATTTAAAATGCAAGTGTTTAATTTTGAGAAGGTCCCATCTATCTATTTTTTCTTTCATTGCTCCTGCTTTGGGTGTAAGGTTTAAGAAGCCATGACCTATTACCAGATCTTGAAGCTGTTTCCCGACATTTTTGCCTAGGAAGTTTATGGTTCTAGCTTTTATATTTAAGTCCTTGGTGAATTTTGTGTTAATTTTTATAGAAGGTGTGAGATAGGGGGTCCTCTTTCTTTTTAGCTATTGATATCCAGTTCTCCCAGCACCATTTGGTGAATACATTTTTCTGACCCAGCTGTGTGAGTTTGACAACCTTTTTAAAAATCACTTAACCATAGATGGGAGGGCCTATTTCTGAATTCCCAGTTCAGTTCCATTGGTCAATATGTCTATCTTTATGCCAGTGCCATGCTATTTTTACCACTGTACCTAAGTAATATGCTTTAAAGTCAGGAATGGAGAGTCTTCCAATTTTGTTCTTTATAAAGATATATTTGGCTATTTGGGGCTCCTGACTCTTCCAAATAAATTTGATAGTTGTCTTTTACATTTCTGCAGAAATGGCTGTTGGAAGTTATATTGGGTTGTGTTAAATCTGTAAATCAGTTTCAGTAGAATTGACATCTTAATGATATTTAGGTTTTCAAACCATGAACATGGGATGTTCTTCCATTATTTAGGTATTCTTGGTTTCTTTTAGCAATGTTTTGTAGTTTTCTAAACACAAATCCTTTATGTTATTGGTTAAATTTATTCCTAAATATTTGATTTTTTTAGTCGCTATTGTAAATAGGCTTTTTTTCCTGACTTTCTTCTTAGATTGCTCATTAGTAGTGTATAGAAACGATACTGATTTTTGCATATTAATCTTTTAGCCCACCACTTTGCTGAACTCGTCTATTAGTTCTAGTAGGTTTGTTGTGGATTTTTCAGGATTTTCTAGGGAGAGGCTCATATCACTAGGCAATAGTGAAAGCTTTACTTCTTTCTTTCTTATTTTGGGTGCCTTTTACTTCTTTTTCTTGCCTAATTGCTCTAACTAGAACCTCTAGCACAATATTGAATAAGAGTGGTGACAGTGGGCATCCTCGTCTTGTTCCTGATCTCAACAGGAAAGCTTTCAGTCTTTTACTATTAAGTACAATGTTAGCTTTGGATTTTTCATATATGCACTTTACCATGTTGAGAAAGTTTCCTTATATTCCTATATTTCAGAGTTTTTTTAAATCAAGAAAGGATGCTGTATTTTGTCAAATGCCTTTTCTGCATCCATCAAAATATCATGTGATTTTTCTTCTTCAATTTATTAATGTGGTGTATTACACTAATAAATTTTCTTGCTCACCTGGGATAAAACCCACTTGTTAATGATGTCTAATTCTTTTAATGTACTTTTGGATTAGGTTAGCAAGTATTCTGTTGAGGATATTTGGATATCTACTCATTAAGAGAAATTGGTCTGTTATTTTCTTTTTTGTAGGATCTTTATCTGACTTTGGTATTAGGGTGATGTCAGCTTCATAAAATGAGTTTGATAGCATTCCTTCCTGTTCAATTTTTTTGGGAAGAGTTTGAGCAAGATTGGTAGTAGATTTTCTTTGAATGATTGGTAGAATTCACCTGTCAAGCCATCTGGTCCTGGGCTTTTCAATTTTGGTAGGTGTTTGATGACCATTTCAATCTCTTCACTTGTGATTGTTTGTTGAATTCTTCTATTTCTTCTAGGGTCAGTTTAGATTTTTCATGTGTTTCTAGGAATTTATCCATTTAGTCTACGTTGTCTAGTTTGTTGATGTACAGTTGTTCAATAGTATCCTTTTATGATGCCTTTTATTTCTGCAGGGTCAGTGGTAATCTCTCTCCTCTCATTTCTGATTTTATTTATTTTCATCTTCTCTCTTATTTTCTTTGTCAGTCTAGCTAAGTGTTTGTTGATTTTGTTTATCTTAACAAAGAACCAACTTTGGTTTTGTTGATTCTCTCTGTTTTTTCTTCTCAATTTCATTTATTTCTGCTCTAAGCTTTGCTATTTCTTTCCTTCTGCTTGCTTTGGGATTATTTTGGTGTTCTTATTTGTTCCTACAGGTGTGCAGTTAGGTCTTCAACTTTAGGTCTTTATTCTTTTTTTGTCTCATTTTTTAAACTTTATTTTCAAAGAAACTTTAGGTTACAAAAAGTCACAAAGAAAACATAGGGGATAATCATATACTCCACCTGCTATCACATTTTCCCCCTATTAATAACATCTTACATAAGCATGGTACATTTGTTTCAGTTGATAAACACATATTGAAGCATTGCTACTAACCATGATCAGTGGTTTACATTATGGTTTATATTTTGTACCATGCACTTTTATAGGATTTGACAAAATGTATAGAGGCCTGTATCTGTCATTGCAAGATCATGCAAAACAATTCCAATGCCCTGAAAATGCCCTGTGTTCCATCTATTCTTTCCCTCCTCCCCTCAGAATCTTTATTTTTTAATGTAAGCATTGAGAGCTATATTTTTCCATCTTAACACTGCCTTTACTGTGTCTCATAGGTTTTGATATGTTATGTTCTTGTTTTCATTCATCTCAAGACATTTACAGATTTCCCTGCAATTTCTTCTTTGACCCATGGATTATTTAAGAATGTGTTGTTTAATCTCCATATATTTGTGAATTTTCCCTTTTTCTGCCTATTATTGATTTCCAGCTTCATTCCATTATGATCAGAGAAAGTGTTTGTATAATTTCAATCTTTCTAAATTTATTGAGACCTATCTCATTTTCCTACATATCTTCTATCCTGGGGAAGGATCAATGAGCACTAAGGATGTATATCCAGCTGTTTTGGCATATAATGCTGAATAAATGTCTGTTAGGTCTAGTTCATTTATCATATTATTCAAGCTCTCTGTTTCCTTATTTATCCCCTGTCCAGATGTTCTATCCATACTGACAGCAGTGTATTGAAGTCTCCAACTATTATTGTAGAAATGTCTATTTCTCCTTACAGTGTTGCCAGTATGTGGCTCATGTATTTTGGGGCACCCAGGTTATTATTATTATTTCTTCTTGGTGAATTGCCCCTTTTATTAATATATAATGACCTTCTTCAACTCTTGTAACAGTTTTGCATTTAAATCTATTTTGCCTATATTAATATTTCTACTCCAGATGTTTTTGTTTACTATATGCATAGAATATCTTTTACAACCTCTCACTTTCAGCCTGATTGTTTCCTTATATTTAAAGTGAGTCTCTTGGGAGGCGGCTGTGGCTCAGTCAGTGGGGCTCCCGTTTACCATATGGGAGGCCCCGGGTTCGGTTCCCGGGGCCTCCTGGTGGAGGCGGGCCCGTCCGCATGGCGTGGTTGGCTGATCCAGCGAGCGCGGGCAGCAGGGGGGTTAATGAATAAATAAATAAAATATAAAAAAAAATAAAATAAAATAAAGTGAGTCTCTTGTAGATGTCTCATATTTTTAATCCATTCTATCAGAATATGTCTTTATTTAAAATATATTCTTATTAGACAAGTTGTGAAATTACAAAACAACCATGCACATGGGTGGAATTCCCATACAGCACTCCTCCACCAACACACTACATTGTTGTGGAACATTTGTTACAGGTTATGAGATAATATCATTAGACTATTGTGACTAACTATGGTCTGTAGTGTACATTTGGTATATTTTTTCCATAACCCCATACCTTTGGCATTGATGCAAAAATATTATTGATGCAGAAACAGTATTTCTGTTAACCATAGTGCATAGATTACATTAATTGTATTTTTCCCATGCTTCACATTCTTACCACCTTGCACACATTTGTTCTAGTTCATAGAAGGACATTTTTGTATTTGTACTATTAACCACAATCCTCATCCACCTCTGGCTTCACTATGTTAGTCAGTCCTTAGATTATTCTCTAGTTTTCTTTCAATTGACATTTACATCCCTAGAATACACTTTTCAGCTACAATCCCATTTATAAACCAGCTGTGTTAGTTATACACACTATAAAATGTTGCCATCAATTCTGTCCTTTTCCACACATTTATAGCTAACTTAATTAAAACTTCTACATATGTTAAGCATCAGTACCCCTTCTTAGCCCTCCCCTTATCTCCTGATAACCTATACTCTAGGTTTTAACTCTATGCATTTATTCTTCATATTTAGTTCATATTAGTGAGACCATGCAATATTTTTCCTTTTGTGTCTGGCTTATTTCACTTAGCATAATGTCTTCAAGGTTCATCCATATTATCATATGTATCCCAATTTCATTTCTTCCTACAGCAGCATAGTATTCCATAATATGTATATCCCACATTTTGTTTATCCATTTACCAATTGATGGTCACTTGTGTTGTTTCCATCTTTTGGCAATTGTGAATAATACTGCTATGAGCATCGTGTGCAACGTCTGTTCACATCCCAGTTTTCTGTTCTTCTGGATATATTTCTAGTAGAGGAATTGCTGGATCATACAGCAGTTTTATATTTAATTTCCTGAAGAACTGCCAAACTGTTTTCCACAGAGGTTGCACCATTTTACATTCCCACCAACGTGAAGAAGTGTTCCTGTTTCTCTGCATCCTCTCCAGTACATGTAGTTTACTGCAAGACCATTCTGTAAGGCATGAAATGATAACTCATTGTAGTTTTGACCTGCATTTCCCTAATAGCTAGTGATATTGAACATTTTTTCATGTGCTGTTTTGGCCATTTGTATTTACTCTTTGGTGAATTGTCTATTTATATCTTTTGCCCATTTTTAAATTGAATTGCTTGCTCTTTTATTTTTGAATTGTATGAACTCTTTATATAGCATGGAAATCAAACCCTTATTGGATATGTGGTTTCCAAATATTTTCTCCCACTGAGTGGGCTGTCTTTTCACCTTCTTGATGAAGTCCTTTGAATCAAAAAAGTTTTTAAGTCTGAGGAGGATCCATTTATCCATGTTTTCTTTGGTTGCTCATGCTTTTGATGTAAGGTTTAAGAATCCATCACTACCACCAGGTCTTGAAGATGTTTCCCTACATTTTCTTCTAGGAGCTTTATGGTTCTAGCTTTTATATTTAAGTCTTTGATCCATTTTGAGTTAATTTTTGTATAAGGGGTGAGATAAGGAACCTCTTTCTTTATTTGGATATGTATATCCAGTTCTCACAGCACCATTTGTTGAATAGACTGTTCTGCCCCATCTGGGTGTGTTTGACAGGCTTGTTCAAAAATCACTTGGCCAAAGATGTAAGGGTCTGTTTCTGAACCATTAACTCAATTCCATTGGTCTGTGTCTCTGTCCTTATGCTAGTACCATGTTGTTTTTACGACTGTAGCTAGGTAATATGATTTAAAGTCCAGAAGTGAGAGTTATCCAACTTTGCTTTTCCTTTTTAAGATGTTTCTGGTTATTTGGGGTCCCTTACCCTTCCAAATAAATTTGGTAATTGTGTTTTCCATTTCTTTAAAAAAAAAAAAAAAACCTCTAGTGGAATTTTTCGAGTGTCAGTGTATGTCTTTTGATTGAAGAGTTCAATCCATTAATTTTCAATTTTATTACTCTAAATGAATTACCTACTTTGACCATTTTATCCTTTGACTTTCCATTGGCATATCTTAATATTTCTGTCTTCTTATTCTTTTAGTTGTCCTTACTAATAACCTTCATTTCTACACTCTTCTCCAAGTCTCTCGTCATTGTCTTTTCCTTTCAGGTTGCAGCATTTCCTTTAGTATCTCTTGTAAATCCAGTGTTTGGTAGAAAACTCTCAGTTTGTCTATGAAGACTTTAAACTCACCCTCATTTTTAAAGGACAGTATTTTCAAAAAAAGTATTCTTGGCTGACAGATGTTCTTTTTCAATACTTTAAATATACCACTGTCTTTTTGCCTTCATGATTTCTGATGAAAGAGTTGCACTTAGTCATACTGAGCATCCCTTGTATGGGATTTGTTTCTTTTCTCTTGCTCCTTTCAGAATCCTCTCTTTGTCTTTGGCACTTGATATTCTGAATAGTAGGTGTTTCAGAGTAGGTCTATTAAGATATATTCTATTTAGTGTGTGTTGTCTTTCTTGAATGTTGATATTTATGTCTTTCACAATAGTTGGGAAATTTTTGGTCATTATTTCCTCAGATTTTTTTTGCCCCTTTTTCATTCTGTTATCCTTCTGGGACACTGATAATGCATATGTTTGTACATTTCACAGTGTCTATCAATTACCTGACACCCTGTTTCAATTTTTTCCAATTCTTTTCCCTTTCTATTCTCCTGTCTTCAAATTCAGATGCTCTGTCTTCTCTTTCTCTAATTCTGTCCTCAACCAGTTCAAGTCTGCTCTTACGTGCATCTATTTTTAAAACAAATAAATTTTATCAATACATAATACAAAAGCATACAATCCATCCAAAATGTACTATCAAGTGTATTTGGTATAATCACATAGTTGTGCGTTCATTACTTCAGTCATTATTAAAGCATTTTCATTATTTCAATAGTACTAAAAAACTTATAATAAGCAGACAAACAAACAAAAAATTCATTAGTCTCAATCTCTCTGTTTCCCCTGCTGTACATAGCTGCTATTTCTGGCTATTATTGCTTATTTATTTATTTGTTTGTTTATTTCAGTTTTTTAAAATATTTTTTTGAGCTACCGGGCCTGGAGGATTGAACCCAGGACCTCGTATGTGGGAAGCCGGCACTCAACCACTGAGCCACATCAGTTCCCCTGAGTTGGCTTTTTTGTTTTCTTGTTGTTTGTTTGTTTTTTAGGAGACACCAGGGACCAAACCTGGGATCTCCCATGTGGGAAGCAGGCACTCAAACACTTGAGCCACATCTGCTCCCCTATTTATTGCAGTTTTATTGAGATATATTCATATACCATACAATCTATCCAATGTATATAATCAACGGCTTTTAGTATAATAACAATGCTGTGCATTCATCATTACAAAAAATTTTAGAACAATTTCATTCCTCCAAAAAGAAAATCTCTATGCACCTTAGCAGCCACTTCTCAATCCCTCTATCCTTCCATTGCCATACATAACCACTAATTAAATTTCATCTTTATAAATTGATTTATATTTACATTTTATATAATGTAATGTATGGATTTTTTGCCTAACATCTTGTAACATTAATATACATTTGTCCAGTTTCAAGGAAAAACAGTTTTATATATACAATATTACCCATATTCATATTTCATATGAGGTTTTGCTATGTTATATAGTCCCATGCTTCATTATTTAGCTCTCCTTTTAGTAATTTTCATGACTTTAGACTTTCCCTTTCAACCACCGTCATACCCATTTAATAGCACTGCTATTTGCAAACATTATGTTGTGCTTTTACCTTTTCTACTCATTTCCAAAGATTAACACACATCCTTTTACCAATTCTGCATAAGTTAAACCTCAGCTTTACATTCTCTAAATTCATTGTATTTTTTGGTGACCATATTCAAGTTAGTAAACCCTTTAAGATTGCACAATATATTTAGTTTATAATAGCACAACCATACCATATTTGTCCTTTTGTGTCTGACTTGCTTCACTCAACATAATGTCATCCTAGTTCATCCATGTTGTCATATGCTTTAGGACTTCATTACTTCTGACAGCTGCATAATATTCCATTAAGTGTATACACCAAAGTTTGTATATCCATTCTTTGGTAGATGGCCACCTGGGTTGTTTCCATCATTTGCCAATTGTGAATAATGCCATTGTGGACATAATGTGTGAAGATGTATGTTTGTGTCACTGCTCTTGGTTCTTCTGGGTGTATACCCAGTAGTGGTATACACCCATTATCAACACAGTATATCTTTGGTATAGATGCTTGAATATTACATTATTACTGTTAACAACAGTCCATAGGTCACTCCAATTGTATTTTCCCCATGCTTCTCCACATTCCCACTACCCTGCAATAGTGAGCTCAGGCTCACAAAGAACACTCTGGCATCTGTACCATCAACCACAATTCTCATCCACCTCTGGGTTTACTGTGTTATTCAATCCCTAGATTATTCTCTAGCTTTCTGTCAATTGTTATTTACATTTCTAGACTACCATTTTCAGCCACATTCCCATTGTTCCTCTCACTATAATGTGTTACCATCAATGGTATATATTCACACTTTTACATTAAAGTTAATTTAAACTTCTACATAGGGGGACGGATGTGGCTCAAATGGTTGGGCATCTGTCTCCCATATGGAGGGACCCAGGTTTGATCCCTGGGATCTCCCAATAAAAAAAAAGAAAAAGAAAAACAAAAAACTTCTACATACATTAAACATGAGTAATCCATCTTAGTTCTCTTCTTATCTCCTTTAAGAATCCACCACCTACAACCAGGTCTTGAAGATATTTTCCTACATTTTCTTCTAGAAGCTTTATGATTCTTGCTTTTTATTTAGGCTTTTTATTCATTTTAAGTTAATTTTTATAAGGTGTGAGATAGGGGTCCTCTTTCCTTCTTTTGGCTATGGATATCCAGTCCTCTTAGCACCATTTGTTGAATGGAGTGTTCTGCCCAAGCTGGGTGGGATTGAGAGGTTAGTCAAAAATCACTTGACCATAGATGTGAGGATCTTTTTCTGAACCATCAATTAAGTTCCATTGGTCTATGTGTCTGTCTTTATGCCAGTACCATCCTGTTTTTACCACTGTAGCTAGTTAACATGATTTAAAGTCTAGAAATGAGGGTCCTCCAACTTCACCTTTCCTTTTTAAGATGTTTCTGGTTATTCCGGACCTCTTACCCTTCCAAATAAATTTGAAAATCATATTTTCTATTTATTTAAAAAATGCTGGTGGAATTTTTATCGGGATTGCATTGAATCTGTGTATCAATTGGAGTAGAATTGATATCTTAATGATATTTAGTCTTCCAGTTCATGAGCATGGAATGTTCTTCCAATTATTTAGGTCTTTTTAAAATTTCTTTTAACAATGAGTAGTAGTTGAATACAAATGCTTTCATTGTTGGTTAAGTTTATTCCTGAATATTTGGGTTCTATCTGTCATATTTCATTTTCACCACTCTTTTGACACTTTTACTTACTTTTATTGATACAATCTTAATCTCTAGACTCTCTTCCAGGCCTCTCTCTCCTGTCCTTTCTTTTCAGGTTGTAGCACAGCCTTTAGTATTTTCTGAAAAGTCAGTCTCTTGGTTACAAACTCTCTCAGTTTCTGTTTGTCTGTGAATATTCTAAACTGGCCCTCATTTTTGAAAGAAAATATTGCCAGATATATGGTTATTGGTTGGGAGTTTTTCTCTTGCAGTATCTTAAATATATCTGACCACTGTCTTCTTGCCTTCGTGGTTTCTGATGAGAAATTGGCACTTAATCATATTGGGTATCCCTTATATGTTATGTGTTGCTTTTCTCTTGCTGCTCTCAGAATTCTCTCTTGGTCACTGGCATTTGACATTCTGATTAATATGTGTCTTAGAGTTGGTCTATTTAGATTTATTTGGATGGGAATATGTTGTGCTCCTTGGACGTGGATATCTATGTCCTTCAATAGGGTTGGGAAATTTTCTACCCTTATTTCTTCAAATATTCCTTCTGTCCCTTTTCCCATCTCTTCTCCTTCTGAAACACCCATGACACATATGTCTGCATATATATTGCTGTCGTTTAGTTCCCTGTGACCTTGTACAATTTTTTCGATTCTTTTCTTCATCTGTTCTTTTGTATGTTTGCTTTCAGAGGCCATTTCTTCAAGCTCACCAATCTTTTCTTCTGCCTCCTCAAATCTGCTATTACATGATTCCAGTGTATTTTAAATTTCATTTATTGTGCCTTTCATTCCCATAAGATCTGCTATCTTTCTATGTATGCTTTCAAATTCTTCTTTGTGCTTATCCAATGTCTTCTTAATATCCTTAATCTTTTTAGCCATCTCATTGAATTTATTAAGGAGATTTGTTTTAACATCTATGATTAGTTGTCTCTATACCTTACATCATCTGGAGGCTTATCTTGTTCCTTTAACTGGGCCATATCTCCCTGTTTCTTGGTTTGGATTGTACTTTTTTGTTGGTGTCTTGGCATCTGGCTTACTAGATGTATTTATTCTGGGTGCAGTTTCTCTCTTGAGTTTAGGGCTTTCTTGCCTTTTCTCCCTTGCTGGTTGTGTAGCAGGAGGTGAGGATGTAGTTGGTGCTGCAAGCTGTGGAGGCTTAAGTTGCCCTCATTGCCCCAGGAACCAATGAGCTTCTCCCAACTTTGCCCTTTCCCAGGGGTCCGGACAGAGCCACAGCCATATGTAATAATCCAAGTTGTGCAGGCCTAGACTGTAGTTGCCCAGAGAGACTGATGAAGCTTCAAGCCCCTTTCTCCCCTGCCTAGGGTGGAGATGGAGCTGCAGTTGTGGGCAGCAGTCTATACTGTGCAGGTCCAAAATGACTGCAGTTGCCCAGGTAGACTTCCCACTACTTAGTCTCTTCCACCTGAATGTACCTGCAGTTATCTGGAGAGGCTGGTACAACTTCCTCCCTGCTAGAGGTGGGGCTGAAGTCTAGGGCCACAGGCCAATCTGGGTGAAAGAAGCTGGTCCCTACCATCACTGTGATTTTCAGTTAGCCCAGCTTCTGCTCATGCTGGGGGCAGAGTCAAAATGGCAGCTACTAGCTCCTTTCTGACTTGGACAGGTTCAAAGTTTAGCAGTTCTTAGGGTTATACTTTAGCCAGCCAAATTTACTAATCAGTAGCTGAAATTGGTGGCCAACAGTCTCTTCCTCCCCTGTTTTTGGGAAATGGAGCTTCCAACTCCAATAACAAAATAGCTTCTGAGGTGGCTTGTGCCACTAGAGTAGAATGATCACAGGGCTCCACAGTGTGGCCTGTATTTTCCTGGAGAGGCTGGTGCAGGTCCCCCCAGCTTCCTCTCTGCCACAGGTAGGGCTGGGGCTTATGCTAGAGAGCAGCAATCTGATCTGGATTGAAAGAAGCTGGTCCCTACCAGCACTGTGATTTTCAGTCTGCCCTGCTTCCCCTTGTGCCAGGGGCAGAGTTAAAATAGTGGCTACCAGCCTCTTTCTGACTTGGACAGGTTCAAACTTTTGCTGTTCTTAGGGTTATACTTTAGCCCACTGAATTTACTAATGAGTAGCGAAGTTGGTGCCCAACTGTCTCTTCCTCCTCCATTTTTGGGAAGTGGAGCTTCAAGTTCCAGCCATGGAATAGCTCTGTGTCATCTTGTCCCACCCATGGTGGATAGGCATCGGCCTCTGGGGCATGGAGTGCTCTACTTATGAATCTTCTCTGCAGATGGGCAGTATCCTTCCATTCTTTCAAGAATGTTGCAGAATGCTCTTCTGGTCTCCTGGAGCTCCAAAACAGGTGCTTTAGAAAGCTCTGGGTGATTACTAACTGTCCTGTAGCATGAGCTGATTCTAGGATCTCCTTACTCTACCACCATCTTGCTTGTTGACTCCATTGATTTGTTTTTGCATTGTTTTGTAGTTTTCTGAATATAGGTCCTGTACTTCTGTGGTTAAATTGATTCCTAGGTTACTGAGTCTTTTTGTTGCTATTGCAAATGGAATTTTTTTTTCTTAATTTCTTCCTCAGATTGTTCTATATGTGTGTGCATAAACATTACTGATTTTGCATGTGAATCTTTTATTCTGCCACTTTGCTGAACTCATTTATTACCTCAAGTGCTTTCTTGTAGACATTTCAGACTTTTCTAAGTATAGGATCATGTCATCTACAATTAGCAAAAGTTTTACTTCCTCTTTTCCTATTTGGATGCTTTTTTTTTTTCTTGTCTAGTTGCTCTAACTAGAACTTCTAGCACAACATTGAATAACAGTGGTGACAGTGGGCATCCTTGTCTTGTTCCTGATCTTATAGATTTCAGTCTTTCACCATTGAGTACAATGTTGATTGTGGGTTTTTTCATATATACCTTTTATCAAATTGAGGAATTTTTCTTCTATTCCTATCTTTTGAGGTGTTTTAATCAAGAAAAGATGCTGGATTTTGTCAAATGCCTTTTCTACATCAATTGAAATAATCATGCTGTTTTTTTCCTTTAATTTGTAAATGTGGTGAATTATGTTAATTGATTTTCTTATGTTGAACCACACTTGCATAGCAGGAAAAAAATTCCACTTGGTTGTGGTGTATAAGTCTTTTGATATGCTGTTGGATTATATTTGCAAGTATTTTGTTGAGAATTTTTGCATCTATGTTAATTAGAGAGATTGGTCTGGAATTTTCTTTTCTTGTAATATCTATATCTGGCTTTGGTATTAGGGTGATTTGGCTTCATAAAATGTTTTGGGTAATTTTCCCTCCTCTTCAATTTCTTTGGAAGAGTTTAAACAGGATTGGTGTTAATTCTTTCCAAAATATTTGGTAGAATTCACCTGTGAAGCAATCTGGTCCTAGAATTTTCTTTCTTGAGAGATTTTTAATGACAAATTCAATCTCTTTAAATGTGATTGATTTGTTAAGTTATTTCTTGTAACATCAGTGTAGATTGTGTGTTTCTAGGAATTTTTCCATTTCATCTAAGTTGTCTAGGTTGTTGACATACAGTTTCTCATAATATCCTTTTATGATCCTTTTTATTTCTGTGGGATCAGTCGTAACCCCATCTTTCATTTCTGATTCTATGTATTTTCATCTTCTCTCTTTTTTTTCTTTGTTATTCTAGCTAAGGGTTTGTCAATGTTATTTATCTTCTCCGAGAACCAGCTTTTGGTTTTCTTGATTTTCTGTATAGTAGGTTTTTTTTTGTTGTTGTTGTTGTTGTTCTCAATCATTTATTTCTGCTCTAATCTTTATTATTTCTTTCCTTCTGCTTGCTTTCAGAATGGTTTGCTGTTCTTTTTCTAATTTCTCCAGTAATTCAGTTAGATCTTGCATTTTAACTCTTTCTTTAAAAAAAAAATATATATAGGTGTTTAGGGCTATAAAGTTCCCCCTCAGCTCTGCTTTTGCTGTGTCCTATAAGTTTTTATAAGCTGTGTTCTCATTTTCATTCGTCTAAATATATTTACTAATTCCACTTACAATTTTTTCTTTGACCCACTGATTGTTTAGGAGTGTGTTGTTCAGCCTCCACACATTTGTGAATTTCCCCCTTTCCCATCTATTATTGATTTCCAGTTTCATTCCATTATGATCTGAGTAAGTGCTTTGTATAATTTCAATATTTTTATATTTATTGAGACATGCCTTGTGACCTAACATGTAGTCTATCCTGGAGAAAAGATCCATGAACACTTGAGAAGACTGTATAACCAGCTGATTTTGGATGAACATTCTGTATATGTTTGTTAGATCTAGCTCATATATCATATTGTTCAATTTCTCTGTTTCTTTGTTGATTTTCTGTCTAGTTGTTCTATCTAATGATGTGAGGGGTATTCAACAGTATCCAACTGTTATTGCAGGGATGTCTATTTCTCCTTTCAATTTTGTTTGCCTTGTGTATTTTGGGGCACCCTGGTTAGGTGCATAGATTTTATGACTGTTATTTCTTCCTGATGAATTGTCCCTTTTATTAATATATAATTGCCATCTTTATCTCTTATAAATTTTTCCATTTAAAAACCGTTTTGTCCAATATTATTATAGCACTCCCTGCTTTTTTTGTTGTTGTTGTTACTGTTTACATGAAGTATCTTTTTCCTAGCTTTTACTTTCACCTGGATTTGTATCTCTAGTCTAAGGTGAGTCTCTTGTAAGCAGCATATGGATGGCTCATTTTAAAAAATCTGTTCTGTATATATCAGTATTTATCTTTTGATTGGGGAGTTTAATCCATTCACATTGAATGATATTACTGTAAATGCATTATTTACTTCCACCATTTTATTCTTTGGTTTTCATAGGTCATATCTTATTTTCATTTGTCTTTTTAATCTTTTGGTTGTCCTTTCTGCTATTCATGATTTCTACACTCTACTCCAAGTCTCTCTCTCCTGTCTTTTTCTTTCAGGCTCTAAAGCTCCCTTTAATATTTCTGGCAAAGGTGAATTCTTTTTTACTAACTCTTTTAGTTTCTGTTTGTTCCAGAATATTTTAAACTCACCTTCATATTTGAAGGACAATTTTGCCAGATAAAGAATTCTCCACTGGAAATTTTGGTCTTTCAGTACCCTAATTGCATAATACCACTGTTTTCTTACCTCCATGGTTTGATAAGAAATATGCACTAAATCTTACTGGGCAGCCATTTTATGTGATGTTTTAATTCTCCCTTGTGGCTCTCAGAATTTTCTCTTTAACTTTGATGTTTGACATTCTAAGTTGAATGTGTCTTGTTGTCAGTCTATTTGGATTTATTCTGATTGGGGTATGCTGAGCTTCTTGGAGATGTAAGTTAATTTCTTTCATGAGAGTTGTGAAATTTTCAGCTATTATTTCCTCAAATAGTCCTTCTTCCCTGTTTCCATTCTTTTCTTTTTCTGGATCTCCCATGACATGCATACCTTCTTGTTTCATGCTATCATTCAACTCCCTGAACTGTTGCTCAATTACTTCCATTCTTTTCTCTCTCTCTTACATTACAGCTGCGCTGTCTTATTTATCACTTATTATTTCTTCAATCATTTTGATTCTGATATTGTATACTCCTAATGTTTATATATATATCACTTTAATTCAAACTTCAATATTTTACTTTGTCATTTTACCATGACACATGATGTTCATTTTAATTTACATTTTATATTTTCATTTTATATGAAAATAGTTGCCTGATAAATAAGATTTAAAAAATCATATATATTTGTATTGCATTTAGAGAAATAAAAATTAAGATTCTTATATTAAAATAGGTAAAAACTCAGGCAAGATCTGATGTTTAAAATTCTTGCATTTGACTTTTAAAAATAATCAGTCATATCATTTTTAATGCTTCAAGTTATTTTTTTAACAAATTGATTTTATAGATACATGTTAATAAAGCATAAATCTATCCAAACTCTACAATCAATGGCATTTGGTGTGGTCACATAGCTGTGCATTCATCACTTCAATCACTTCTTGAGCATTTTCATTATTTCAGTAATAATAATAAAAAACAAAAACCAAAGAAACATACAAACAAAACTCATCACTCTAAGTCTCTCTATGCTTCCCCTGCTGCACATAGCTGCTATTCCGTTTTTCTCTCTCTAGTTTATTTGTGTTTGTATATTGTAAAAACAGTTTTATATATGCAATATCACCCATATTCAAAGTGTACATGAGGTTTCACTATGCTATACAGTCCCATGTTATTTTTTAAAACTTTCCTTCTAGTAATATACATGGCCTTAGAATTTCCCTTTCAATCACTGTCATACCTATATAATACCTCTGATAGTCACAAATACCATGATGTGCTCTCACCATTTCCATTTATTTCCAAAGATTTTTAAAAAACCTTTGAATCAATTATGCACACACTATCCCTCAGCTTTCCATTCTTTACCTTCAATCTCTTTCCTGGTGACTTATATTCTAATGATTAATTCTATCAGTTTACATAATATATTTAGTTCATAATAGCACAATCATACAGTATTTGTCCTTTTGCATCTGGCTTGCTTCACTCAACATAATGTCCTTCAGGTTCATCCATATTATCATATTCTTCACTAGTTCATTTCTTCTTACCACTGCCTAATATTCCATCATGTGTATATGCCACGATTTGTTTATCCATTCTTCAGTTGATGGACACATGGACTGTTTCCAACTTTTGGCAATCAAGAATAATGACACTGTGAACATTGGTGTGCAGTTGTCTTTTCATGTGACTGCTTTCAGGTCTTCTTGGTATATACCTTGTAATGGTATTGCCAGCTCACATGGCAAGTCTATATTCAACTTCCTTAGGAAATGCCAAACAGTCCTCCACAGTGGCTATACCATTCTGCATTCCCACTAACAATGAATACGTGTTCCTATCCAAAACTTGTAGTTTTCCAACTTTTTAATAGTGGCCAATAGAATAGAAGTGAAATGATATCTCATTGTTGATTTGCTTTGTATTTCCCTAATCGCTAGTGATATTGAACATTTTTTCATGGGTTTCTTCACCATTTGTATATCTTCCTTGGACAATTTTCTTTTCAAATCTTTTGCCTATTTTTTAATTGGGTAGTTTGTCTTTTTATTATTGTTGTATGATCATTTTATGTATCATAAATATTAAACCATTATTGGATATGTCATTTCCAAATATTTTCTCCCATTGAGTTGACTGCCTTTTCACACACACACACACACACACAAATATATATATTTTAAAGATGCTTAGATTACATAAATGTTATGCAAAAATTACAGGGATTTCCATGTTCCCTACCTCCCACACCTCCCATAATATCACACATAAATATCTTTCATTAGTGTTGCACATCACTTGCAATGGATATACACATCCTGGGGCTTTGCCGCTAAGTATGGACCATAGTTCACATTGTAGACTACACTCTCTCCCAAACAGTTCTGCATGTTATATGCTGATGTAAAATGGCCTATATCTGTCATTGTAATGTCACTCAGGATAATTCCCAAGTCCTGAAAAATCCCCAGTATTTCAACTGCTTTTCCCTTCCCTGCCCCAAAAGCATCCAGTGGCCACTGGCTCCACCTCACTGTTGTAATTTCTTCCATTGCTTGAATCACATTTTGTCTACAACAGAATACCATTAAGTCCACTCTAGTCCATAGCTCTTCTCCCAATCCTGAGGAGTTTGGGATAGTGATATCCACTCCATGTCCAAGTGAGAGGGGGCTTATATCCCATGGATACGGTGGATGGGATTATCCTGCCTGTGGCTGCAGGCTCTCTCCATTCCCTGGGAAGGCAGTTATCCATCATCGTCTCCTCACTAGGTGACTTGGGTGAGTCCATTGACCTGTAGAGTAGGAGTTGCAGCTCCACCGAGATTCCAGGCACAGCTGGCACATGGGCAGGCCAGAGGCTCCAGTCTCTGGAAGTATACCTACAAACTCCAGCATCACATATAGGTTTGAATAGAAGGGACTGATGGACCATGTGCAGGGAGGACTTATTTGAGTCCAACTCTGTCACTCTCAGGAGCACAGATTCCAAAGTATAGCCCACTGATAAGACACCAAACTCTGGAGCTATCCCCTCTTATATAGGACCTGGGTGTCTCCAGAGCCCTCAGGAGCCCCTCTGTGTGGGGTGATATCCACTTTGGTGTTCTATGAGATCCTACTGAGGTGTGCATAAGCATTACCTCTGGGATGACCTCCCAACTCTCTTTGAAGTCTCTTAGCCACATGAACTCATTTGTCTTTACCTTTTCCCCCTTTTATTCAAGGTCTTTTTCCAGTTGTATTGCCAGTTAGCACTTGGTATTAATCCCTCATTGCCAGGGAGGCTCATCCCCAGGAGTCATGTCCCACGCTGGGGGGAAGGTAATGCATTCATATGCTGAGTTTGGCTTAGAGAGAGGCCACATTTGAGCAATAAGGAGGCTCTCAGGTGGCAACCTTTAGGCACCCCACAACAGTAGGCTAAGTTTCAATTACAAGAACAAAGACTCATAAGGCTAATCATCAATAACAAGAACACATCAGTGGACCCTCCTCCTTTGCCAGAAACTGCCCCTGCACTCAGGGGACTGTTTCTGCTCCCTTGGAGAATATGGCAGAGCTCTCCAAGCTGGGAATTCAGTATTCCTTCCTTTATTGAGTGATTGTCTACCCACTGTGACCATGCCCCACCCTTGATTCTTTTCACTCTTTTGACAGTCTTTTGAGGTGCAAACGTGTTTAATTTTGAGGAGGATCCATTTTATCTATTTTTCCTTTGTTAATCATGCTTTTGGTGTAAGGTTTAAGAAACTACCGCCTACCACATGATCTTGAATATGTTTTCCTACAATTTCTTCTCGGAGTTTTATAGTTGTTGCTTTTTATATTTAGGTCCTTGATCCATTTTGAGTTAAATTTTTTATAAGGTTTGAAATAAGGGTCCTCTTTCTTTTTTTTTTTTTGGTTATAGCTATCCAGTTCTCCAAGGACCATTTGTTGAATAGACTATTCTAGCCCAGCTGGATGAACTTAACAGCCTTGTCAAAATCACTTGGGTTGGAGGAGGCCAAGATGGCATTAGTGTAGGAGGGCACACACTGCAAGCTCCCAGAGCAAGGCCGATTGTGGACGGGGTCCTGCCCAGGAGTCTGCTGTACACGCGTGGAGTGAGAAGCTTGGGACATATCTGCGTGGATCAACGGCGTGGGTGGAACGGTAGAGATTGGTGAGTTTTAAGGCTCCCGATGGTGATTGACACAGACGGCTGGGTCCCGTGGTTAGGGAGGAAAAATAAAATAAAATAAAACGGCCATCTGGAGCCGCGAGCAGAGCAAAAAAGTTTTATTTTCTGGGGATCTGGCTGCCTGGTGCCCCTTGGACCTTGTGTGAACAGTACAAAAGAGCTAATCAGCACCCGGTGAACTGGAGGGGGGATTTTGGTCGGGGAACGGAGCTGATTTCCCTAGCCACCAAGGGATAAGACCCGGGCCGCTGCGGAGCCAGGAAGAAGGGACACTTCCAAAAAAGGGAAGGTTCTGTTGGAAGACTTGGAAGGGTATTTTATATTTTTAGACATCGATCTGGCTACCTGTACCGCCCCATAGCTTTGGGGAGCAGATAAGCCGACCTGAAGCAGCATTAGGCTGAGAGCAGACGCAAATCTGCACTCAAACTGATTTACTGAGCAGCCCGGTGACGCTGGAGCTCGGCTCCAGAAGGGGCGGAATCTGCCGTCTTTAGCACCCCTCACTGACTAACAACAGAGCTACAGCTAACTTGGGGAGTCCGGAAAGTGGGACGTGCTTGATTAATTTACACGGGCCGAGCTAGGGTCCCTTCCATAAGGGGGTTGGTCTAGAGGAGGAATTATTTTGGGTCCTGCATTTGGCTAAAAAAAAAAAATTAAAAAAAAAAGTGAGGTCACCTCAACAAATGAAAAATAAATTATTTTTAATTTAGTTTAATAGCTAAAAGTTGCTTCAGGACCTGCATATAGAACCCTGGGGGGAAATTGATTGATAAACACAAGTAGGCAGGAAGGATCCACGTGGACCCTAGGGGAATCATTGACCCCCCTTAGCTCTGTTTGACTGCTTGCCTGTGTGGATCTTCGGTTTCTCTCTGTTTATTTCTGGTCTCTTGCTATTATTTCCTCTTTCCTCCTCCCTTCCTTTTTCCTTCTATTTTTTTTTTTTAAAGGTGCTGCCAGCTTGTCGCTTCTTTGCTGGGCTTCTTTTACAGTAATTTCCCACTCACTGTATATATTGATTCTGTATTACAAACTATCGCTTATCCTTCCTACATCTTTCTGCCTTCTGTTTTCTGTTGTGGCTCTTAGAGACAACATTTTTTTCATAGGCCCACAACTTAAGGGTGTCAATTTCTATTCCATCTATTTTGTTTTCTTCTTCTTCTTTTTTTTTCTATTAGTATTAACTTTTTCCTTTCAGACCTTTCTTTTCTATTCCTCTCCCTCCTCATAATTCTAGCCTTCTAAATCACTATGTGTATATTCCGCCATTTGTTTTCCCAGTCAATTGTAGGAACTCCATATTTATTCCTAGTACTCTACACTGCCTACACAACTTAAATATTCATCTCATTAAGTCTCACCTTGCCCCTCTTCTAACTTTTATCAATATTTCTATTATTCTTCTGCCTTCCTTACATCTTTTGATTCCTATGGCCCTAACCTTTTGCTTTCAAGGGAACATAGAAAGAAGCAAGGAAATAAAATAAGAAGAAAAACTGCCAAAGAGAAAACTTAACTCACACGCAGAACCAACAGCTAAATAAAATTCTAGAGCATAGAGAAAAGCTAATCAACTGAACAAACCCATCAAGATAATATGATGACCAGAGGGCAACAGAAAAATACAAATGACTCTGAGAAACTGGAAAACATGGACCAGTCCAATGCACAAAATAAAACACAGGAAGCAATGCAGAACAT
>JAKSZT010054380.1:4620039-4650042 GCA_026826555.1 Tolypeutes matacus
ATCTATCTATCTATCTATCTATCTATCTATCTATCTATCTATCTATCTATAATCTTTTAAACATTTGAGAGTAGGTTGTATACATAATGGTCCTTGAGCACAAAATAAACATTTCCATATATATCTTGTAAGAACAAGGATATTCACTTATGTAATCACCTGATAAGGACAGTTATGAAGTTCAAGAACTTTAACATTGTTATAAATCTGACAGTCTATATCCCAATTTTTTCAAGTAATCCAATAATATCCCTTTGAACCTTTTCTCCTCCTTTATAATATCTAGTCCATGATATGTATTTTAATTATCATAATATATTTAGTTGCTCTTTTTTTTAAAATTGCAGAAAAATATATACAAAATAAACTTTCCCATCTTAACCACTCCCAAGCATACCCTTCAGGGGGATCAATCACATTTTCAATGTTGTGCTACCCTCACCACCATCCATTATCAGAACTATTCCATCAACCCATATGAAAACCCTACACACCCATTATGCAGTAACTCCATTCTTTCTCCCCACCTGGTAACATGAACTCTACTTTCTGTTCCTATACATTTGCATATTTAGCTATTTGATATAAGTGGAATCATACAATATCTGTCTCTTTGTGTCTAGATCAACCATTTATTGAGAACAATGTCCATGTTTGCCCTTCCTCCCTGACCTGAACCAGGAAGCCACACCAGGAACCTGGGCCACCATCCCTACAGCTGCTCCTGAGCTTGAAAACAGGAGATGGGGGAATGGTAGGCAGGTAAACAAAAATGTCACAATACTTTTCTACTGAAATTCAGCACCCTCTTTCATCATTAAGCACTATCCTGGTTGCTGTAAGGTTTTAATTGGATTCCAGATTTCTGAAAAAGTGTTAGTGCCAGTTTTTGCAAGCTTAATGGTTGCTTCAGTAGAGGGACCAATTCTTTGAGCTCCTTACTCCAATATTTTCCATCACTCCCCATCAAATTTGATTAATTGGTACTCAAGTCATTTTAACATCAAAGAATAAAGTGTTATAATTTTCTTTACACAGTTTATTATGATAAATATTTTGTATATTTTTGTTGCTATTGTAAATGGGATACCATTTCTATAACAATTCACTGGCATGTAAGAAATAGTTGATATTATAAAATAATACTGCTAAGAAAAATGTTCACTATATATTGTGTAGTGCAGAGAGTTAAAAATAGCAATTCCCTAATGATGCTTTTTTTTGTAAATATATTTGAATAACCATACCTAACAGTTTATCTTGTTTTTTCATGGGAGGTGGTAGTATGTGGGATACTTGTGTTCTTTTTGTTGGCTCATTTGTAGTTCTGATTTATCTAAAATTTTCATATGTTCCATTTTGGCCCATGGCCAAGTGTTCACAATTGGCCATTACTTACCCACTGATTTCTGTTCTCACAGGTCCTTGAAGTTTGCCTTACTCCCAAGTCTAGCAAGCATTAAAATGCAGAACATCACTCCCTTAACAGCTCATCCAAAGAATGGCTGATTACAGCCAGAAATATTGCCCCTCTCAAGCATGCTGTCTGGTTCACTCTCACTTACCAATTTCCCCTCGAATGTTAAATGTTCCTCCTAGCCCTGCTTACCCCTCCTTATAAAAGTAAAAGTGTTTTTCTGTTTGATTTTGAGACACTTGCAGATCTTGAGGTTACAGCAGTCTTCCAATTGCAATAGTCTTTTTCAAAAAAGTTTTTTCTTACCCAAGTCTGGATTTATTTTTATTTGACTTTTCAAGCGGCAACTTATTTACTATTTTTCTTTTCTTTTTTTTCAGTGCTGAAAAAAACACTTTTCTTTTACAGTTTACTTTTTTTAATGTCCTTTAGCACAGCTAGACTTGAAAAATAACTTATTGAAGCGAACCATGTAAAACTAACAATTTTAAATTGAACAATTCAGTGGCATTTATTATATTCACAATGTTAACCTTAAGCAGGTTTATTGTTTACTTTTTTTTTATTTAAAATTTTTATTGAAGTATATCATTCATACATGAACATACTTAAACAATATGTGTATAGTAAAAGTTGTGAACTTATAAAACAAACATGCATATCATCATACAGCGGCCCCATACATCAACCCACCACCAACACCTTGCATTGTTGTGAAACAAAAATATGACCTTTTATTTGTTTTTTAAAAAAACTATAAAAGAACTAATCCAAGTGAGCTGGCTCAGTCTTCAGGCAGTAACTGGCTATGATTGTTTTGTCATTGGTCCATCTATTTTCTTTTCTCCTCTCTTTTATTTTAACTATGTTTCCTTTTACAAATGCCCTAGTTGTTGTCTTCATTTTCCCTATTTTAGATCTCTTTTATTTGATCTCTGAAGTTCCCCAGGTTTCTTCCACTCCAGTAGCCAATTCCATTTGTAAAGATGCCCCTTTACCAGACATTGCTTTTTTCTTTCAGACAGCACACAATGAAAATAGTGTGAGTTTTGAAATTTTATCAACTTAGGTTTGAACTTCAATTCTGTTACTAGTTGTGTAGCCTAAAACATGTAAAAACAACCTCAGTATACACTGAGGTTAATACATTTATAAACTTAATAAACGAGTGAATGGTAGACTAACCAAGTATATTAATCCTTTTGGAGTGAGCCTTGAGATACTGGATTAAAAGACTCTCAACTATTTTTTTTTTTTTACAATTTTCTAAATGTAAGGGTTAAGCTCTTTGCAAGTATACATTACTAAGAGATTTCCATGCTAGTAAAAGTCTATTTGCTTTAATCTAAATTTGTTGTGATGATAACAAAAGTACAATATTGAAATTATATTGTACTTAGAGGACATGTATTTAATTCATCTTAGCCTTGTTCTTTCCTTATTATTCCCTTAGCCATCATTGTAGTAGTGCATTGTAAATCAGAAATAAGTAACTAACCTAAGTGCACACAGATTACAGAATATGACCAGATCAAAGTCAGGAAAGCAGCTGGACAGCCACCACCCCCTTGCCACACTCACCCCCCACCCTGCTACCCATAAATATGAAAGTTTGAGGAAACACCACTGTCTTCTACTCTGCCACTGGATAACTTGCTTTCCAATATACTGACTACCTTGCCTGCACCATCCCCCAATTGCAAGAAAAAAACAACTCAATACATATGACTTAATATCAGCCAGGAAAAAGTTGAACCCCATTTGCTGACTTAAAAGTTGAGAATTCCATCTGGAGAATATTAAAAGGATACACTTTCATGAAATCGCACCGATCCAGGTTTTGTAGGAGAATGAACTAGCAACATGAGGGTCCTAGGTTTTTCTCCCTCAAAAAATAAGTGCCTCAGCCTCCTGCCCTCGGCATCCTAGCCACTCCCCAGGGTATTTACTCTGTGGAAATTGCTGAACTGCTCACCCTTCTCTTTGGCTAACAAGACAGACATTGGTCCAAGGATAATTTCATGGGGACAGGTGAGGGGAGACTCCCAAGAAGTGTACATTGAGGACCAAACCTAGAGATGAAGGTAGGTTTTTTGGGTATTTTTTCTTTTTGCCATGCTGGAGTTAAGCAAATTCTGAGTAGCCTGCCAAATAAACACAGGAAAACCCTGTAAAATTTGAATTTCAGATAAACAACAAAAAATTTTGTATGTAAGTATGCAAACTTATACCAAGAAATTATTCATTGTTATCTGAAATTCAAGTTTAACTGAATATTCTGTATTTTTATTTCCTAAATTTGGTGGCCCTAATCTTGAGTAAAGTGATGATGTCCAACAAAGTAAAATGTAAAGCCAACTTAAGCATTCAAACCACAGGCAGTCTAATTCTTAAGGTTATTTTCTTATTTTCAAGGTCTGTATTTTGTCTTATTCCTAATTCATTTATGTAGGGATCTGTAACTTCAATATCTTTCATTGATTGGACTAGGAATAATTTTAATAATGATTAACTTGAAATCTACAGTTAATCAAGCTTAAAGTTCTTGAAATATTTAGCCTTCATATTTAATAATAATTCTAATTGTTATCAGGTTCTTTTCTTTTTCAGAATTAACCTGGTACCTGTTGAGAGAGTGAGAGAGAGATAGAAGTAGAGACAGAGCTAGAGAAAGAGATAGAGATAGAGATAGAGAGATAGAGAGAGAGAGAGAGAGAGGGAGAGAGAGACAGGCTACATTCAGTTAAAAAATGATTGGATCACAGTTATGATGATATATTTTCAGCAGGAATATCAAGAAGATAGTGATTGAAATGTTTATGACAGTATCAGCAAGGACTCACTCTCTTGCTGTTTCACAAAGGCCATAATCCCAGTGATGACTATTTCTTCTTAGAACAAAGACAGTGAGATCCAAGGGAAAACATTCAAAGGAGGAAAGGAATTGGCATTAGAAAAGATTACACGGTGACTGGAAAAGATAGGAAAATATTACAAAATATCCTCTATCATGGGGCACAGTATAACCACAAGCTTTGTCACACATAAAATTTCCTTTTTTATTCTACTAACTCTGTTCTTTCCCCAGTGTCTAAGAGGGAGGGGTCTGGAAGCTAGCAGAGAGATAAGAGTTTCCAAATACCAATAGGTAAATCTAAGCAACCAATGTTTGGACAGAGCAACAAGTTATTCTCTAATGCCCTAAAGCAAGGTCAGGTACAAAGCAAAATTACCTTATCCTCAATGATTGATGCCTATGTTCCAATAATCCACTAAGGAAGTTAGCGCCCAAGGGCAAGCATGGAGGAAAGACTTGACAGAAGCATCTTAGTTGGTGCCGTGAAAAGACACAGAGTCAGAAATTCTGAATTTTGGATAACCACTCTGAGAGCAACTAGCTTTGTCTTTGGGTTAATAAAAATATGGTATTAAAAGCTAATTTCATCTGTTTCTTTTCATTTTTATAAAGGTCTAGAAAATCTAAAATTGCACAGTGGCTTATGTTATATTTCTATTGGACAGTGCTTTTATAGAATCTAGAAAATTTTTAATTGCATATGTAAATTGAACCATGTTGCTCTTGAATATAGTGTATTATCGTCCCCCCTCCCCCAAGATGGCTCCCTCATCTGTTTTGCTTATTATTTTTGCTCATTGTTTGCACTCATTGTCTGCTCAATGGTTTTTGGTGTTTTTTTGCTCATTGTCTGCTCATTGTCTGTCTGTTTTTTCTTTAGAAAGCACCGGGAATCAAACCCGGGACCTCGCATGTGGGAGGCGGGCACTCAACTGCTTGAGCAACATCTGCTCCCTTCTCCTTTGTATTTGCTCATTGTCTGCTCATTGATTTTGCTCGTTTTCTGGTTGTTGTCTGCTCATTGTTTTTTTTTTTCTCGTTGTCTTACTGTTTACTGTTTTTTTCTGTTGTTTAAAATGGCAAGTTTATTTGCTTAGTACACCAAATAGGATACAAGCAGTGTCATGTCAAATATATAGAAATATGCAGATCAGCATAAAACAGTAATTTACTTTAAATGAAGGGAAACCTCTTTGAATGGTTTTCAGAACTTACTCCCAAGAAGAATCTTTTCTTCAGTTAAGGTAATTACACATTTGAATAAAATAAAAGGGTGGTAATGGATTAAGTGGGGGTTTGCTTGTGTGAATTTTCTTTAAAAATAAATCTCTGACTCTATTGATCTATGCCACTTAAAACTTTAATTAAAATTTTCAAATAAGTACAAAAGGAGAGAAATGAGTTAGTTATCATTTTTGTTTGAACAGTCCATAGAAAAATGGTTACTACAAATACAGCCAGCAAACTGTTAGATTGACTGACCTAGAACATAATAGCAGTATGACACATGTTGATCCATGAGGTGGTTTTTTAAAATATAATTTTTATTTCATTTTTTAAAAGAAACTGAGATTACATAAATGTTACACACAAAATATAGGGGATTCCCATAGGCCCTACTTCCTAGCCTCCCACATTTTTCCATGCCAGCAACATCCTTCATTAGTGTAGTACATTTGTCACAACTGATGAACACATCTTGGAGCATTGCCACTAAGTGATGATATAGTTTATATTATAGTTTACACTTTCTCCTGCACATTTTTACAAGTTATTACATGGTATACAATGGCTTGTATCTGCCATTGAAATGTCATTCAGGATAATTCCCAAGCCCCAAAAATGCTCCCAAATTATACCTATTTTTCCTTCTTCCTCCCCTCAGAACCTCCACTGGCCACTGCCTCCACATGCATGATAAAAGTTCTTCCATTGCTAGGATCACAAGTCTACAATAGAACAACAGTAAGTCTACTCTAGTCCATTGTCCATTCCCCAATCCTTAGTATTCTATGATGTTGATGCCCACTCCACCTCTAATTAAGAGGCGGCTTATGTCCCATGGGGCATATGGATGGGACTTTCTTGTTTGCAGTTGCAGACTCTCTCAGTTCCTTGAGATGGTTGTTGTCAGTCATCTCCTCCTTGTTAGTTGTCCTGGGTGAGTCCAATGAACTGGAGAGTAGATGTTGCAAGTTTGTTGAGATGAAGGGCTCAACTGGCACATAGACAGCTCAAAGATTTAAGTCTCTTGGGTTTACAACTATCAACTCTAATACTAACTATAGGTTCAAATAGAGGTGCAGCAGAGCTATGTGTAGGGAAAACACAACTAAGTCCAACTCGATCACACTGGGGAGTGTAAATTTCAAAGTAGGGCCTACTGTCAGGGTGCCAAACTCCTGAGCTGTCTGCCCTGCCTACAGCATCTGGATGTCTCCAGAGCCCTCAGGAGCCCCACCATTTGAGGCAATATTTACTTTGGCAGTCTATGAGTTCCTACTGAGATGTGCATTAACGTAACCTCTGAAATGACCTCCTTACTCACTTTGAAGACTCTGAGCCATGAAAACTCATTTGTCTTTACCCTTTCCCCCTTTTGGTCAAGACCTTTTTCCAGTTGCATTGCTAACTGGTATTTGGTAGTAATCCTTCGATGCCAGGAAGGCTCATCCCTGGGAGTCATGTCCCATGCTAAGGGGAGGGTAATCCATTTATACATTGAGTTTTGGCTTAGAGAGAGGCCACATTTGAGCAACAAGGAGGCTCTCAGGAGGTAATGCTTAGGCACCTGATAGTACTATGCTAAGTTTCAATTTCAAAAGTAAAGGTTCATAAGGACAATCCTCACAATCAAGGGCCCATCAATCATCCATCCTCCTTCACTAGTCTCTGCCCCTGTACTCAAGGGATTCTTACTGTCCCATTAGAGAATGTGGCAGAGCTCCCCAGGATGGAAATTTGATATTTCTTTGGTTATTGTGTGGATCTCCACCCACTGTGACAATGCCCCACGAACACTTGAGCACATTCATATGCCTTATAGGTATGCCCCAGGTGAACCTCCTCCCATGTATCCCTGCTCTGACACCTTGCACCAATGATCCTCCCCTGCCACAGTTGTAATCCTCCTGTGATCCAAAACTTCTTCAAAATTGAAGCCAACAAAATAAGCAATTATAATTTATAGGAAAATGAAATAATAATGATGATTTTAAAAATAATGAATAAAATATAAATTTTTTAAAAGTTTGAAATAATGAAAAAATTAAAATAAAAAAATGTAAAATTAAAAACAATTTTTTACATTATATCTTTCATCCCTGTAAGATCTGTTATCTTGTATATACAGTGACATTTGTTTCTGTTTATTCACCCAGGGTCTTATTTTTTTCATTTTATCTTCAAAGAAGCTTTAGGGTACAGAAAAGACACATACAGAATATAGGTGATTCTCATATACCCAATGCCCTCTCCCTTTTCCCCTTTCCCCTATTAATAACATTCTACATGCAGATGGTGCATTTGTTACAATTGATGTACAAATATTGAAATATTGCTACTAACCATGGTCAATGATTTCCATTGTGCTTTACATTTTGGACTGTACACTTTTATAGATTTGATGAAGTTTGACGTTGTCTGTATTCATCCTTTCAGGATCATGTAGAACAATTCAATCACCCCCAAAATGTCTCATGTTCCATCTATTCTATTCCTCCCTCCTTGCCCCTTGGGACCCATGGTAACTACTGAGATTAACTCATTGAAGGACCAGATTCATAGTTACTAGCAACAACATTGAGGACTTAACATACTGGCCTGTCCTCCCCTGTGTTCTCAAGAAACTACCACCCTTCTATTTGAGATCATAGCAGGAATCCCCAGGATGGGAGTCCAACACCTTCCCACTCATTATGTGAGTCTTCACCCCCTGATACAACACACTACAACAAGATGAATGCTACACACTCCCTAGAAGCCTGCCAGAGGTACAACCTATTCTGCATGCCCCCATATCCAACACCTTAAACCAGGAACCATCCCCTGCCATATTTGACAAAAGAACATTCCCAATGTTGTAATTTCAACTACATACCCACAAATCCCCAGAGTTCACATGCTCCCTCCCCCAACCTTCCCCCTAATTCCGTGGAGAGTCTAACCCACCCTCCCCACCCTACCCCCTTATAGACCAGCACCACCCAGTCCAATAGCATCACTGCATCATTGTTATGCCTATCCATTGCACAACTACCACTTTCCACCTTATCATAGATTTTGCCACTGTGGGCATTGACTCACAACCTTCTTCTCCCTTTCTGCATCCTGTAATCTTTTCTTCCAGACTCTATCTCTGTGAGCCTGCTCAATTTACTTAATTCATATCAGTGAGGTCATGTAATATTTGTGCTTCAGTGCCTGGCTTGCTTCACTCAACACAAGATCTTCAAGATTCATCCATGTTATCCCGTGTGTTAATACTGCATTCCTTCTTACAATTGAGCAATACTCCATTGTATGTATATACCACAATTTGTTTATCCATTCATCTGTTGATGGACATTTGGGTTGTTTCCAACTTTTGGCAATAGGGAATAATGCTGCTATGAACATTGGTGTGCATATATTTTTTCGTGTCCCTGCTTTCAATTCTTCTGGGTATATAGCCAGCAGTGGGTATATATATTCCCAAGTATTTGGTTCTTTTAGTTTCTATTGTAAATGGGATTTTTTTTCTTAATTTTCTCCTCAGATTGCTCATTATTGGTGTACAGAGAGGCTTATGATTTTTGCCCATTGATCTTATAACCTGCTACTTTTACTGAACTCATTTATAAGCTCTAGAAGCTTTGTTTTAGATTTCTCCAGGCTTTCTATGTTTAGGATCATGTTGTCTGCAAGTAGTGAAATATTTACTTCTTCCTTTCCAATTTGGATGCATTTTATATCTTTTACTTGCCCGAGTTCTTAAGCAAGTATTTCTAACACAATGTTAAATAAGAGTGTTGAAAGTGGGCATCCTTGTCTTATTCCTGATCTTACAGGGAAAGTTTTTAGGATTTCACCATTGAATATGATGTTAGCTGTGGGTTTTGCATATAAACCCTTTATCATGTTGAGGAAGTTTCCTTCTATTCCTATCTTTTGCGGTGTTTTTATCAGGAAAGGGTGCTGTATTTTGCCAAATGCTTTTTCTGCATGTATAGAGATGATCATATGGTTTTTTTCTTTGGATCTGTTTATGTGGTGTCTTACATTGATTGATTTTTCTTATGTTGAACCATCTTTTCTTACTGGGGATGAAATCAACTTGATCATGGTATATAATTTGTTTGATGTGTTGTTTATGATTAGCAAAATTTTGTTGAGGATTTTAGCATGTAGGTTCGTAAGAGATATTGGTCTATAGTTTTCCTTATTTGTGGCATCTTTGACTTTGGTATTAGGGTGATGTTGGCATCATAGAATGAGTTAGGCAATGTTCCCTCTACTTCTATTTTTTGGAAGAGTTTAAGCAGGATTGGTGTTAGCTCTTTCCAGAATGTTTGGTAAAATTCACTTGTTAGTTGTTCTATTTCTAATTCATCTAGGTGTGCAATTAGGTATTTGGTTTTAGCTCTTTCTTCTTTTTTAATATAGGATTTATGGCTATGAATTTCCCTCTTAGTACACTTTCTGGTGCATCCCATAGGTTTTGATATGTTATGTTGTAATTCTCATTCATTTCAAGGTAGTTACTGCTTTCTTTTGCAATTTCCTCCTTGGCCCACTGTTTGCCTAAGAGTGTGTTGTTTAACTTCCATATCTTTATGCCTAATCTGGTTCTGTGCCCGTTACTGATTTTCAGCTTCATTCCATTGTGGTCCGAGAAAATACTCTGTATAATTTCCATCTTGCTGAATTCATTGAGAGTTGTTCTGTGACCTAGCATGTGGTCTATCCTGGAGAATGATCTGTATGCCATGGAGAAGAATGTATATCATGCTGTATTTTGGTGTAATGTTCTGTATATGTCTATTAGGTCCAGATCCTCTAATGTATTATTCAAAGTCTTTGTTTCTTTAATGATTCTCTTTTGAGATGTTCTAATAGTGATAATGGTGTATTAAAGTCTTCCACTATAATTGTAGAGGCATCTATTTCTGCACTTAGTTTTTCCAGTGGTTGCCTTGTGTATTTTGAGGCACCATGGTGAGGTACATAAATGTTTAAGATTGTTCTTTCTTCTTGATAGATTATCCCTTTTATTAATAGTGTCCTTCTATGTCTCTTACAATAGTTTTGCATTTAAAATCTATATTGTCTGATATTAGTATTGCTACCTCTGCCCTTTTTGGTCATTGTTTGCTTGTAAAATCATTTTCCAACCATTCACTTTCAGCCTTCTTGCATCCTGGGTCTAAGAGGGGTTTCTTGTTGACTGTATATAGATAGGTCATATTTCCTTATCCATTCTGCCAATCTGTATCTCTTGACTGGTGAATTTATTCCATTAACATTCAATATTATTACTTTTAAGGAATTATTTACATTATCCATATTTTCTTTTAGTTTATGTATGTCATATGTTGTTTTTATTTCTCTTTTTTCTTTTTATTTATTCTTACACTATCTTCTAACTCTCTCTTGTTTTTTTCCTTTTCACCTGCAGAACTCCTTTTAGTATTTCTTGAAGGGCAGGTTTCTTATTGACATGCTCTCTTAAATTCTATTTATCTGTGAATATTTTGAACTCTCCCTCATTTTTGAATGCCACCTTTGATGGATAGAGAATTCTTGGCTGAAGTTTTTTCTTTTATCATCTTAACTATGTCATACCACTGCCTTCTTGCCTCCATGGTTTCAGATAAGAAACCAGCAATTAATCTTATTGATCTTCCCTTGTATGTGATGGATCTTTTTCCTCTTGCTGCTTTCAGTATTGTCTCTTTGTCTTGAGCATTTGACAATTTAACCAGTGCATGTCTTGTAGTAGACCTGTTAGGATTTATACTGTTCCATGTGCACTGTACTTCCTGGACATGTATGTCCATCTCCCTCATTAAGGTTGGGAAGTTTTCAAACATAATTTCCTCCAACACACTTTCTCTTCCCTTTCCCTTCTCTTCCTCCTCTGGGATGCCTATAATGTGTATGTTTGTGCATTTTGCATTGTCATTCAAATCCCCAAGTCCCTGTATTTTTTCTATCTTTTTGTCTATTTGTTTACTATCTGTTTGATTTCAGATGTACTGTCTTCCACATCGCTGATTCTTTCTGCTGCCTGTTCAAATCTGCTGTTGTGTGCTTCCAGTGTATTTTTGATTTCTTGGATTGTGCCATTCATCACCATCATATCCATTATGTTTTTTTCACTCATACATGAATGTACATAAACAATAAGTGTATAGCAATAGTTGTGAACTTACAAAACAAACATACATAACATGATACAGGGCTCTCATACCTCACCTTACCACCAACAACTTGCATTGTTGTTAAACATTTTTAACTCATGATTAAAGAGCTTCCTCAAAATATTATTACTAACCAAAGTATTTTCCCCAACCCACCCTACTATTATTACTATTTTTATATCATTTATACATGAACATACATAAACAATAAGTGTATAGTAAAAGTTTTGAACTTACAAAGCAAACATTCATAACATCATACTGGGGTCCCATACATCAACCCTCCACCAACACCTTGCATTGTTGTGAGACATTTGTTACAAATTATCAATGAATATTGTCAAAATCTTACTACTTTATCTTACATTTGGTGTATTTTCCTCCAACCCACCCTTTTATTATTTTAAAAATATATTTTTATGACTGAATTTGCAAACTTACAAAACAATCATACACATGTGCAGAATTCTCAAACAACACCCCTCTATCAACACACCACACCGTGGCGGAACATTTGTTACAGATTATGAGATAATATCATCTGCATATCCATTGTCTTTTTATGTATGTTTACAGTTTCTTCAGTATGTTCTCCCAGTGTCTTCTTAATATCCTTAATCTCTTCCTTCACTTCATTAAGTTGATTCATGATATTTGTTTGGACAACTCTGATTAGTTGTTCCTTTTTCTGCATCTCCTCCTGGTTTTTAGTTTGTTTGTCAGACTGGGCCATGTATTCCTGTTTCTTAGTATGGCTTGTAATTTTTTGTTGGTGTTTAGGCATCTGTTTATCTTGATGGGTTAATGCAGTTGATTAGCTTCTCTCCATACTCCAGGTTTTATTTAGTTGTTGTTTTTTTATGTGTGGTAATGTTTCATTTTGACAGTTTGTTCTTCTTTTTCTATTTCCTTGCTGAAGTCTATGTTCCCTTGGGGGAAAAAAATTAGGACTAGAGAAAAGGAAAGCGATAGGAAGGGGAAAAGAATAACAGTAATTGTAATAGTAAAAGGCAGGAGAGGAACTGTACATGTCCTAGGAAAATGAATAATTAACACTAGTAAGAAGTACCCAGGAATCAGATTTTAAAAGTGGAATATAAACAATGAAATCAGAAACAGAATGGAAAAACATATTGAATGAATTAAAAGGCTGGAATGATGAGAAGAAAGGAAAAGAATAAAGAAAATGGAGAAAGAAAAAAGTAAAAAATGAAAGAAAGCAGAGAAAAAAGGAGAGAGAGAGAAGTAAAAAGAAGAAAAATTAAAGACCAAAAAAAAAAAAAAAAAAAAAAAAAGAGGTGAAACAAAAGAACAATAACAGAAAAAAGAAGACAGAAAGTTGAAGGAGAGAAAAGAAATAGCATAGGTAGAATCGGTAAATGAAAAAACAAACAAACAGAAACAAAGGAAAGGAAAACACAACAAAGAATAAACAATACAGCAGCAACTTTTTTTTAACAGAGTAGAAAGAAAAGAACAAAAACCAAAAATAAACACGAAAAAACAGCCTTCCCTCTTAGACCCTTAAGAATCTTCTCAGGCTGCTGGTGTTCACCAATCAATCATCCTGCAGCCTGCGCTTTGCAGTTTTTGATCTGGGTTTTAGTGAGTAAAATAGGGAAAATTTTTAAAAAGGAACACTTAAAAAATGAGATCCAAGAAAAGCTAATATAAAAAGAATGTCTATATGTTCCTTGTCATAAAGTTTCAGCTGGATGCCTGATAACCTGGTGGACCATTCTCTAAGAAGAGCTGGGAATTGAACCAGGGAACTTGTATATGTAAGTATTTCTTTGAGTTCCTTCTTTCAGTTCTTGTGGGTATATACCTAATGGTGGGATTACTGAGTCATATGGTAATGCCATGATTTCTGAGGAACCACCCAACTGTCTTCTGCAGTGGTTGCTCCATTTTACATTGCCACCAATGAGTGATTATTCCTATTTCTTCACATCCTCTCCAACAATTGTAATTGTCTGTTTTTAAATAGTAGCCATTCTAGTATGTGTGTAATGGTATCTCATTGGTTTTGCTTTGCAATTCTCTCATAGCTAATGATACTGAGCATCTTTTCATGTGCTTTTTAGCCATTTGTCTATACTCTATGCAACAATTTCTATTCAAGCTTTTTGCACATTGGGCTTTTGTCTTTTTATTGTTGAATTGTATGATTTCTTTATATATTCTGAAAATTTAATCCTTATTGGATAGTGGTTTTCCAATATTTTCTCCTATTATATAGGATGTTGTTTTATTTTCATGATTAAATCCTTTGAGTTCCTAAAGCTTTTAATTTCATGAGGTCCCAATTACCTATTTTTGTTGTTGTTGTTGCTTGTACTTTGGAAGTAAAATCTAAGAAATCATTACCTAACACAATGTCCTGAAGATATGTCCCTATGTTTTCTTTTAAGAGTTTGATAGTTCTGGCTTCTATATTTAGGTCTTTACTTCATTTTGGTTGATTTTTGTATAGGGTATGAGGTATGGGTCCTCCTTCTTTTTTTGCAAATGGATATACAGTTTTCCAAGCATGATCTGTTCAAGAGACTATTCTTTCCCAATTGAGTGGTCTTTGCCCCCTTGTCAAAAATCAGTGGGCCATGGATGTGAAGGTTGATTTCTGAGCTCTCAGGTTGATTCTATTTGTCTATGTTTGTCCTTTTGCCAGTACCATGCTATTTTGATTACTGTGTCTTTGTAATATGTTTTAGTATTGGGAACTGTGAGTCTTCAACTTCATTCTTCCTTATCAGGATGTCTTTGGCTCTTTTGGGCCCCTTACCCTTCTATATAAATTTGATGATTAGCTTTTCCATTTTTGCATAGGATGTCATTGGAATTTTGATTTGGATTGCACTGAATCTGTAAATCACTTTGGGTAAAACTGGTATCTTAATACTTATTCTTCCAATCCATGAACACAAAATGTCATTCTAGTTATTCAGGTCTTCTTTCTTTTAGTAATATTTTGCAGTTTTCTGTATACAAGTCCTTAACATCCTTGGCTAGATTAATTCCTAAATATTTAATTATTTTAGTAACCATTGTAAATGGAATTTTTTTTTCTTGATTTCTTCTTGTGATTGTTCATTGTTGGTATTTAGAACCACTGTTTATTTTTTTTGGTGTGGAAGGGATATTTTAAAATGCCATCTAATTCCACGATATCAGCCTGGTTTCCACAATGGAACCAATAATTGTGTGCACTGAAGATGATAACCACATTCTGATCATGACAGCAATTTTATCACTCCATTACAAGTTGGTGATCACAAGAAACCAGTGTGAGGCCATTGGCATGGTTAATTGTTTCAGAAATATCTTGTCCAAATATGTAGCCAGCACCACACTTAAAAATACCCCACCCATGGGGAAGCGGCTGTGGCTCAATCAGTGGGGCTCCCGTTTACCATGTGGGAGGCCCCGGGCCCGGTTCCCGGGGCCTCCTGGTGAAGGCAGGCCCGCCCGCACGGCGTGGTTGGCTGACCCAGCGAGCACAGGCAGCAAGGGGGGGATAAATGAATGAATAAATAAAATCTTAAAAAAAAAAAAAAAAAAAAAAAAAATACCCCACCCACCCACTGTCATCTGCATCTGACCAGAATAGATCACACATTGGGCCCTCAACTGGAACTTCTTGTAAACGACCCTGGGCTCTTATATAATCCAGTGTATCTATGAATGGAGAGAGAACACCATGGAGGCAGAATAACTGTTAAAGCTGTTAGTGTAAGATAATCAAATAGATGTGTAAAATCTTTCCAAACTTGGCATTTCCATACTTTTATAGACATTCATCATAAAAGCCATGTACTTAGCTAATTTGTTGGTTTTCATAGTTTCCTCTCAATCTTGTAATGTGTCTGGATAATGCACTTTTCATGCCACAAGAAGAGTCAGTCTGCACTGAATAATCACCTCTATCCACATAGTTGTCCATGAGTAGATTATTTGTATCTAGTGATTTCCGACCAATTTGAAAGATGTCTGTAAGATCATGGATTGTCCAAAAACAGTAACGGTACAAGAAACCTTTTACACATTTGCATTTTTTGGTTAACATTTCCTTAGCTTTCACGCATAGGGTTCACACTTTGCTCTCTTTAAGTTGTTTACATTCATTCAACTGCTTGGCTCCTGTCCAGCTCCTTGATGAAAGTCTCGCAGTCCTTTGTGGCTGGATCCCTTCCCGGCCGCCTCCACGCACCCATCCACCCCGCGTCGCCGCCAAGCACAGCTCCCTTCTGCTCCGCCGCCTTTACCATTTACTTTTAAACAGTATTATATTTTCTTTTACTTTATTGGTAACATTTCCTACTATTTGACTAATTTAATTTCTTTGAGTTTAAATGAACTTTCTCATACTCATAATTTAAATTGATTCTCATCTTTGCTTCCTTTGGGGCCTTGCGATCAAAATGCATACGGGTAGTAACGGCGATCATTTCTCCTGGGTACTGAAAAAAAAAAATCTCAGGACTGCATGAGGAGTATAGAACACACAGCCCTAGAAGCAAGGCCCGCCCAGCTCAAGGAAGCAGAGTCGCTTCCACATCCCCCGATAGCGGGCGTGCAGACTGATGGGAAATGGAGTCAATTCCCGCCGCTCACGGGTACGGGTCGCCCGCGGCTACTTCTGCGCAGGCGCAGTTCCGCTTTCAGCGCAGAGGCTTTTGCACTACAAAGGTTCTTGGGCTTCTGAGGGAGACCGTCCCCAAGGGTCCAGGTCTGCGCGCCACTCAGGGACCTGGTCCAGCTCCGCGTGGAGCGGTGGGAGAGCCCCGGAGGGCTTGGGGAGCGGGTCTTGAGGCCCACGTGCCATGTGGGATGAGGGTGGGGAGGAGTCCCCGCTGGAACTCGGAGAGGGCGGACGGGGGTGGCCTCAGGGACAGCTGGCGCTGGCGGGGCGGGGGCGTGTGCGTGTGAGGAAGGGGCCGGGGTCTGGCGTGGGAGCGCGAGGGCGCTGGCCCCGTAAGGCTGCAGAGTCCGCAGGGATCTACTCTTGCGCTGGGCGGAAGGGGGCGCGAGCTTGGAGCTGGGCGGAGCCGGCTCCTGTCCCCGCACTGTCGCTGAGCAACCTTGGGAATGATAGTTAACCGCGAGAGACTCAGTTCCTTCATCTGTGAACCAAGAATTTTAATAATTCCTGCCCCGTAGGATTTCTTCAGGGGATTAAGTAACATAACACAATGTCTTGCAGTAAATGTTAGCTGCTGTCTTTAATGGAAACACTTTATTCTGATTAGTTCTTTTATGCTCGCAACCTCTCAGGTCAGTATAATTATCCCCACTGTAACAAATAAAAAAATTGGGAGGAAATTTATTTACCTTAAGTCGCAAAATTAGCAGATAAACGGCAAACTCAAGACATGTCTTTTTCCAAATGTCTTCCTAATTTGTCCTCCTGATTATGAAAGCCAGCATTGCATCCTTCACAGCACTTAGCAGAAGTAATTTGAAGTGTATGCGGGTTGAATCTTACTGTGTTAGCACTTGTGTCTGGGATTTCTGAATGTTTCTTCAGAGCCTTTGGGACAGACAACATAATTGTTTCTGGGTCAGATCATGTTCTCAGCAGCCTTGATTTGAGTTTATTGAAGGTCCAACCTGAAATTGTATGGAATGGTGCCTTCTCAGAGAGTTAAACTGTTGCCCTGGATGTAGGTTCCAGGTAAAATGAATTTGTCCCTTAGACTCATTTCTTAGCTGCCTTGGAGGAAAGCATCTCTAGTGAAGTAAGGAGGAATCTCCAGGAAAAGGATCTCTGTGGAAGAGAACCACATGCCACATGAGTGAGTTTCTGAGCAAAGGCTGAAGGTCCCAGAAAGGGGAGATCTTAGTTTTGCACAGCCTGAAGCAATCATTCTTCCTTTTGTTCAGAAGGATGGAGATTTGGATGCTGTTAGCACATTCAGAAGCCCCATGGGCTGCCTAATGGAGGAAGGTCTGGACCAAGTTTCAGAAGAGAGAGAGGAACTGGAATGAGAGGAATGAAGGAGGGCCAGGCTATACCGGAAATAAAACTTCAGTGGAGGGATTTTGAGAATCTGGCCTGGGGTAAAGGACTTTGTAGCCAGATATGAGTAAATTCTGTCTCCACCAATCCCAATACAAGCCCCTCTCTTTTTATTTTTCATTCATTCTTCCCAGATCTGAGCTCTTCTCACACCATGACTGTCACTGCACCTGGCATCTAATGATATGCCGATGAAATCCTTTATTCTAACCTTATAGGCAGCAGTACAAGAAATGTTTTCTATTTGCCTGGTTTGAAAGTTCAGAAGAATTGGTTCTGAGAGTGTGACTTCTGGCTCTGTTTTAGTGGCAGAGTTAAAGGTAGATGTTCTCCTGACCCCTAGGTCAGTGCTGTCCACATCATCACTGTTAAAACAAGTTTCTAAACCTCCAGAGCAGTATGTTTTAGGTTGTGCTGTTTCGGGGAAGAGGGAGAAGGAAGTGCCAAGGGCTCTAAGCCGGTAAGTCTGTAGTTAGACAAGATAACCATCCTATATGTTCTGTGCATTGTGTTTTACTTTGCTGTGTATATAGTGTATATAATGGACAAACAAGTCCTGATTTTATATCATCTAGACTTTCTAGATGTTAAAGAGATTGCCAGTATATGACAGAATTAGTAAACTAATACATTTTGTACATTTTGTGTTAAAATTCATAGGGAAGACTTTGTTGAAAATGACAGAATTTTATTTGTGGAATCAAAATTGGTAAAAAAAAAAAAAAAAAATTCCTCTCTAAGCATTGCAGATGCAATCACTGAGTTGATAAGAGCTCAGAAGGGGAAGGATTCTAGGCCGGAATGTTCCTATTTAGAAGACACTTTCAGATTATATCCTTTATTATGTGTGTGGTTTATTTAGTGCTACTTGTGTAGTGTGGACAAACTTAAGTCCTTATTTGAAACATCTAGTCTTTCTAGATGTTTAGAAGTATGCAACATACGTTAAAGTAGAGACTATAAAATAATGCTTTAAATAGGTTTTCTGTTAATACATAGGAGTGGCTGTATTTGGGGAATGGGATTGTTAAACTAGATGTCTTGGAGCAGTATGTTGATGGGATGGTGGTGGAGGCAGGAAAGGAAGTGCACAGGGAAAGGTTCTTTGCCTGTGAGTTGTGAGACAAGTTCAGATTGACTATTGTGCTATATAGGCATTTTAGTTATTGCTTTGTATTAAAGGACAAGTCCTAATGTCCAATGTATGTAAAAAATAGAGGTAGTAAAATAATCCCTATAAAAAAATTCTTGTGTTAGTTTTAGGATGGACTGTCTTTTGGAAGTGACCTCTGTCAGTCCACCTCTTGGAGCTGGATGTATTCCTGTAATAAGTCATTGAAATGGTGGATGAGGAAGAAGAGGAAGGGCAAAGGGAAGGATCTCTATATCTAGAAGACAGTTGTAGATTAAAATCATAGTTTTATATGTGCATTTTTTGGTAAAATACTCATGTTGATTGTGGATATGGATCATTCTTTACTTCACACTAAAAAGTGCACTTTTTAGGTATCTGAGGTGACAATGTATGATAAAAAGTAGAGCTAGTGAATTAATGAGTTTATAAATATCTTTTTGTTAAATTAATAAAAAGCATTTTGGGCATGGAATTGTTAAACCACCACTGAGCTGTGTGCACCAGGACTTGTTCATTAAATTGGCTGCAGAGGGGCAGAAGGAGGTGCAGAGGGAGGGGTGTATGCAGATGTGTTTGTATATCCATTTTGATGCTAACTATTGATGTGTGTGTGCATTTCTTGGCTATACCATAGGAAAACATTGTTAAGTAATTCAAAGAAACATACATTCTTGCTAATAATTTAATATAGATCTGGTAATGAATACTCTTAGAAGTATTATACTTACTGTACTCTTATTGCTTTATGTCTCATTTTAAATTGAGCATTAAGGGAGCGCAGTATTTGTAACTCTGCCAATACCTGTGGCAAAAAAAATGGTCTATTGCCGTTTTTGTCTTAGGATATTTTTGTCCCCAAGATAGGCAGGAATACATTTTTTTCTTCCCTGACGGAGATGGTGTCATGTATTCTTGGTTATCACAATACCTCATGGCTTTGGGGCTTTGAATTGGTAGATATTCATGATGTGTGAAAAAGCATGATACATTCTGTGTGACCTTGACCACATAAAAATGTATGCTCAGTTGTGTGTATACACACACAGGACCTAGAAGGTTATGTCAAACTGTAAACTGCTTGTGATTCTGGATGACTTTTGTATTCTTTGCTTCCTGTGTTTTTTAGTTTTCTATATTGCACAAGTTTGAAAAAAAATAAATGTTATTTTAAAACAAGTTTCTTAAAAGGCACGCTTATGGGAAACTACATATAATTTAGAAAAACAATTAAAAAGTGACCTTGCTTTTTTTTTTTAAAGATTTTATTTATTTATTCATTTATCCCCCCCTTGCTGCTTGTGCTCGCTGGGTCAGCTAATCACGCCGTGCGGGCGGGCTTGCCTTCACCAGGAGGCCCCGGGAACCGGGCCCGGGGCCTCCCATATGGTAAACGGGAGCCCTACTGATTGAGCCACAGCCGCTTCCCGTGACCTTGCTTTAAAGTGCCTCTGTCCCTTTTTTCATAGCTTTAGTGAATTCTCTTAACTCAAGGGATAAACAGTATTAGGAAACTACATGTACAATATAGCTTTTGATGTTTAATTTTTGATGAAGACTTAGTGTTCCTTCATGTAGCATATTGTAATTTGCTTAACCAATTATCTCATCATTTAAAAATGATGTACTACAAAGGGGTACATACATTGTTAAAAAAAATCAGCAGGAAACAATCACTCAGTGAAAAATGCCCGGTCAAGCTCTACATGATCATATCAGAGTCATAAATGGACATGTGGGTACTTCTTCATGTGTCCCTTTCTGTCCTTTCTCCAGAGTGAAAAGGACATTCTCCAACAGAGGTATTTTTATCCTGGTAGTGTTGGCAGCTTTTTAGGTGGACAAATCCAGCAATTGCAAGGTGGTCCATATCTCTAGTGACTTCATTCCTCTGTTTCTATCCCAGCTATATCTTCAAAGAGTTCTGCATTTTCCCAAGAGCAGCAGAAAATGAAGAAATCCTATGTGAGTTGCTGAATTCATTCTGCGCTTTATTTTACAGTGGGTTTTATGAGATTAATGACTTTTATATTTAAAATGGAAGAGTGAAACTAGATACCGTGAACCACACAGAAACATCATAGCACAATGATTCTCAAACTTTAGTGTGCACAAAATCACCTTGAAAGTTTATTGAAACACAGAATAGGGCCTGAGAATTTTCATTTCTCATAGTGAGGTCTATAGGCCAGTAGAATAGATCAGTAGGGCAAAGTTGACAAGGAGATATGTACAGATCATATGAAGTAAGTTATCAAATTTGAGTTGCAAATATTTCTGACCTTTTTGGTAGCCATGACAAAGCAAACAAACCATTATCTGTTACATAACTTGCATTCATTATAAGAATGAAGCTACCTAATTCCTTTCGGAACATAAAGACTTTCTGTCATTGAAGTCTTTAAAAACATCTTTTGTTGCTCTTTATATAAATGGTGAATAACCTTCTGGTAAAAACAATGAAATTTCTGTAATTATTCTTTAGTGGAATCTGAAGGCAGGACACCAAAGTAGAATCAAGTTAATGTACTTTTTCAGGGGACCAAAATATTAGAGTCCAAATAGCTTTCTAATGATTTTTTTTTCCCCAAGTGAAATCTAGAATACCTGGAGAATAAATTGACTGCATGTCCTTAAAATAACTTTCGAAAAATTTTTTTAATTGCTGGCTATAGAGTGTTCCATTAGATTATTTTCTTGAAAATGTTTCTGCAATTAAGCAAATTTCAACCTTAATGGAGAACAGATTCTTCTCCACTATCTGCTGGGTCTGTAAAGGTCACCAATGATTTTTTATATATATTTATATATATATTTATATGTATATATATATATATACACATACACACACACTTGTTTAATGTGTTAAAATGTACATAACTTAAAGTTTACCTCTTTAACCATATTAAAGTATACACTTTAGTACATACATAATGTTGTGACATTATGACAGCAATCAGGACTATTTAATTCTTAAACATTTTCATCACCACAAAAGGTTGCCCTTTAAAAAGTCATTTCCCATCCTCCATTCCCTGTAGCCCCAGCCCTTGGCAACCACTAATCTATTTTCTGTCTCTAAGGCCTTGCCTGTTCTGGATATTTCATATAAATGAATTCGTACAATATGTAGTCTTTGGTGTCTGGCTTCGTTCACTTAACGTTATGTTTTCAAGGTTCATCCATGCTGTAGTGTGTATTAGTGCTTCATTCCTTTTTACAGATAAATAATATTTCATTGTATGACTATACTACACTTGATGGATGTTTGGGTTGTTTCTACCTTTTGGCTATTGTGAATAGTGCTGCTATACTTGGACAAGTTTTTTGTTTGAACACCTGTTTTCAATTCTTATGGGTATATATACACAGGAGTGGAATTGCTAGATGATATATTAATTCAGTCTTTAACTCACTGGGGAACCACTGAACTATTTTCCACACTAGCTGCATAATTTTACACCAACAGCAATGTATGAGGGTTCAGATTTCCCCACATCCTTGCCAACAATTGTTATTGTCAGCTTTTTATTATACCCATCCTAGTGGGTGTGCATTGGTATTATTGCACTTTTGATTTATATTTCTCTAATGACTAATAGGGTGAGTGTCTTTTTATGTGCTTGTTACCCATTTATATATCATCTTTGGAGAAGTGTCTTTTCAGGTCCTTTGTCCAATTTTTAATTGGGTTGGGTATCTTTTGGTTGAGTTGTAGGCATTCTTTATATATTTTGGATACAAAACCCTTATCAGATATATGGCTTTCAAATATTTGTCCCATTCTGTGAGTTGTCTTTTCATTCTCTTGGTAGTGTCCTTTGATCCATAAAAGCTTTTAATTTTTTAATTTAGTGCTCATGCTTTTGGTGTATGTCTTAAGAGTCCATTGTGAAATCCGAGGTCATGAAAATTTACTTATGTGTTTTAAGAGTTTTATAGTTTTAGCTCTTACATTAAGGTCTTTGATTTATTTTGAGTTAATTTTAGTATATGGTGTGAGGTAAGGGTCCACATGTTTCTCATGCCAAGAACACTGCTTTAATTACTGTAGTAAGTTTTGAAATTGCGAAGTGGATCTTCCAACTTCTATTTTTTCAAGATTTGGGGTGTCTTTCAATTCTATATTAGCTTTTTAGTTTTGCTAAAAAGGCCATTGGGATTTTGCTAGGGATTGCATTGGATTTATAGATCTCTTTGGGTATTATTGACATCTTAATATTAAGTCTTCTAATCCATGAACATGGGATGTGTTTCCATTCATTTCAGTCTTCTTTAATTTCTTTCTGAAAAGTTTTGTAGTGTTCAGTGTTCAAGTCTAGGGCCTCCTTGGCTATATTTATTACTAAGTATTTTTTTATTTTTATGCTATTGTAAATGGAAATGCTTCCTTAATTACTTCAGAGATTGACATGCTAATGTATGGAAACACAACTGATTTGCATGTGTTTATCTTTTGCCCTATTGGTGTGCTGAATTTATTCTAATAGCTGTTTTCTAGACTCTAGGATTTTTTGTTTATATAAGATCATGTCATCCGTGACTAGAGAAGGTTTTACTTCTTCCTTTCCAATTTGGAAATCTTTTATTTCTTTTTCTTGCTTTTAATTGTCCTGGTTGGAACTTCTAGTGCAATGTTGAATAGTAGTGGCAAAAGCAGGCAACCTTGTGTTTTCCTGATTTTAGTGAGACAGCTTTCAGTCTTTCACCATTGAATATGATGTTAGCTATGGGCTTTTCATAAATGCCCTTTATCATGTTGAGGAAGTTCCCTTTTATTCCTAGTTTTCTGCTTGTTTTTATCATAAAAGAATGGTGAATTTTGTGAAATGTATCAATTGAGATGATCTTGAGATTTTCTTCCTTCATTCTATTAATGTGGTCCATTACATTGATTAGGTTTTCTTATGTTGAACCACCCTTGCATTTCTAGGATAAATCACACTGCTGAATTTGGTTTGCTTTTATTTTGTTGAAGATTTTTCCATATTGGTGTCTAGTTTTCTTTAGTTGCGATGTCTTTTTCTGGCTTTGGCATCAGGATAATGCTGGCCACATAAATGAAAGTAGTCCTCTTTTTTGAAAGAGTTTGAGTAGGATCCATGTTAACTCTTCTTTAAATGTTTGATTGAATTCAGTGAAGCCATTTTGTCCTGGATTTTTCCTTGTTGAAACTTTTTGATAATTGAGTCACTATCTTTACTTCTTGTTAGTCCATTGAAATTTTCTGTTGCTTCTTGAGTTAGTTTTGGTAATTTTTGTGTTTCTAGGAATTTGCTTATTTCATCTAGGTTATCTAATTTGGTGTACAATTGCTCATAATATTCCTTTGTAATACTTTATATTTCTGTAAGGTTAGTGAAGTCTGTACTGATTTTAATAATTTGAGTCTTTTATTCATAGTGAATGTAGCTATGGATTGTCAAATTTGTTGATATTTTCAAAGAATCAATTTTTGGTTTCATTGTTTCTCTGTTGTTTTTCTGTTATTTGTTAATCTCTGCTCCAGGAAACTTCCTTCTCATAAATCTTTCTTCCTTGGGTTTAGTTCTTCTTCTTCTAATTCCCTCAGTGTAAAGTTAGGTTATTTATTTCAGATGTTTCTTCTTTTTTAATGTAGGCATTTACAGCTACATATTTTCCTTTGAGCACTGCTGTCCATACATCTCATCTGTTTTGGTATGTTTTTGTTTTCATTTATCTTAAAGAATTTTCTAATTTCCCTTGTGATTTCATCTTTAATTCATTGTTTGTTTAGGAGCGTGTTGTTTAATTTCCACATATTTGTGAATTTTGCCATTTTCCTTATGTTATTAATTTCTATTGTCATTCCATTGTGGTCCAGTAAGACCCTAATGTATGATTATAGTCTTTTAAAACTCATTGAGACTTGTTTTGTGACGTAAAATATGGGTCTCTCCTGGAAAATGTACCCTGTACTCTTGAGAAGAATTTGTGTTCTGCTATTGTTGGGTGGAGTGTTCTGTATGTCTGTTAGGTCTAGATGGTTTATAGTATTGTTCAAATCCTCTGTTTTCTTATTGATCTTCTGCCTAGTTCTATTTGTTATTCAAAGTGGATTATTGAAATCTCCAGCTATTATTGTAGAAATGTTTATTTCTTCCTTTGATGCTGTTATTTTTGCTTCATGTATTTAAGGGCTCTGTTTTTTGGTTTGTATATGATTATATTTGTTATATCTTCTTGATGGTTTGACCTTTTTAAAAATCAATATATAATATTCTTCTTTGTCTCTTCTAACAATTTTTGACTTAAAGTGTAATTTGTCTGATATTAGTATAATCACCTCAGATTTCTTTTGGTTACTATTGGCATGGTCTGCCTTTTTCCATTTTTCACTTTCAACATATTTGTGTCTTTGGATTTAAAGTGAATCTTTTGCAGATAGCATATAGTTGGAACATGTTTTTGGTTTAATCCATTCTGCCTATCTTTGTCTTTTTTTATTTTTTTTAATTTTTAAAAAAATTTTTACTTTATTAAAATACTGAGTTTATTTCTCATGTATATTTTGTCTCCCCACCATTTCCATTTGTCTTACCACTGCTACTACTATGTCCTATCATAACATTCCATACATACTTAAAACCAAGCAGAGGGTGGAGTTCCATCTTTAAAACTAAACAGACATTTTGGACAGCACATTCTTGGCAAAGGGACCTGGACAACATTTATCAGGCATGGTAGGGAAAGTTCTCACTCTGCATTATAAAAAGAACAGCCAGATATCAACTGTTACAGAAATGAAATAAGACAGAAAATCTTAACAAACTGTTTAAACTATTTTCTTAAAGAGACTTCCTCCACTGCCAGAGATCTTAAATAGCCTCCTGGTCAGTCATCTGGAAGCAGTTCTTGACGTAATTGATGAATTTGGCTTCCACTTTGGGAAGAGAACCACCTTTTTCTATACTTGCTTGCATTTTTGCTTTAATGTCTTCTACAGAACTAGGTCCTTTTGGTGTTTTAGGAGTTTTTTCCTGTTTTTTGAATGATTCTTGACCTTTTAATTTTGGTGTTGATGGTTTTGAGTCTTTTCCATTCTGGTTTGACTTTTGTGCAATTTGGGCTGGAGTTTCTCTGACAGATTTCTTCACTGGAGCTTTTTCTTCCATTACCTCATCATCAGAATCATCATCATCATCATCATCTTCATCATCGTCATCATCATCTTCATCAGCAAGTTTTACTTTTTTCTCTGGAACCTTGCTACCACTTCCAGGGGCAGATTGCTTTCCAGATATGCTTAAGAGTTTCACAACTCTTCATCTTCTGACTCTGCATCTTCCTCTACCGCTACTAAGTGCTGTCAACTACTAATATGCACAGGCCCAGAGCCACACTTCAACCGTAAGACAACAGGTGGCGTTATTTCAAAGCCTCCAAGGGAAACCGTTGACTGTATGGACATTTTCAAAGTTGCCAGTGTTAACTTTAATTGGACTGCCTTCATAATTCATTGCCTCTGCTTCAACAGTGTGCAATTCATCCTTTGCACCAGCCCCTAAACTGACCATTCTTACAAATAACTGGTGCTCATTTTCATCATTATCCACCTTTAAGTGATAATCTTTGTTGGCCTTTAGTTCACAACCGAAAAGATAGTTCTGGGGCCTAGGGGGCTCATGTCCATGTCCATGGAATCTTCCATGGGGTGGTGGCATGCACCTAGGTGGGAGAGAAGGTGGATGGAGATGGGCAACCACTGTTCCAAAGAACAGCCGCGTAGGACGGAATCACATCAGGGCTATCTTTGCCTTTTAATTGGAGAGTTTATTCCATTTACTTTTTTTTTTTCTCTTTTCATTTTTTTATTTTCTAAAAGATACTTAGATTACATACATGTTACAGAGAATATATAGGGAATTCCCATATGCTCTACTTCCCACACTTCCCATATTCTCCCACATTAGCAACAGCTTTCATTAGTGTGGTACATTCATTGCAATTGATAAACACATTGGAGCATTGCCACTAAGCATGGATTATAGTTTACATATAGTTCATTTACTTTTAGAGTAATTACTGAAATGAAGGCTTTTTGCCATTTTGCTATTAGTTTTCTATATGCCTATTCCTTTTCTGTTTCTCTATTCCTTCTTTAATACTTTCTTTTGTGTTCAGTTGACTTTGTGTGTGTATGTGTTTGTGTGTGTGTGTATATTGATTTGATTCCCTTCTCATTTCCTTTTCTGTATTCTTTTGTGTTATATTCTTAGTGGTCACCCTGGGGATTACAATTAACATCTTAAATTGTAACAGTCTAATGTGAATTCATATGAACTTTGCTTCAGTAGTATACAAAAACTCTGTTTCTACACAGCTTGATTCTCATGACCTTCATATGCCCAATAACAGTTATAATTACTCTGTGTTTTTCCAGTCACATAGAAAAAAAAAAATAGGAGTTATTAACCAAAAGTTCAGTCATACTGTGTTTTATATTTACTTATGTAGTTTACTGGAATGATGTTCTGTGTTTCTTATGGCTTCATGTTAATATGTAGTGTCCTTTCATTTCATCATGAAGGACTCTGTTTGGCATTTCTTGTAGAGCAGGTCTATTAGTGATGAACTCCCTCAGCTTTTGTTTATCTGGGAATGGCTTAATTTCTCCTTCATTTTGAAGGGTAATTTTTCTTGTTGACAGTTTTTTCCTTTCCGCACTTTAAATATATCATCCCATTGCCTTCTGGCCTGAATGATTTCTTACAAGAAAATTGGCTGTTAGTCTTATTCAGGATTCTATGAACATGAGGAGGCATTTCTCCCTTGCTCCTTTCAAAAATTCTGTTTTTGTTCTTTTCTTTTGACAGTTTGATTATATGTGTTTCATGTAGATCTCTTTGACTATCCTACTTGAGTTCACTGAGATTCTTGGATGTGTCGATCTAAGTCTGTCTTCAAATTTGGGATGTTTTTGGCCTTTATTTCTTCAAGTATTCTTTCTGCTCCTTTCTCTCCTCTCCTGTTGGGACTCCCATTATGCATATATTGGTATGCTTGGTGTTGTCCTACAGTTCCCTTTGGTTCTGTTTATCTTTCTTCATTCTTTTTTCTTTCTGTTCCTCAGACTTGATAATCTCAATTGCCCCCCGTCTTCAAGTTCACTGATTCTTTCTTCTGCCTATTTAAATGTCCATCTAGTGAATTTAAAAAATTTCATTTATTGTGCTTTTCAGTTCCAGAATTTCTGTGTGGTTCCTTTTCATAATTTCTATCTCTATTAATAGTCTCTAATTATTGTGACATCATTCTACTGATTTCCCATTGTTCTTTGTGCATGGTTTTCTTTAGCTCTTTAAGCATATTTAAGACAAATAATTTAAAAATCTTTGTCTAATAAGTATAAATCTGGTACTTCTCAGGGACTCTGTTAATTAGTTAATTTATTTATTGTGAATGGGCCATGCTTTACTTTTTTCTTTGCATACCTTGCAATATTTTGTTAAAAACAGGACATTTTGAGTTTTATAATGTGGTAACACTGAAAGTAAAATTCTCTTCTCTCCCCAGGGATTTTTGTTGTTAATTTTTCTGACTTGTAGTTGTTTATTTAGTGACTTTTCTAAACTATTTTTGTAAAGACTATATTCTTTTTGCCTATGGTGTTGAAGTCTCTGTTCCATTAGCTTAGTGTCAGCCAATGATTTCAGAAAGATTTCCTTAAATGCCTAGAGCCAAAAAAATTCCCCAGAATCTCCCAGTCCTTGCAGTTAGGGTCTGTATATGTGTTGGCACATGACTTTAGCACTGAGGAGGGAGAGTTACAATTCTGCCTTCACCTTCATTTCTAGCTTGTATAGAGCTTGAAGGTCAGCCAGTGTTGGTAGCTTAGTGCATTTTCAGATATATTCTGAACATGGGCCCTGTCCAGGGTATGCATGTTGCCTTTTAGATTCCCAGGAATGTGTGAAAGTTTTTCAAAGCCCAAAGCATCTCATTCCCCAGCTTTTCATCCCAGGCTTTTTGGAATATCTGTCTAGCCTTTTTTTTTCAGGCAGCAGCAGCTGGTTTCTTTGCTTTAAAATATTTTCAACAGATACCCTCTGCATAGCCATTTCTTTGCCCTGAGAGAGTTTTCATTTAGGCAAAGTAAGTAAAGCCATCTGTATTTGTTCTTCACACAGCCACTACTGGTCTAAAGAGAAAACCCCAGTTGTTCAAGAACAAGGTCTGTCTGTTCCCTCCAGTACCAGCAACCTACACTGGGTCTTTAAGACCACTGCTTAGTTGGAGAGTTGGGGCGATTGTAAGCTCTTCTATCAGGTTTTGGTTGCCTCTTTTTTTTTTTTTGCTTAAGCATTCTCTTGGTTACTGTAAACCTATGTCTATTTTCCTGAGTTCTGATAAAGTTAATTCTACCAGATTTTGCCAGTTTTTTCATTATTTCTATGGAGGAATGGGCTCTTGGAGTTCCCTATTTCACCATTTTCATTGGCCAAGATATGTCACCAGAAGTTTTTAGTCAGTTTTTCCTCAAATGTTCTTTCTGCCCCTTTTCTGTTCTCTTCTCCTTCTGGGACATACACATCAATAATGTGTATGTTTGTGTGTGCCACATTGTCATTCAGTTCCCTTAGACCCTGTTTCATTTTTTCCATTCTTTTTCTGAAATCTACTATTATATGCCTCTAATGTATTTTTTTGAGGTACTGGGCCAGGGATTGGCCTCATATGTGGGAAGCCAATGCTCAACCACTGAGCCATATCAGCTCCCCTGAGGTAGTTTTTTCATTTTTTTTTTTTTTTAAGGAGGCCCCATGGACTGAACCTGGGACCTCCCATTTGGGAAGCAGGTACTCAACTGCTTGAGCCACATCTGCTCCCCTCCAATGTATTTTTATTTTTATTTTTATTTATTTATTTTTGTTTTGTTTTGTTTTGTTTGTTTTTTATTTTATTATGGGTAAAAATCAAAATTCACACAATACATACAAACATTTGCAAAATGATATATAAATATATATGCGTATATGTGTATTTGCTTACAAAAATGTTGTTTATATATATATATATATACATATATTTTAAGAGGTGCTTAGATTACCCAAAATATTACTCGGAACCCACTGGGATTCCCATGTTGCCCACCTCCCACACCTCCCATCACATCCCACACAAACATCTCCCACAGTGTGGCCCACCACCCTCAAT
>JAKSZT010054380.1:4650442-4687888 GCA_026826555.1 Tolypeutes matacus
ACAAGAGAATACCATCAAGTCCACTCTAGTCCATAGTTCTTCCCCCAGTCCTGAGGGGACTGGGATGGTGATGTCCACTCCACTCCAATGTATTTTTAATGCTGTCTTCCATTCCCTTAAGCTCTGTTACTTTTTTTTGCAGGCTTTCAAGTTGTTCTTTGTGCTCACTCAGTATCTTCCTTTTTTTTTTTTTTTTAAACAAATCAATTTCATCAATACATTAATAAGGCATACAATTTATCCAAAGTGTACAATCAGTGGTATTTAGTATAAATCACCTAGTTGTGCGTTTGTCATTTCATTATTAGAGCATTTTCACTATTTCAACAATAATAATAAACAAATATACAAGAAAATTCCTCACCTCTCAATCTCTCGATGCTTCTCCTCAGTGTCTTTTTAATATCCTTTATCTCTTTAGTCATTATTTTCCTTCAACTCCTTGTATTGATTTAGATTTGGGTGATTATTATTGATTAGTTGTCTTAAATCCTGTATCTCATCAGGATATTTGGTTTGTTCCTTTCGCTGGGCCATTTCTTCTTATTTCTTAGTATGGCTTATAATTTTTTGCTGATGCCTGGGCATCTGAAGAGGTTGGTGAATTTATTCTGATGGTCAATGTCTCTTTCTTTCCTAGTGGTTTTGTTTCATGGAACTTCTTTGATTTGGGGTTAAACTTATTCTCAGTCTTTAAAATTTCCCAGCTTAAATTACCAAAATCGGCCCAGGTACCCACTAATGGGCACAGATGTTTGGGACAAGGGAGACCTAATAGTGTTTTTTTTTTTTTTAAACTTTCATATCATCCTTTCATTTTGTTGAGTGATATTTTTTAAAAATAGAATCATTACTATATTCCTCAAAGTATGAACAAATTAAAATAGTAACATTTTAGCTACTCCATTCCATGAATATGTTTTCTGTATTTAAGTTTACATCGAGCCAAAAAGTATATTAAAGTTGTGCAAATCGTGTATGCAGAATATATACTATGATTAAGGCTGTGCCTGGCAAAAATACAACAAAGCAAACTCTGAACGATAGTGTATAGTAATATATTAATAATCTATTAAGGGTTAAAAAAAGGAAATATGCTAAGTGAAAGCATCTAGACAAAAGGTACTACATATTGTTTAACTCCATCTATACAAAATATAAATACAAAGAGATATGGAAACAGAATAGGAGCTATGTATGGCAGTGGAAGGATAAAGAAATTGAGAGGTGATTATTAAGGGGTAGAGTTCTTTTTTTTTGCCTGTCTGGTTTTTGTTTATTATTATTATTATTATTATTATTATTATTACTACTACTACTACTACTTACTACTACTACTACTACTACTACTACTATTGCCTGTCTGTTTTTTGTTTATTATTATTATTAGTAGTAGTAGTAGAGTAATGAAAATGCTTTAGGTGAAGAATGTACAACTCTGTGATTATACCAGGTACCATTGATTGTAGTTCATCAAAGACCTGCCAACACATCTGCATCTGTTTTATTTAATCTGAAATTGAGGCCCTAAGTCCAAGAGATAGTCTTTGCAGTTTCATAGGTACATACAAGCTTGATGTCCTAAATTAACTGTTGTATCAAAATAGATTCAGTCATTCACCAAATATTATTAAGAACCTACTATGTGATCTTCACCTTCACAGAATTTATATTCCAGCATCTGGAAGAGCAGGCATGGGATTAGCATTTGGTGAAAAGAATTAAAATAAATCTTCAACTCTAATCTCTAATAAGCAGATAAATCTACCAGTCAAATTTTTGTTGAGTACCATGGGCCAGGCCACTCTGCAGGGCATGAACTCAATTTAATGAGTTTATGATCTAGCACTCCCCCCACCCCCCATGGCTTGCTCGTCTGTTTGCTCATTGTTTTTGCTATTGTCTGCTTGTTGTATGTTTGTTTCTTCTTTTGGAGGCACTGGGAACAGAACTCAGGACCTCACATGTGGGAGGTGGGTACCTAACTGCCTGAGCCACATCTGCTTCGTCCAGCATTTTTAAAGTAATGTAGACTGGGTGTGCACTGTCCACATGGTTTCCTTTCTTGCCACCACCCTGCACAGAAGCCTAGCCTGGATCAAAGCTTGTCTGGTGAAGCTAAGAGGGCTGGTCTGCCGTGGCAGAACAGCTGGTCAATGTAGTTCCTACATGCCCCAGGGAGTGGCACACTGGTTGTGGCCATAATGCCATGCCTCTGCCCCTTCCGCTGGCCAGCATTTTTTTCCTACTTGGAGTTTTCTGGCCAGCCAGAAGGTGGCGCTTGTTGGCGACTCTTTCCATGGAGGTGTCTCTTTCAGTTTCCACTTCCCAGTGATTCTGGTCTGGCCAGAGCCGAGATTTAAAGCTGGCATTGCTGGCCAAATTCTCTGAAGAGAAATCACTCTGCCCTCTGCCGTACTCTCCCTCTTTCCAAGAAAGAAGCTGTCTGTTCCCTTCTCAGTCAGCTGTAGTGAGCCACAGGTTTTATCTAGGCTGTGTACCTTGCGGGTGGGGGATGCGTGACATTTCTGGCCATTGCGGGAGTTAGTAACTCACAGTTGTCATTTTGGGTTCTTCTTCTCTCTGTCCCTTGCCCTCCTGGCGGTTGTGCGGCACTGTCCTGGTTTGCTGACCCCAAAAGCAGGTCCCTCGGACAGCTTTTTGCCCTTTCTCCATTGTTTTTGTGAGAGAGTTGAGCCCTGTCTGCTTACTCTGATGGCATCTTTCTTGGTTTCCTGAGTCCTTTTCTTTCTTTCATAATTGAGATTTTATTGCTTGTTTTGAAGATCTGCACACAGACATTATGAACAATTTGTTGACAATTCTTAATTTACATCCTGAAAATCTAAAAAGCCATGTAGTTGTAGTTTTTTTCTGAAATTATTCCAGTGACTTTCCCGCCTAAAATTTGGAGGCAAGTTTTCTTAAAGGGGATATCAAATACCAGTATTAGCATGTTGATAAGCTCTTATATCTTAAGTCTCATTAATTCACAATTTAATATCATACACACTATATGCTCAAATTTCCAGTCTTTCACATATTAAAAAGTTATTAGGAAAACTGGAATGCCCCAACCAAAGTTATTACAGAGTACACACAATTCTGACAGGGAGAGCCAAAATCAGGGAGCGGTTTTCTTTTAAGACCCAATTCTACTAAAAAACATGGGAATAGAAGTAATTGAAAATGTGAAGGCATATAAAATGCATAACTGTGACTCCAAATTGCAATTAGTATGCATTGTATTATAGGATATAAAAACTATCTTATCCCTGTCACCTATGGAATGTTAAGTTGCCAACCAAGACAGTCAAAACATCCATAATTCAATAACCCACTGTTTTCTGGTTGTACCAAAATCTAAACAACCATCAAATGATTTCCTCTCTTTAAAAAACACATTTGCACTTAAAAAATGAGATGAGGTAGGATTCCAATCTCCTCCTTAAAAATGTTTTTTCTAAAGCTACTAAAAAACTGAATTTACAAAATAGTTGATAAAAAATGTTCCTCTGGACTGTATAAGAAGGGGAATCAGGGGCCACTAATAAGACATGATATATTAATCAGACTGGTTTCTTTCTCTCCTGCTTTATTAGAGGCTGGGCTTTCCTCCTTTTTGTTCCTCCATTTTTTGCAGGTAAATTTTTAGTTTGTTGGTTAGCCACTTGGGCCTGTTTCCCCTTTGCTCCCTTTTTCCCTTTTGATTGCACTTTTTTTTTTTTTTTTTTTTGTCTGAAGATTTATCCTTTCCTCCTGCCTTTTGCAGGAGCAGATTTAATTGACAAACTTGTTGACATCATTGGTGTCTTCCCTCACTGCCCTTTCGGCTGAGCTGACCTTCCTCTTGGGCATCTTGGCGGGGGGTGGGGTGCTGCCAGGTACTGTGGGGTGCTGTATTAGTCAGCCAAAGGGGGTGCTGATGCAAAGTACCAGAAACCTGTTGGCTTTTATAAAGGGTATTTATTTGGGGTAGAAGCTTAAACAGTCACAGGCCCTAAAGAGTCCAACTCAAGGCTACTTTAGAAGTACTTTTGTTACCAGAGTTTGTCTAGGTTCTTGACTATGCTGCAAAAAGAATTTCAAGAGCATGTCACATTGATTAGGCCAGTAATTTATTAAGGTAGAAAGGGAAGAGAAATGGGAGAAAATAACATATCACAGGTCCCAGGTAGAGAGGAAGGGGCTGAAAACAGATAAAGAGGATCAACTTACAGACTATAATTTTCCATTATAGATTATAAATGCCCAGGTTTTACTTGTGTGTTGATCCATGCTGGGGGGGACACAGCGAGAGCAGAGTGCAAAAGGCAAGAGAGCTATTTGGCCTTTGTGCCTGCTTTTTGAGCCATTAATTATTGTGCCCCTTTGCTAATGGCATGGGAGGAGTCCCAGCTGTTTGCTGTTTTGATTGATTACCTCACCCATCAATCCCTGAGGAGGGGCCCAATGATAATGTCCCTAGAGAATATCTGGGGCTTTTCCTGGCTTCTGGAGGCAGAATCTCGCAAGGGTTTTCCAGCAGCCATCTTGGGGTATCAGTATCCACAGGGACTTCTTACCAGGTTCCAGATCCATCTATTGATTCCCTATTTTACTAGCCTGCTTCACTTTCTCACCCAAAGTCTGTTGCCATGTGTTGACACAAGATGGTGGGCACTGTCTGTGAGGGTTCAGCCGTCTGCTTTCCTCTTAAGGCTCCAGTCCCAGTTGTAGGCTGCATAAGACTCATCTCTCTCCCCGGGCTCATTTCTTTCTGGGCTCAGTGGCTCTGGTCTCTCCACAAGGTCAGCTGTAGACTGTCAGGCTCACCTCTCTTCCTGGGGCCATGTCTATGGAGCACTCTCTCTTCCTGTGTATCTGCTTCTGTGTTCTCTTTCTCCATGTATTTACTTCTGTGTGAGTGTCTGTTTCATCCCCCAGGGGGCTGGGACTTGATGCTGAGTCACACTCTGATACATGGTTGGATCAGAGCCCTAATCTTAACATAATTTAATCAGACATCTCAGCTGAATCTAATACAATCAAAGGGTTATCATGCCACAGGAACTGACCGGTTAACAAACTTAATCTGTATTTCTTTTTAAAATTCATAATTAATGTCAAACTGCTACATTCCACCCTCTGAATTCCAAAGAGACAGTACAATATTAAAAAAAAAAAAAACACCACCTTATTTCAGTAGTAATGCTAAGTACAAAATCACATCATAATCAGTTAATAGAAATACAGTTGGTCTTGGGGCAAAGTCCAGTCTGGCTGTAGACCTCTGAAACTTACAAAACAATTTATCTGCTTCCAGAATACAAAAGGACAGACAAAGGATAAACATTTGTATTACCATAAGGAGAAATTGGAAGGGAAACATGAGTCATGGGTCCCCTACAGATCCGTAAACCTGCAGGGCATACTTCATTAAATTTCAAAGTCTGAGAGTCATTCTTAAGATGATGGTTCCTTCTCCCTGGGGCCTTATGGGGACCCACCCTTTCCACAGGCTTGCCCAATGGCCATTTTATTTGTATTATCTTCTTCAAGCATCTGGGTGGTGACCAAGATCCAGACCTCAGCCCCCAAGAGAGTTTTACCCAATCTTTAGGGTAGAATCTCAACCCCTGTACTACAGGGAGGTTCTCTCTAATCTCTGGCCTACCGGCCCAAACTTCTCAGAGCAATGAGTTGGTGACCTGGCCTTCCCTAATCTGTGAGAGGTAGGCCCACCCCTCTCATTGCTTCTAAACTAAAAATATAATGCTAGACTCTATTTAATTTTTTCAGAGGTTCTCTGTTTTCTACTGAGGCAATCACCAAAGTGAGGGTTGTGTATCCTAAGTTGTGTACTAGATAATCCAGTTGGTTATCTTGACCTGTATTTTCCAAGACACTTTATTCACATGTCTAAGACCTAGCTGTATTAGTTTGCCACAAGGCTGCTGATGCAAAATACCGGAAATAGGTTGGCTTTTACGACGGGAATTTTGTTTAGGGTAAAAGCTTATAGTTCCGAGGCCATGAATTGTCCAAATCAAGGCACCATCAGAGATACTTTCTCACCAGTCAGCTACCATGTGGTGAAGCATGATGGCAGGCGATCTCTGCTCTTCCCCTTCAGAATCTGTCTCTTGGAGTTCAGCTGTAGGCAACCAGGCATGGGGCTTGCCTCTTTCTGGGCCTCCTCTCTGTCTCTTGGGGCTTCTCTGCCTTTCTTCAGCTATAGGCAAACCTAGAGTCTTCTCTCCCATGGCAGGATCAAAAATTGTAGCCTTCTTTTTCTCTGTGTATGTATCTCTATCTCTCTCACTCAGTTTTCCATTTATATCAGACACAACAAGAGGGCGGAGACTCAACGTGAGTCATGTCTCACTGACATAGTACAATCAAAAGGGTCTCACACCCACAGGAATGAATTAGTTCAAAAGCATAATCTTTTTCTGTTTTGGATTCATAAAAGAACTTTAAACTGTCACACTACCTTACTTTTACCCTCTGTTCAACCTATTATTTTCCCTCTTTTCAATATATGCCATGAGCATGTACCAGCTGTTTGTGTATATAACCTGGGAATGATACTTCTCTCACTCCTCTTGCTTATATCTATTCATTGGCTCACTATTATCCACTCAGCCATCTCCAAGTGGGGTAGGAGGAGAGGGAAGAAGCATGTATGATACAATGGAATACAAGAAGAAAATGTTCATATACCTACCTACATTTATTTTAATCTTAAAAATGTATACATATACAAATAAATAAAAAGATTTCCCATTGATTAAATACTTTGGATACCACTACTCTATAGGCATAAGTCCAAAATTTCTCAATAATTTGTTCCCTGAATATCTCTGTAACCCTGTACCTTATCATAATCCCAAACTGTACTCCCTTATGTGCTGTTATTCCTATAACTTCATCGTTAGATGTGTCCAAGCTTATGCTATTGCCCCAGGCTCAAGAATGACCCTCTATTATTTAAGAACCCAAAGCTTTATCTTCTCAATGAAATACATCCTGATAGCAGGAATAGAACTAATTTTCTCCCTCTATAACCCCAATCAATGTTATACTTTTTTTTTTTTACTGTAGTATCTGCAACATCTTATAGTAGTTATGTGCTTATATGCTTATAAGTTATATTTATGGACAGGGAACATTATATGCTCCTTGAGAACTGGGACTTTGTTTTGTCTTTAAATTCTTCCCACCTAGGAAAGTTCTAGTCAAATATTTGGACATTATGGAGAATATCTATTATGATTTCTCCTTCTCTAACCAATTACAGTAGAAAAGAAGTAAAACATCCTTTACACATTTTCTGATTAATTTTGAACAATGAACATTGTAACTGTTCTTTTATATCTTTTCCGTGTCTTCCAATTATGATCACTTAAGTATTTTGAACACAAATGTGCTGTTCCAGGGATCCATATCATTTGAGGATGTGACTGTGGGATTCACCCAGGAAGAGTGGCAGCACCTGGACCCTGCTCAGAGGATTCTGTACAGGGATGTGATACTGGAGAATTACAGCCACCTTGCCTCAGTGGGTAGGGATTATTTCCTATGTAAACTCCCAGTATGCATATACTTTCTTGGTTGCAGGGGCCTGTGGAAACTTTGTTGAGTTTAATGATATTAAGGTTTGAGATTCAGAGGTATAAAGCAGAAAGACTGCTGGGACTCTTAAATCTTCATTTTCTGCTTCCTTAGGCCCTGAAGCCCATTCATCCTGGCTTAATTCCCATGCCATTTTCTATTCACAGGGTATTGCATCCCTAAACCTGAGGTGATCTTCAAGTTGGAGCGAGGGGAAGAGCCATGGATATTAAAGAAAGAATTTCCATACCAGAGCTGTGCAGGTGAGTTAGTGAGTACTAAATAGTTGGATGCCAGGGTAACGTGTTAAGAATTCCTTTTATTGTCAGGTGTTTGCTCACATGTTCATTTTTCCATTCAACAAATATTGAGTACTACTGTGTGTCACTCAAATTTTAGGTGTTGGACATACAGCAACAAACTATATCCTTGCCCTCGTAGAGCTTAAATTCTGATAGGAAGAGAAAGATAAGGAAACAAACACAACACAACCACACACATACATATACATCTCATGTGCAAAGCGGTCACAGAAAATAGCCAGGGAATCAAAGCAGGTTAAGAGTTATGTAGTGTTATACTTGAGGAAAAAGGGTCAGGAAGGCCTTTTTTTGATAATATCAACTTGAATGAATGAGGGTGGGAATCATGTAGAATATTGTTGGCAGATAACATCAGGAGTTAGTCCACTGAGGTAGAAATGTGCTTGGTGTTTTCAAGGACACACAGATACCAGTGTGGATTGGGAGAATGAGTGATAGAAGAGTGGTGAAGATTGGTGTCAGAGAGGTAGTAGGAACCCAAATTATGTAGGGCTACATGGGCCATGATAAGGACTTTGATTTTTTTCTTTTCTTTTTTATTAAAGAAGTTGTGAGTTTACAAAACAATCATGCATAACATCCAGGACTTTGATTTTATTCCGAGTGAGTTGGGAAGCCATTAGGGAGATTTGAGCAAGTAAGCAACATATACTGATTTGTCTTTAAAATTGATCTCTGTGGCTACTATGCAAATAAAATACTATTGGGAGTGGTGGAATGAAGCAGAAACATCAGGAGAGTACGGAAATGGTGGAGATGATTAGAAGTGGTTGGATTATAGATATATTTTAAAGGTGGGCCATAAGATTTTCTGTTGAATCAAATAAGTAAGTAATGTGAGAGAAAGAAAGGAGTCAAGAATGGCTCAAAGAATTTCATCCAGAGCAATTGGATGAATGTGTACAATTACTGAGGTGGGGAATATTTGGGCAGAAACAATTTTAGAGGGATTATTATGCACATACCAAGTTTCAGGTAATCATTAAATATCCAAATTTAAGTGTGAGTAAGCAGTTAGAATAAGAGGTAGTTCAAGTGTGTGGTTTGGAGCTAATACCTAGAAAAACATGTTTTTAAACTTAACCCATTCCTGTGGGTGTGAACCCATTGTAAGTAGGATCTTTTGATGAGGTTACTTCAGTTAAGGTTTGGCCCAACTCAGTCAGGATAGGTCTTCATCCTATTACTGGAGTTCTTTATAAGCAGAATAAAATTCAGACAGATAGAGAAAAAGCCACAGAGGGAACAGCCAGAATCTGAAAGTCAGTGGAAACTGGAAGAGAAGGGTGAGGCAGGAGAGGTTGCCATGTGCTTTGCCATGTGACAGAGGTTCCCAGGATCAAGGATCACTGACAGCCAGCTCTAGAACTCCAGTCTTTGGGAAGAACAAAGTCAGAGGACTCACTCTTTGCAATTTTAAACCTTACTACAAAGCTTTAGTAATCAAAACAGTGTGGTACTGGCATAAGCAAGTTCTTATCAGCTTTTTTTTTCACCCCTTAGGTGACACAGGAAGGCTGGAGGATGCTGGAATTGGGTATTTCCTTTCCCTCACAGGGAAGGGTAGAGGGGGCTGTAGTTTGGTATTTTCCTTCCCCCAATCTCACAGAGTAGAGGGGGCTTAAGTTGGGTATTTTCTTCCCCCATGTTGGTTAGGCACTGATAAAACACATTTTGATTAGGCTATGGTAAAATATAATGCCCTTGAGGGTATACCATTGTTAAGGAGAACAGAGTGCTCTGGACTATTTCAAAATGGTTACTTTTGCCCTTCCCTTGCAAGAAGCACACGGGGATTTTTCGCCTATGTTCACAGTGAAAACCTGGTGGGGCTTCCGAAGGTAAAACCCACAAAACTGTAGGCTGGACCTCCAGGAATTTTTATCTCTGAAGCTCAGTTTCCATCAATTAGTCAATTTCCTTTCAAATATTCCCTATCCAATGCTGGCTCCAGTGGTGGTTTCTGTTCCATGGTTTCTGTTCTCGGTAAGCTGTGGTTCTGTTTATTTGCCTGTCTCTACAAGTTTTTGGGTGGTGATTTGCGCTGGGACCCTAGTTCTCTGATGGATCTAAGCAGAGTTCTTGATTTTCAATTTTTATTTTTATTTTTTTTGTCTTTTTTCTTGCTGTAAGGATAGAAATGATGACTTCTAAATTCCTTTATATGTCAGACCAGAAAGCAGAAATTCTCTTGTAATTATTTTCATATTCTCACTTCTCAAATTCTGATGATACCACTCAAAACTCTAACTATGTTGTTTCATTCTTTAATTTTTCTAATTGCTAAATGAAATCAACTCCCCCCCCCCCAAAGCATCTAATTTATCTAGTAGTAGCCTGGCATATTTTCCTCAATGTATGATATATGACATTTAAGTTTCTCTCATTTAATGACCCTTAAATATGACTCCATCTCCTCTCCACAGCCCAAAACTGGGGCCAAACTCCATTTAATCTTTTTTCCTAAATATCAACCATATAGATGTTTTTCTTCCCTATAGCTCTACCTTTGATTCCTATAGACTTGATGATTTGAATTAGTATATGAAAAGTACTGAGAACAGTGCTTGATTTATGGTTATTGTATTAGTCAGCCAAAAGGGGTGCTGATGCAAAATACCAGAAATTGGTTGGTTTTTATAAAGGGTATTTATTTGGGGTAGAAGTCCACAGTTACCAGGCCATAAAGTATAAGTTTCTTCCCTCACTAAAGTCCATTGCCATGTGTTGGAGCAAGACAGCTGCCGATGTTTGCCAGGGTTCAGGCTTCTTAGGTTCCTCTCTTCCCAGGACTCCGTTTCTCTCCGGGCTCAGCTCCTCTGTTTCCTCCACAAGGTCTGCTGTAGGCTATGAGGCTCTCCAGGCTTTGCCTCTCTCCACAAGGCCAGCTGTAGACTCTCAGGCGAACGGCACATATCTTTTCCTGGGGCCTTCTCTCCTTCCTCACTACCAAGCTCTCTTACTTCCCAGGGCTCCGGCTCAAGACTTCAACATCAGAACTCCAACTCAGAAACCTTCCAACTCTGTCCTTTGCCATGTCTTTTATCTTTGAGACCCCACCCACCAAGGGGCAGGGCACAATGCCCTACTGACGTGGCCCAATCAAATCCCTAATCATAAATTAATCATGCCCAGATGAACAGATCAGTTTACAAGAATAATGCAATATCTATTTTTGGAATTCATAACTATATCAAACTGCCAAACTGCTAAGTTATGATTTGTTAATTATCATTAGTCTTACTTCAAAACACATTTTAAATTTAATCTCAAGTTTCCTTTACTTTCCTGAAATGCCCCATGCCTGCTTTGATTTAGATTATCTATCTCAGTTTCTGATTGCTGATAGTGTATAGATATTGATTGAGGATGCTTTTTTTCATCTGGATTATGGTTCCTTCAAAAAGAGCTTATCTTACTTTGCTATTTATCATATAATGGATATAGGATCATTACTTTACTGATTAACTGTGAATGTTGATGAGTGAAAGAGCCTTTATATTTATTCTTTTTGAAAGCATTACCAGAGAGTTCCTTCTAAATGCAGATGTTGAGTTATAAACTTCTAAATTCTGGTTCAAAAGTTATAAGTTTTTTATGAAACCTAAGGATTTGCATTTTTAAAAAGCATACCATTTGTTAAGGACTATTACTTTCATATATACTTACATGTGTTCAGAAGAAATCAGGCATAAACACCTGTAAGAATCATAGGTTATAGTTGGAATAGAGGGGAAAAAATGACTGAGGTATTTTAAATTTCAGTAGTTAACAGGGAATGTTTATGATACAAGGGACTGTTGTCCTAAGTTGTGGTAGAATAAGATGTACAGAATGTAATTAATTTAAAATTCATGGTTAGTAGAACTTGAAGTTACAGAGATGTTTGTGAAGACTTATTTGAAGGAAAATATGGGACAGTGCCATTTCCCTGAAGAATGTGTAATTCTGAGCAAAGCCAAAGTGGGAATATAATCCAGCTGAGTGAAAAAGGTTTAGTTGAATGTGAATAATTTATGGCAAATTAATAGTCTGGCATATCTAGAACAGAAGACGTTTATTATCGAATTGTGGAGTGATAGCTTGAACACCTAATGTGAATGTCATTGATATAAAGTATTTTTTTTTTCCAGAATTTTAACCTCAATATATTTTATCTAGTGGTCCTTGGAAACAGTGGGCTCTGGTCAAGTTTTTGAACATAGGGGATCACTGTCACAATGTATTTATAGAACAGGAAAATAACCTGAAGATAATTCTTAGAGCAAATAAATATAAGTGTTGATGAATATTTTCCATCAGCCATATTTCCATCAGGTTGAAAAATATGGTCCCTCAAGGTTTTCAGTATAAATAAAAACCAGAAATGTGGAACCTGTATGTGAAAGCAAAATTATGGATTAATATTCTGTCAGAGCAAAGTTTATAATGAGAAAATTTAGAATCTGATGGTTCACTTTTGAATGAAACTTAGCATAAAACACATGTACCACAGCTAGAAGCAACTTACAGACCTGATCCTGTTGCAAGGATGCCTTCTTTTTTTTAAAATAAAATTTTATTGAAGTATATCATTCATACATGAACATACATAAACAATAAGTGTATAGTAAAAGTTGTGAACTTATAAAACAGACATACTTATCATCATGCAGGACTCCCATACATCACCCCACCACCATCTTGCATTGTTGTAAAGCTTTCATTACAAATGATGAAATAGCATTGTCAAAATATTACTACTGAGGCAGGGTGCAACTCTTTTGGAAAACAGGGGAATAGGCATAGAAGTAGTCTGAGGGAGCCGCTTGGGGAACCCCTGCAGGCCAGGAAAATGCTACATGCATTATCCAGGAGGGACTGGGGATGCAGGGATGGAGAGGCCAAAGGGAAAAGCTTGAATTGATACCCCTGCAGCTGGAGACACAGTCCATCCCTCACCCCCAAGGGAAACAGCCTCAGTAAAACCTGTGGCTGAGCAGCCAATAGAGAGGGGAAAAGACAGATTCCTCCCAGGGAAGAGGGAGGGTGAGGTGGAGGGCTTCCTATGGTTTCTCTTCAGCAAATGTAACTTCTGTAACTCACTAGCTCAGAAGAGGTAGTGAAAATTGAAGGATTCATCTCTGTGAAAGGTTTTGCTAAGGAGCACCATTTGCTGGCCAACTGGGAAAGTGAAGGAAGACAGACTGATCTCTCTCAATTCTTTTCCAGGCATTGTGGACCTGGTTTGGCCCCATTAGCAACTCCCTGCCCCAGTTTTGACTATGTAAACAGGGCAAAATTAAAGTTTTAGAAAAAATTAACTAAAAATCAAAGAAGAGCTGTGAAATAAAACCACTAGGCAAGAGAGAGGACTTGATCAACTGAGCAAAATCATCAGCATAAGCAAATGCCTACATATCAACAAAAGATAACCCACACAAGAAACAGGAAGATATGGCCCACTCAAAGGAAAAAGCCAAGAATCTCTATGAGACTCAGGATTTAAGATAACTAATAAATGATGCTCAAACAAACCTTAATCAATTTAAGGAGATGAAGAAAAATATAACTAGAGATAAAGGATATTAAGATGACACTGTGTGAGCATAAATAGTAATTTGAAAGCCTGCAAAAAAAACAAAAAAAACAAAAACCGCTTATGGGAATGAAAGACACAATGGATGAGATATTTTAGACAGATGCAAACAGATGTATATCACTATTACAGTGTGGTAGGAATGTAAAGCATGGGAAAAATGCAACTGGTGTGACCTATGGACTATGGTTAACAGCAATACTGTAACATTCATGCATTTATGCCAAAGATATAATGTGTTGATAATGGGGGAGTATTTAAAAAGTATGCTAAATATATGCTATGGGATATGGTTGGTGGTATATTATGTCATAATCTGTAACAAGTATTCCACCATGGTGTGTTGGTGAAGGGAGGTTGTATGGGAATTCTACACATGTGCACGATTGTTTTGTAAGTTCACAATCTCTGTAATAAAAATATGTTAAAAAATAATAATAGGGTGGGTTGGGGGATAAATACACCAAATGTAAGATATGGACTATAGTAAGATTTTGATGATATTTTTTCATAATTTGTAACAAATGTTTTACAACAATACAAGGTGGTGGTGGGTTGATGTATTTCATGTTCTGTAAGTTCACAACTTTTACTATATACTTACTGTTTATGTATGTTCATGTATGAATGGTATACTTCAGTAAAATTAAAAAAAAACATTAGAAGCATATAACAGCAGGTTTGAGATGTTAGAAGAATGAATAAGTGAATTCAAAGATAGGACACTTGAAACTGAAAAGACAGAAAAGAATGCAAAAAATTGAACAGGGTCTCAGGAAGTGGAATGACAACACAAAATGCACAAATGTGTTATAGGCATCCCTGAAGGAGAAGAAAACAGAAAAAAGGATAGAAACAATATTTTGGATACACTGACTGAAAAATTTTCAACCCTTATGAAAGACATGAATATCAATATTCAAGGACAACTTACGCCAAACAGAATAAATTCTAATAGACCTACTCTGAGACATCTACTATTCAGATTGTCAAAGGCCAAAGATAAAGAGTAGATTTTGAGAGCAGCAAGAGGAAAAGCAATCCATTAACTTACAAGGGAGCCATAAGGCTAAGTGCTGATCTCTCTTCAGAAACTATGGAGGTGAGAAGGCAGTGTATGATATACTTTAGGTACTAAAAGAGAAAACCTGCCAGCCAAGAGTTCTTTATCCGGCAAAACTATCCTTCAGAAATGAAGACAAGTTTAAAGTCTTTGCAGACAAACAAAAACTGAGAGTATGTTACGAAGAGACTGAATTTACAAGAGAGATTAAAGGGTGTGTTACAGCCTGATAGGAAAAGATGGGGAGAGAGCCCTGGAGAAGAGTGTAGAAATAAAAACGTAGGTAAGAGAAATTGAAAGGGCTAAAAGACAGACAATAGTAAGGTATGACGAAGGAAAGCCAAGGGATAAAATGGAAGAGTGGGTGTAGCAATACTAATATAGGATAAAATAGATTTTAAATGCAAAACTGTTATAAGAGATGAAGTAGGTGCTACTATATACTAATAAAAGGGACAATTCATCAAGAAGAAATAGCAATAATATTTATGTACCTAATACAGGTGCCCCAAAATACATGAAACACAATGGCAAAATGGCAGGGAGAAATAAACGTCTCTACAATAATAGTTGTAGACTTTAACACTCTACTCTAATCATTAGATAGAACATCTGGACAGAGGATAAATAAGGAAACTGAGAACTTTTATAATGTGATAAGTGAACTAGATCTAATAGACATTTATAGAGCAATATGCTCCCAAACAGCAGGATATACATTTTTCTCAAGAGCTCATGGATCTTTCTCTAGGATAGACCATATGTTTGGACATAAGCCATATCACAATAAATTTAAAAACACTGGCATTACACAAAACATTTTGATCATAATGGGATTAAGTTGGAAATTAATAACAGGTGGAAAAAGGGAAAATCCACAAATATATGGAGATTAAACAATACACTTTTTAAAAATATATATTTTTATTAGAGAAGTTGTGAACTTACAAAACAATCATCCACATGTGTGGAATTTCCATAGAACAGCCCTTCACCAACACACCACACTGTTGTGGAACATTTGTTACAGATTATGAGATAATATCATCAGATTATTACCACTAACTATGGTCTGTAGTATACATTAGGCATATTTTTTCCCTACCACCCTGTTATTAATATAGTGTATCTTTGGCATTGATGCAAGAATATTACAATATTGCTGTTAACTATAGTCCATAAGTTACATTAATTGTATTTTTCCCATGCTTCTTCACATTCCCACCACCCTGCAATAGTGAGATAAATCCTTTCTAGTTCACAGAAGGACATTCTTGGCATTTGTACTATTAACCACAATTCTCATCTACCTCTGGGTTCACTGTGTTTCTCAGTCCCTACATTATTCTATAGCTTTCTTTCAGTTGACTTTTACATCCCTAGACTACCCTTTTCAGCCACAATTTCATTTATAAATCAGCTGCTACTCACTATAATGTGCGAGTAGCACATTACCATCAACTCTATCCATTTCCACACTTTTACGGTCAAGTTAATTAAAACTTCTACATACATTAAGCATCAGTACTCCTTTGCAGCCTTCCTTGTTTCTCCTAATAACCTATACTCTAGGTTTTAACTCCTTGCATTTATTCTTTGTATTTAGTTCGTATTAATGAGACCATGCTATATTTGTCCTTTTGTGTCTGGTTTATTTCACTTAGCATAATGTTTTCAAGATTCATCCACGCGTCCCAATACATTTCTCTTATTGCAGTATAATATTCCATCATATGTATATACCACATTTTTAAAATCCATTCATAGATTGACGGACACTTGTGTTACCATCTTTTTGGCAATTGTGAATAATGCCGCTATGACCATCAGTGTGCAGATGTCTGTTCACATCACAGTTTTCAGTTCCTCTGGATATATTCCTAGTAGAGGAATTGCTGGATCATATGGCAGTTCTATATTTAGTTTTCTGAGGAACCACCAAACTGTCCTCCACAGAGGCTGCACCATTTTACAATCCCACCAATAGTGAAGGAGTGTTCCTATTTCTCCACATCCTATCCAGCACTTACTGTGTTCTTTTTTCTTTTTAATAATGGCTATTCTGTGCATGTGCAATAATATGTCATTGTCGCTTAGATTTGCATTTCCTTACTAGCTAGTGATATTGAACGTTTTTTTCATGTGCTTTTTGGCCATTTGTATTTCTTCTTTGGAGAAATGTCTATTTAAGTCTTTTGCCCATTTTTTAATTGGACCGTTTTTTAATTGGATTGCTTGCTCTTTTATTGTTGAGTTGTATGATCTCTTTATATAGAATGGAAATCAAACCCTTATTGGATATGTGGTTTCCAAATATTTTTTCCCATTAAGTGGGCTGTCTTTTTTGTTTGGTTTTTTGTTTTCTCCCCTGAGTTGACTCCCTCCTCTGTTCCTTGTTTTTGCTCATTGTCTGCTTGTTATTTTCTTTTTGCTCATTGTCTGCTCATTGTGCTTATTGTCTGCTTGTTGTTTGTGTTCATCTGCTTGTTGACTGTTTGTTTTTCTTTAGGAGGCACCGGGTCCTGAACACAGAACCTCCCATGAGGGAGGCAGGCACTCAACTACTTCAGCCACATTTACTCCCTTGGTGAAGTCCTTTGAATTGCAAAAGTGTTTAAGTTTGAGGAGGTCCCAGTTATCCATGTTTTCTTTCATTCCTTGGGCTTTTGGTGTAAGGTTAAAGAATTCTTCATCTACAACTAGGTTTTGAGGATGTTTCCCTACATTTTCTTCTAGGAGCTCTATGGTCCTAGCTTGTATATTTAGGCCTTTGATCCATTTTTTAAAATTTTAATTTTATTTTATTTTAAGATACTTATACAAATGTCGCATCCAAAATATAGGGGATTCCCATATGCCCCACTCCCCACACCTCCCACATTTTCCCACATTGACAACATCCTTTATTAGTGAGGTACATTCATTGCAATTGATGAACACGTTTTGGAGCATTGCCACTAAGCATGGATTAGAGTTTACATTGTAGTTTACACTCTCTCCCACCCAATTCTATAGGTTATGGCAAGATTTATGATGGCCTGTATCTGTCATTGCCGTGTCATTCAGGGCAATTCCCAAGTCACAAAAATGTGTCTATATTATACCTGTTTTTCCCTCTCCCTGCCCTCAGAACCTCCAGTGGCCACTGCCTCCACATCAATGATATAATTTATTCCATTGCTAGAACCACAATAAATCTCTAGTAGAATATCAGTAAGTCTACTTTAGTCCATAGTTCATTTTCCAATCCTAAAGATTCTGGGATGGTGATATCCACTCCACCTCTAATTGAGAGGGGGCTGTGATCCCATAGGACCGATGGATGAGACTCTCTTGCTTGCAGTTGTAGATTCTCTCAGTTCCTTCATATGGTACTTGTCCATCATCACCTCCATGTTAGTTGTCTTGGGTGAGACCAATGAACCAGAAAGTAGGTGTTGCAACTCCGTTGAGATTCAGGGTCCAGCTGGCACATGGACTTCCCAAAGCTTTAAGTCTCTTGGATGTACACCTCCCAACTCTAGTACTAATTATAGTTCATATAGAAGGACAGAAGAGCCATGTGTAGGGAAACCACAACTGAATCCAACTCTGTAACTCTGGGGAGCATAAATTCCAAAGTAGGGCCCAGTGGCAAGGCAACAAACTACTGAGCTATCTGCCCTGACTATAGTGTCTGGATCTCTCCAGAGCCCTTAGGAGCCCCGCACTTTGGGGCAGTATCTACTTTGGCAGTCAAAGAGATCCTGCTGAGACATGCATAAACATAACCTCTGGAATGACCTCCCGACTCACTTTGAAGTCTCTTAGCCATTTAAACTCATTTGTCTTTACATTTTCCCCCTTTTGGTCAAGGTCTTTTTCCAGTTGCATTCTAGTTGGTGCTTTGTAGTAATCCTTCGGTGCCAGGAAGGCTCATTCCCAGGAGTCATGTCCCAAGCTGGGGGGAATGTAATGTATTTATATGCTAAGTTCAGCTTAGAGAGAGACCATACTTGAGCAATAAGGAGGCTCCCAGGAAGCAACTCTTAGGCACCCTATAATACTAGGCTAAGTTTCAATTTCAGGAGTAAAGATTCATACACACAATCATCAATATCAAGGGCCCGTCAATGGACCATCCTTCTCCACTAGTCATTGCACCTGTACTTGGGGGGATTCTTGCTGATCCACTAGAGAAGTGGCAGAGCTCCTCTGGATGGGAATTTGATATTCCTTTGGTTATTGTGTGAATTTCCACCCACCGTGACAATAACCCATGAACATTTGAACACATTTATATGCCTTATATGTATGCCCAGGTGAACTTTGTCCAATGTATCCCCCATCACTGACACCCCACATTAATGAGTCTCCCCTGCCACAGTTGTAGCTCTTCTGTGATTCAAAACTACTTCAGAAATGAAGCCAATATAAAAGCCAAATACAATTAATAAGAAATTGAAATAATAATGATAGTTTAAAAAATACCAAATAAAATACAAAAAAAATTTTTTTAAATTAAAATTTGGGATAATAAAAAATGAAAAAATATTAAAAAAAATTTTTTTTTGACATTTTCCCTTTCATTACTCTAAGATCTGATGTCCTATATGTACAGTGACATTTTCTTCCATTTATTCCCCCAGTGTCTTACTTTTTTTTTTTCCTTCCATTTTGTCCTCAAAGAAGTTTTAGGTTACAAAAAAGTCATGTTCTGAATACAGGGGAATCTCATATACCCAACATACTCCCCCCTTTCCCCTTCTCCTATTAATAACATTTTGTATGTGCACGGTAAGTTTGTTAAAAGTGATATACAAATATTGAAACATAGCTAACAACCATTGTAAATGGTTTACATTATGGTTTACATTTTGGACCATACACTTTCATCAACTTTCATGCAATTCAACATGGCCTGTATCCATTATAGCAAAATCATGTAGAACACTTCCATCTCCCCCCAAATTCCCCTTGTTCCGTCAATTCTAATTCCTCCCTCCCCATCCCCTTGGGACCCACGGCAACCACCAGGCTTCACTCTTTGAAGGAAAAGATTTATAGTTACTTGCAACAACACTGAAGGGTTGACACACTGGTCTGCCCTCCCCTATTAGGCACCACCCATTCTCTTGAGAGACTCTTGCCCCTCTATTTGAGAACATAGCGAGCCTCCTCAGGGTAGGAGTACATCACCTTCCTGCTCATTATGTGGGTCTCCACCCATTGACATAACACAATATGGTAAGATGAACACACACACTCCCTAGAACCCTGCCCCAGGTGAGCCCTGTCCCAATGCCCCCCATGTCCAACAAACCAAACCAGCAATGCTCACTTGCCGTATTGCCAAAAGAGCATTCCCAGCATTGTAGTTTCAACCATGTACCTGACAGTCTCCAGTGTTCACCTGTTCCCTCCCCCAACCCTTCCCCCAGTTACATGGACAGTCCAACACACCCTCCCCATCCCACCCCCTGATAAACCAGCACCACCCAACCTAAAATTATCATTACACCACTGTCATGTCCTTCTACTGTACGACTATACACTTCTACCTTATACATTTTGCCCATATGGGCGTTGGCTCAGAACCTTCTCCCTTTCTATTTCCTGTAAACCTATCTTCCAGGTTCTAGCTCTGAGTTTGCACAATTTGCTTAATTCAGATCAGTGAGTTCATGTAATATTTATCCTTCAGTACCTGGCTTGCTTCACTTAACATAGGTCCTCAAGATTCATCCATGTTATCCCGTGTGTTAATACTGTATTCTTTCTTATAACTGAGTAATATTCATTGTATGTATATACTACAATTTGTTTATTCATTCATCTGCTCAAGGGCATTTGGGTTGATTCCAACTTTTGGCAATAGTGAATAATGCTGCTATGAACATCGGTGTGCACATATCTGTTCGTGTCCTTGTTTTCAGTTTTTCTGGGTATATACCCAGGAATGGAATTGCTGGGTCGTATGGCAGTTCTATAGTTAGTTTTCTGAGGACCTGCCAAACTGTCCTCCACAGTGGCTGCACCATTCTACATTCCATCAGCAGTGTATGAGGGTACCCACTCTTCCACATCTCTCCAATACTCTCTGATTTTTTAATAGCCGCCAGTCTAATGGGTATAAGATAATATCTCATTGTAGTTTTGATTTGCATTTTCCTAATAGCTAGTGATGTTGAGCATCTTTTCATATGCTTTTTAGCCATTTATATTTCTTCTTTGGAGGTGTGTCTATTCAAATCACTTGCCCATTTTTTAAATGGGTACTTTGTCTTTATTTTCAGGGTGTGGGATTTCTTCATATATACTACATATAAGTCCCCTATCAGATATATGGTTACCAAATATTTTCTCCCATTGAGTAGGCTGCCTTTTCTCATTCTTGATAAACTCCTTTGAGGTGCAAAAATTTTTAATTTTGATGAGGTTTCATTCATCTATTTTTTTCTTTTATTGCTTGTTCTTTGGGTGTAAAGTTCATGAAACCATTTTCTAAGAGAAGATCATGTAGGTGCTTCCCTAAATTATCTTCCAAGGTCATTATGGTCTTGGCTTTTATATTTAGATCTTTGATCCATCTTGAGTTAATTTTTGTATAAAGTATGAGATGGTCTTCCTCTCTCATTCTTTTAGTTATGGATATCCAATTATCCAAGCACCATTTCTTGAAGAGGCCATTCTCTCCTAGTTGAAAGGGCTTGGTTGCCTTGTCGAATATCAGTTGACTGTATATGCGAGGATCTATTTCAGAACTCTCAATTCAGTCCCATTGGTCTGTATCTCTGTCCTTGTGCCAATCTATGCAGTTTTGACCACTGTAGCTTTGTAGTATGTTTTAAAGTTAGGTAGTCTGATTCCTCCAATTTCATTTTTCTTTTTCAGTATGTCTTTGGCTATTTAGGCCTCTTTCCCTCCAAATGAATTTCATAGTTAGCTTTTCCAATTAGGTAAAAAATGCTGTGATGATTTTTATTGTGATTGCATTAAATCTATAGGTCATTTTGGGTAGGATAGACATCTTAATGATGTTTGGTCTTCCTATCCATGAACAGGGAATATTCTTCTATTTATTTGTCTTCTTTGATTTCCTTTAACAGTGTTGTGTAGTTTTTTGCATATGTCATTTACACCTTTAGTTAAACTTATTCCTAAGTAATTGATTTTTTTAGTTCCTGTTGTAAATGGGATTTTTTTTTCTTGTTTTCCTTCTCAGACTGCTCAGTTTTGGTGTACAGAAATGCTACTGATTTTTGCAAGTTGATCTTATAACCTGTGACTTTACTGAACTCATTTATAAGCTCTAGAAGCTTTGTTGTTGATTTCTCAGGGCTTTCTATGTATAGGATCATGTCGTCTGCAAATAGTGAAACTTTTACTTCTTCCTTTACAATTTGGATGCCTTTTATATCTTTTTCTTGCCTCAGTGCTCGAGCAAGTACTTCTAAAACAGTGTTAAACAGGAGCAGTGATAGTGGGCATACTTGTCTTGTTCCCGATCTTAGAGGAAAAGCTTTTAGGATTTCACCATTGAATACGATGTTAGCTGTGGGTTTTTCATATATACCCTTTATCATGTTTAGAAAGTTTCCTTCTATTCCTATCTTTTGCAGTTTTTTTATCAGGAAAGGGTGCTGTATTTTGTCAATTGCTTTTTCTGCATCTATAGAGATTATCATGTGAATTTTGTATTTCAGCCTGTTTTTGTGGTGTATTACATTGATTGATTTTCTTATGTTGAACCATCTTTTCATACCAGGGATGAAACCCACTTGGTCATGGTGTATAATTCATTTGATGTGTTGTTGAGTATGATTAGCAAGTATTTTGTTGAGGATTTTAGCTCGAGGTTCATTAGAGAAATTGGTCTATACTTTTACTTTCTTGTGACATCTGTGTTTCACTTTGGTATTAGGGAGATGTTGGCACCATAGAATGAGTTAGGCAATGTTCCCTCTACTTCTATTTTTTGGAAGAGTTTAAGCAGGATTGGTGTTAGTTCTTTCCAGAATGTTTGATAAAATTCACCTGTGAAACTGTCTGGTCTTGACCTCTTCTTAGTTGGGAGGATTTTGATGACTAATTTTATCTCGTTACTTTTGATTGGTCTGTTCATCAATTTCTTCTTTTGACAATGTAGGCTACTTGTTTGTTTCTAGGAATTTGTCTATATTCCTCTAAATTATCATCTTGTTGGCATATAATTTTTCAAAGTATCCTCTTATGATACTCTGTTTCTGTGGGGTCAATGGTGATATCCCCTTCCTCGTTTCTTATTTTATGTATTTACATCTTCTCTCTTTGTTTGTTAGTCTCTCTAAGGGTTTGTCAATTTTATTAATCTTCTCGAAGAACTAGCTTTTAGTTTTGTTTATTTTTTTTAATGGTTTATTATTTTCAGTATCATTTAGTACTGCTCTAATCGTTGTTATTTCTTTTTTCTACTTCCTTTGGGGTTAGTTGTTCTTTTGCTAATTCCTCCAGGTATGCAGTTAGGTCTTTGATTTTAGCTCTTTCTTCCTTTTTAGTGTAGGCATTTATGGCTATGAATTTCCCTTTCAGTACAGCTTTTGCTGTATCCCATATGTTTTGATATGTTGTGTTGTTATTTTCATTTGTTTCAAGGTAGTTACTGATTTCTTTTGAAATTTCCTTCTTGACCCACTGTTTGTCTAAGAGTGTATTGTTTAACTTTCATATCTTTGTGCCTAATCTGGTTCTCTGCCTCTTACTGATTTCCAGCTTCATTCCATTGTGGTCAGAGAAAATACTTGTATAATTTCAACTTTCTGAATTCATTGAGAGTTGTTCTGTGGCTTAGCATATGGTGTATCCTGGAGAATGATCCATGTGCACTTGAGAAGAATGTATATCCTGCTTTATTTGGGTGTAATGTTCTGTATGTATCTATTAGTTCCAGGTCCTCTAATGTATTATTCAAAGTATTTGTTTCTTTATTGATTCTCTTGAAATGTTCTGTCTAATGGTGATAATGGTGTATTAAATTCCCCTAATATAATTGTATAGGCATCTATTTCTCCACTTAATTTTTCCAGTGTTTGCCTCGTATACTTTGAGGAGCCCTTGTTAGGTGCATAAATGTTTTTTTTATTTTTATTTTTTTAAAATTTGAACCCAGGTCCCTCCATATGGGAAACGGACACCCAACCATTTGAGCCACATCCGTCCCCTGCATAAATGTTTTTGATTGTTTGTTCTTCTTGGTAGGTTACCCCTTTTATTAATATTTAGTGTCCTTCTTTGTCTTTTACAATAATTTTGCATTTAAAGCCTATTTTGTCCTATATTAGTATAGCTACACCCACCCTTTTTTGGTTATTATTTGCTTGTAAAATTGTTTTCCAGCCATTCATTTTAAGCTCCCTTGCATCCCTGGGTTTAAGGTTGGTTTCTTGTTGACAGCATATCCAGTCTGACAATCTGTGTCTCTTGAGTGGTGAGTTTAATCCATTAACAGTCAATGTTATTATTGTCAAGGAATTACTTACATTAGCCATATTTTTTTTTTTTTTTTTTTTTTTTTTTACCGGGAGGTACCGGGGATCGAACCCCGGTCTCTCCATATGGTAGACGGACGCCGAACCTCTTGAGCCACATCCGTTTCCCTAGTCATATTTTTTTATTTCTCTTTTTATCTTTTTAGTTTTTCTTACACTCTCCAATTCTCTCTCTCCTGTTCTTTCCTTTCAACCTGCAGAACTCCCTTTAGTATTTCTTGAAGTACAGGATTCTTATTGACATATTATCCTAATATCTGTTTATCTGTTAGTATTTTGAGCTCTCCGTCATATTTGAATGTCAGCTTTGCTGAATAAAGAACTCTTGGCTGGAAGTTGTTTTTTTTTTAGCACCTTAACTATGTCATACCACTGCCTTCTTGCCTCAATGGTTACAGATGAGAAATCAACACTTAATCTTATCGAGCTTCCCTTGTATGTGATGGTTCTCTTTCCTCTTGCTGCTTTCAGTATTGTCTCTTTGTCTTGAGCATTGGACAGTTTGACAAGTATATGTCTTGGAGTAGGCTTGTTAGGATTTATCCTATTTAGGATGCACTGCACTTCCTGGACATGTACATCCATCTCCCTCAATAGGGTTGGGAAGTTTTTAGCCATTATTTCCTCCAACCCTCCTTTTGTCCCCTTTCCCTTCTCTTCTCCCTCTAGGATGCGTATGATGAGTATGTTTGTGCATTTCATGTTGTCATTCCAATCCCTAAATCCTTGCTGGATTTTTTTCTTTTTATCTATCTGTTTGATTTCAGATGTACTGTTTTCCATGTCACCAATTCTTTTCTCTGCTTGTTCAAATCTGCTCTTGTGTGCTTCCAGTGTATTTCTGATTTCTTGGATTGAGTCATTCATCACCATCATACCCGTTATCTTTTTATGTATGTTTACAATTTCTTCAGTATGTTTTCCCAGTGTCTTCTTAATATCTTTAATCTCTTCCTTCACTTCATTAAGTTGATTCATGATATTTCTTTGGACATATCTGTTTAGTTGTTTCTTGTTCTGCATTTCCTCTTGGTTTTTAGTTTGTTCATCAGACTGGGCCTTGTCTTCCTGTTTCTTAGTATGGCTTGTAATTTTTTGTTGGTTTCTAGGCATCTGGTTATCTTGATGGATTTATTCAGTTGATTAGTTTCTCTCTCTATTCTATGGCTTTATTTTGTTATTTTTGTGTGTGTGGTAAGATTTCATTTTGATACATCATTTCTCTTATTTCCTTGTTGTTGTCTATATTCCCTTGAAAGGAAAAAAATTAGGACCAGAGAAAAGGAAAGAGATAGGAAGAGAGAAACACTAGTAATAATAATAGTAAAAGACAGGAGAGGAACTGTAGAAGACCTAGGAAATTGAAAAATTAACATGAGTAAGAAGCAAAGAGGAATAAGATTAGAAAAGCAGAATAGAAACAATGAAAGAAGAATCAGAATAGAGAAAAATATATAGAATGAATTAAAAGATTGTTTTGGCTTCTTGGTCCCTCTGACCCTCACTCTTCTGTGAGTTGTGATGTAGTGTCCTGGTTTGATGTACCCCAAAGGAGGTCCCCAAGGCGGCCTCTTGTTCTTCCTCTCTTGTTTTAGTGAGAGCTGAGCCTTATCTGCCTAACCCATTGGCCATGTTCCCACAATCACCCTTTGATCTATTTTGAGTTAATTTTTGTATAAGGTGTGAGATAGGGGGTCCTCTTTCTTACATTTGGGTGTGGGTATCAGGTTCTCCCAGCACCATTTTTGAATAGACTGCTCTGACCCTGCTGTGTTGGTTTTACAGGCTTGTCAGAAATCACTTGACTATAGATGTGAGGGTCTGTTTCCGAACCATCAATTTGTTTCTGTTGGTCTATGTGTCTGTCTTTCATTATGCCAGTACTATGCTGTTTTTACCACTGTAGCTAGGCAATATGATTTAAAGTCAAAAGTGAGAGTCTTCCAACTTTGCTTTTCCTTTTAAAGATGTTTCTAGCTATTCATGGCCCTGTACCCTTCCAAATAAATTTGATAATTGTGTTTTCCATTTGTTTAAAACTGCTGATGGAATTTTTACTGAGATTACATTGAATTTGTATATCAATTTGGGTAGAATTGACATATTAATGGTATTTAGTCTTCCAATCATGAGCATGGAATGTTCTTCCAATTATTAGATCTTTTTTTCATTTCTTTTAGCAATACACTGTCATTTTTTGAATACAGATATTTTTCATCATTGGTTAAGTTTATTCCTGAATATTTCATTCTTTTATTCGCTATTGTAAATAGAATTTTTTCCCTGATTTCTTCCTCAGATAATTCATTTCTAGTGTATAGTAATGAACTGATTTTTGCATATTGCTCTTGTATCCTCACAGTCTACTGAAATCATTTATTAGCTCTAGCAGCTTTGTTGTACATTTTTTGGGACTTTGTAGGTATCAGATCATATAATCTGTGAAAAGCAAATGTTTTACTTCTTCCTTTCCAATTTGGATGTCTTTTTCTTGCCTAATTGCTCTAGCTTGCATGTCTAGCAGTATATTGAGCAACAGTGGTGACAGTGGGTATCCTTTATTTTGTCCCTGATATCAATGGGAAAGCTTTCAGTCTTTCACCATTGAGTGCAATGTTAGCTGTGGGTTTTTCATCTACCTTTATCATGTTGAGAAACTTTCCTTCAATTCCTATCTTTTTAATATTTTTATCAAGAAAGGTTACTGTATATGTCCAATGCCTTTTCTGTATCATGAATGCTTTATTAATGTGGTGGTATTATACTGATTGATTTTCTTGCATTGAACCACCCTTGCATGCCTTGTATAAAGCCAACTTGATCATGACCAAGTGTTGTTGGATTTTATTAGCAAGTATTTTGTTGAGGATTTTTGTATCTGTATTCATTAGGGAAATGGGTCTGCAATTTTTTTTTTTTTTTTTTTTTTTTTTTTTTTAGTATCTTTACCTGGCTTTGGTATTATGGTGAGATTGGCTTAATAGAATGAGTTTGGTAATATTCCTCCTTGTTCAATTTTTTGGAAGAGCTTGAGTAAGATTGTTATTAAATCTTTGTAGAATGCACCCATGAAACCATCTGGTCCTGAGCTTTTCATTTTGGGGAGTTGTTTGATGACTGATTAGTTTGTTGAGGGCTTCTGTTTCTCCTAGGATTAGTGTAGGTTGTTCTACATTCCTAGGAATGTTTCCATTTCATCTTAGTTGTCTAGTTTTTTGGCATACAGTTCTTCATAGTAATCTCTTATGATCTCTTTTATTTCCTTGGGGACAGTAGTAATGTCACCATTTTCATTTATTATTTTATTTATTTGCATCTTCTCTCTTTTTTCTTTGTCATTCCAGCAAAGGGTTTGCCAATTTTGTTAATCTTCTCAAAGAACTAGCTTTTGGTTTTGATAATTTTCTCTATTGTTTTTTTGTTCTCAATTTCATTTATTTCTGCTCTGTTCTTTGTTATTTCATTCCTTCTACTTGCTTTGGGAATATTTGCTGTTCTTTTTCTAGTTCCTACAGCTTTGTGGTTAGGTAATTGATTTTAGCTCTTTTTTTTTTTTTTTTTTTTTCTTTTTTAATGTAAATATTGAGTGGTATCAATTTTCCTCTCAAAACTGCCTTTGCTGCATCCCATAGGTTCTGATATGTTGTGTTCTTGTTTTCATTTTTCTCTCAAGATATTTATTGATTTCTCTCACAATTTATTCTTTAACTCACTGATTATTTGAGTGTGTTGTTAATCTCCATATATTTATATGTGAATTTTCCCTTTTCTCACTTCTTGTTGATTTGCAACTTTGTTTCATTATAATCAGAGAAATGCCTTGTATAATTTTGATCTTGTTGAATCTATTAAGACTTGCTTTGTGACCCAACATACAGTCTATCCTGGAGAAAGAGCCATGAGCACTTGAGAAAAATATATATCCTGCTGTTTTGGGGTGCAGTGTTCTGTATATGTCTATTAGGCTTTGTCCATTTATCATATTATTCAATCTCTCTGTTTCTTTATTGATCCTCTGCCTAGATGTTCTATCCAATGCTGAGATTGGTGTATTAAAGTCTCCAACTATTATTGTAGAGATATCTATTTCTCTCTTCAGTTTTGCCAGTATTTGCCTCATATAATTTGGGGCATCCTGGTCAGGTGCATATATATTTATGATTGTTATTTCTTCCTGATGAATTGCCTATTTTACTAATATACAATTTTAGAGGAAAAAAAAAAAATATATATATATATAATGTCTTTCCTTTTTTCTAATAAGAGTTTTGCTTTTAAAGTCTTATTTCATCCAATATAAATATAGCTATTCCACATCTTTTTTATATTTTTTTTTTTTTTTTTTTTGGTTACTGCATGCATGGAATATCTTTTTCCAGCCTTTCTCTTTCAATCTATTGGCATCCTTGGATCTATGGTGAGTCTCTTTTAGACAGCATAAAGATGGCTCATGTTTTTGTATCCATTCCGCCAGTCTGTGTCTTTTTTTATTTATATATATATATATATTTTATTACCGGGAGGTCCCAGGGATCGAACCCAGGTCCCTCCATATGGGAGACAGACGCCCAACCATTTGAGCCACATCCATCCCCCAAGTATGTGTCTTTTGATTTGGGAGTTTAATCCATTAACATTCAATATTATTACTGTAAAGGCCGTTCTTATTTCTCCCATTTTGACCTTTGGGTTTTGTCTGTCATATTTTATTTTCACCACTCTTTTTACACTTTTAGTTGCCTTTTACTGATATTATCTTCATTTCTAGACTCTCTTCCAAGCCTCCTCTCTTTCTTCTTTTCAGGCTGTAGCACTCCCTTTAGTAACCAATACACTTTTAACAATTAGCGGATTACAGAAGAAATTACATGAGAAATCAGTATATATCTCAAGACAAATGAAAATGAGAATACAACATATCAAAACTAATGGGAAAGGAAAACTTATGGGATACAGCAAAGGCAGTGCTAAGAGGGAAATTTATAGCCCTCAATGCTTATATTAAAAAGAAGAAAGAGCTAACATGAAAGACCTAACTGCACACCTGGAAGAATTTGAAAAAGAACAGCAAACCAATCCCAAAGGAAGCAGAAAGAAGTAAATAATAAAGATTAGAGCAGAAAGAAATGAAATGCAAGAAAAAAAAAACAATAGAGAAAATCAATAGAACTAAAAGTTGTTTCTTTGAGTAGATTAACAAAATTGATAACCCCCTACATATGTTAATGAAGAAAAAGAGAAGATGTAAATAAATAAAATCAGGTATGGAAAGGGTGACATCACCTCTGACCCAGTAGAAATAAAAGAGATCATAAGAGGATGCTAGGATCAACTATATGCCAACAAACTAGACAATATTGATTAAATAGCCAAATTTCTGAAAAATGCATCAACAAAATCACACTGACCCTAGAAGATTTGGAAGACCTCAACAGAGAAATCATAAGTAAAGAAATTGAAACAACCGTCAAAAACCTGTCCCAAAAGAAAAATCCAGGACCAGATGGCTTCAAAGGTGAATTCTAACAATCATTTGAAGAAGACCTAATATCACTCTTGCTCAAACTCTTCCAAAAAATTGAACAGGAAGGAATGCCACCAAACTCATTCAATGAGACTAACATTCCCCTAATATCAAAGTCAAGTAAAGATACTATGATTAAGAAAATTAAAGACCAATTTCTTTAATGAATAAGGGTGCAAAAATCCTTAATAAAATACTTGCTAACCAAATCAAAAAGCACATCAAAAAAGGTATACATCATAATCAAGTGGGTTTTTATACCAGGTATGAAAGTGTGGTTCAACACAAGAAAATCAATTAATGTAATACACCATAGTAATAAATTGAAGAAGAAAAAAATCACATGATCATTTTAATTGATGCAGAAAAGACATTTGATAAAATATAACATCCTTTCTTGATAAAAAACACTATGAAAGATAGGAATAGAAGGAAACCTTCTCAATATGATAATGTGCATATATGAAAAACCCGCAGCTAACATTGTAATTAATGGTGAAAGACTGAAAGCTTTCTGACTGATATTGGGACCAATAGAAGGATGCCCACTCTCCCCACTGCCATTCAATATTGTAGTAGAAGTCCTAGCTAGAGCAATTAAGCTAGATAAAGAAATAAAAGGCACCAGAATAGGAAAGGAAGAAGTAAAACTTTCATTATTCACTGACGATACAATTCTATACTTAGAAAATCCTCAGAAGTCCACAACAAAAATATTAGAACTTATAGACAATTTCAAGTAATTTGGCAGAATACAAGATTAATATGAAAAAAATCAATAATGTTTCTGAACACCACTAATGAGCAATCTGAGGAGGAAGGAAAAGATCCATTTACAATAGTGACTAAAAGAATCAAATATTTAGGAATAAATTTAACCAAGGACAAAAAGCACCTGTATTCAGAAACTATAAAACATTGCTAGAAGAAACCAATGGTGATCCAAATAAATGGAAGGATATTCCCTGTTCATGTGTAGGAATACTAAATATCATTAAGATGTAAATTCTACCCAAACTGACTTACAGATTTAATGCAATCCCAAAAAAAATTCCGATATCCTTCTTTGTAGAATTGGAAAGCCAATTATCAAAATTATCTGGAAGGGTAAGGGCCTCTGAATAGCCAAAAATATCTTTAAAAACAAGAACGAAGTTAGAAGACTCTCACTTCTAGACGCTAAAGTATATCATCAAGCTACAGTGGTAAAAACAGCATGGTAGTGGCATAAAGATTAGACAGATTGACCAGTGAAAGTGAATCGAGAGTTCAGAAATAGACCCTCGCATCTGTGTTCAAGTAATTTTTTACAAGGTTGTAAGACCCACTCAGCTGTGTCAGAATAGCCTATTCAACAAATGGTGATGGGAAAACAGGATATCCATATCTAAGAGAAAGAAAGAGGACCCTTATCTCACACCTTGTACAAAAATTATTTCAAAATGGGTGAAAGACCGAAATATAAAATCTAGGACCATAAAACTCTTAGAAGAAAATGTGGCAAAACATCTTTAAGATCTTGTGCTTTGTGATGGTTTGTGAGACCTTAAACCCAAAGCAAAAGCAACAAAAGAAAAGATAAATGGGACTGCCTCAAAATTAAATACTTTTGTTCTTCAAAAGACTTTGTGAAGAAAGTAAAAAGGCAGCCTACTCAATGGGAAAAAATCTTCAGAAACCATATATCTGGTAAGTGATTGATCTCCATGTTATATAAAGAGATCACACAACTTAATGTCAAAATGACAAGCAACCCCATTCAAAATGGGCAGAAGAATTGAACAGACATTTTTAATTGGGTTGCTTGTTTTCTTACCGTTGAGTTGTATGATCTCTTTATATAGCATAGATATCAAACCCTTATTGGATATGTGGTTTCCTAATATTTTCTCCCATTGAGTAGGCTGCCTTTTTACTTTCTTCACAAAGTCTTTTGAGGAACAAAAGTATTTAATTTTGAGGCAGTCCCATTTAGCTGTTTTTTTCTTTTGTTACTTGTGCTTTGGGTGTAAAGTTTACGAAACTACTGTCTACTACAATATCTTGAGGATGTTTCTCTACGTTTTCATCTAGAAATTTTATGGTTGTAGCTTTTATACCATTTTGAATTGATTTTTGTATAAGGTATGAGATGGGTATCCTCTTCCTTTCTTTTAGCTATGGATATCCAATTCTCCCAGCAGCATTTATTGAATAGACTCTTCTGTCCTAGAAGGGTAGGCTTGACAGCCTTGTCAAAAATCATTTGACCATAGATGTGAGAGTCTACTTGAGTTCTCAGTTTGGTTCCATTGTTCGATGTGTCTATCTTTATGCCATTACCATGCTGTTTTTACCACTGTAGCTAAGTAATATGCTTTAAAGTCAGGAAGGAAAGTCTTTCACCTTTCTTCTTTCTTTTCTAAGACATTTGTAGTTGTTCTGGGCCCCTTTCCCTTCCAAATAAATTTGATAATTAGCTTTTCCATTTCTGCAGTAAATACTCTGGGGATTTTGATTGGGATTGCTTTGAATCTGTAAATCAGTTTGGATAGAATTGACATCTTAACTATATTTTGTCTTCCAATCCATGACTGTGGAATATCCTATTTCTTTAAGCCTTCTTTGGTGTCTTTTAGCAGTGTTTTGTAGTTTTCTGAATACAGGTTTTTATGTACTTGGTGAAGTTTATTCCTAAATATTTGATTCTTTTAGTTGCTATTATGAATGGAATTTTCCCCTGACTTCCTCCTCAGATTGCACATCAGAAGTGATTTTTCATATTAATCTTGTATCCCACCACTTTGCTGAAATTGTATATTAGTTCTAGTAGATTGGTTGTGGATTTTTCAGGATTTTCTAGATAAAGGATCATATCATCAATGAATAGTGACAGTTTTACTTCTTTCTTTCCTATTTGAGTGCCTCTTATATTTTTTTCTTGCCTAATTGTTCTAGGTACAACTTATAGCACAATATTGAATAACAGTGGTGACAGTGGGCATCCTTGTCTTGTTCCCAATCTCCATGGGAAAGCTTTCAGTCTTTCAGGGTTGAGTACAATGCTAGCTGTGGGTTTTTCATATATGCACTTTACCATGTTGAGAAAGCTTCCTTCTATTCCTATCTTTTGGAGTGTTGCTATTAAGAAAGGATGCTGTATTTTGTCAAATGCTTTTTCTCCTTCAATCAAGAGGATCATGTGATTTTTTTCCTTCAATTTATTAATGTGGTTTATTACCCTAATTGATATCTTGTGTTGAACCACCTGTGCATATCTGGGATAAAACCCACTTGATTATGGTGTTTAATTTTTTTAATGTCTTTTGGATTCAGTTTGCAAGTACTTTGTTGAGAATTTTTGCATTTATATTCATTAGAGATATTGGTCTGTAATTTTCTTTTATTGTAGTATCTTTATCTGGCTTTTGTATTAGGGTGGTGTTGGCTTCATGGAATGCATTTGGCACTTAGTCTTATTGAGGTTCCCTTTTATGTGATGCATTGCTTTTCTCTTGCTGCTTTCAGAATACTCACTTTACCTCTGGTATTTGTCATTGTGAATAATATATATCTCAGAGTAGGTCTATTTGGATTTATTCTGTTTGGGGTACGTTGTCCTTCTTGGATATTGATATTTATGGCTTTCATAAGGGTTAGGAAGTTTTCCTTCATTATTTGCTCAAATATTCTTTCTGCCCCTTTTCCGTTCTCTTCTTCTTCTGGGACACTGATAACACATATATTTGTGCACTTTGTGTTGTCATTTCATTCCCTTTGACCCTGTTCCATTTTTTCCATTGTTTTTCTCTTTCTGTTCCCGTCTTTTCAAATTGAGATGCTTATTCCTCCAAGTCACTAATTCTCTCTTCCATCAATTCATATCTGTTATATGTCTCTAATGTATTTTTAATCTCATCTATTTTGCCTTTCATTTATATAAGCTCTGTTACTTTTCAGTGCAGGCTTTCAAATTGTTCTTTATACTTACTCAGGATCTTCTTTTTTTTTTTTTTTTTTCAGTATCTTCTTAATATCCTTTATATCTTTAGTCATATTTTCCTAACTCTCCTTGAAGTAATTTAGGAGATTTATGTGATTATCATTGATTAGTTGTCTTAAATCCTGTGTCTCTCCAGGATATTTGGTTTGTTCCTTTGACTGGGCCATCTCTTCCTGTTTCTCAGTATGGTTTGTAATTTTTTCTTGTGCTTAGGCATCTGAATATGTTTGTGAATTTATTCTGAATGTCAATTTCTCTCTCTTCTCTAGTGGTTTTATTTCACAGCTCTTCTTGGTTTTGGTTCAAGTTATTCTAAGTCTTTAAAATTTCCCTGCTTAAGTAATCAAACTAGGACCACGTACTCACCAGTGGTGCTCAGGTCTGCTCCATGGGGCTGGGACAAGGGACTCATAAAAGAGGTTTTTCTCCTTGCATTTTCCCATCCCACTAGCAGATGACATTCATTGGTGAATCTTTCTACAGAGGAATTTCTTTCAGTCTCCCATTGCTCATGATTCTGGTCTGCCCAGAGTGGAGATGCAAAGTGGGCTCTGCTGGCCAAATTTACTAAAGAGAAACTACTCTTTGCTCTGTGCTCCACCCTCCCTCTTCCCAGGGAGGAAGACGCCTGTTCCCCTCTCAGTTGGCTGCAGTGAGCCATAGGTTTTATCTAGGCTGTTTGTGTGGGTGTTAGGTGCCATTCCTGGCCACAGGGGTTAGCAACTCATAAACAGGGGTTAGCAAAACATAAACTAAATGTTTTGGCTCCTTTGTCTCTCTGTCCCTTGCCCTCCTGGGAGGTGTGCAACATTCTCCTGGTTTGCAGAGCCCCAAAGCAGGTCCCTCAGACAGCTTTTTCCCTTTCTCTGTTGTTTTAGTGAGAGTTTTGAGCCCTGCCTACCTATTTCAACACCATCTTCCTGGATGTCTCAGGATATCTTCTTTATTTATTCTTTGATTTCACATTTCTGGTGGACATTTATATTCCTTTCAAATCACAGGAGTTAAGGAAGAATTACAAGTGAGATTACAGAGCTATTTATTTAAGCATGAGAAAATTGGTGCTTTCAGAAATTTAATTTGGTATTCACAATTTACTGGGAAAAAAAAGGAGAACAAAGCTAGAAACATGTAAACCCTAGGTTGGATCTTAACGTGTAATATAGATATGAAAAGGACAAAATTTTATGACCTCACTGTGATGAAATAATTAGAATAAACTAACTCATAGAGTCAGAATCTAGAATATAGGTTACCAGGTGCTAGAGTGGCAGTAGGGAATGGTGAGTTAATATTTAAATAGTTCAGAATTTCTATTTGGGTTGATCATAAAATTTTGGTAATGGTTTGTGGTGATGGTAGCACAACATTGTGAATATAATTAACAGCACCAAATTGTATAGTTGAATCTGGTTAATTGGGGAAATTTTAGGTTGTATTTATGTAACTAGAATATAATTTTAAACAAAATGTTGGACTGTGCAACCCAAACATTAAATGATTGATCTAGTTAATAGCACTATTATACAAATGTTCTTTTATGAGTTGTAACAAATGTACCACATTAATGCAAGGTGTTAATAATAGAGTGATATATGGGAACTCTGTTTTATGCATGATTTTTCTATAAACCTACAACTTCTCTAATAAAAAAATAATATAGGTATGAGAAGAAAATATTGTAAAGTCTCAACTGCTTCCTTCAAGTCAAATCATTCCTCTGGTTTTTCTCCAGAGCACTCTTATCTACTAATTGTTCTTGTCCCTCTACTTTCTGTTCATTTACCTTTATCCTCTGCATTTCCTATTCCTAGATCAGGCATTCTTTCAAAATATGTTGTCCTATATTCCTTGTGCTTTGTATTTATTTTTAACCTCTCTATTGAATTTCAAAGTGCATATTTTCTATTGCCAGTTGTAGACGTGTTCATTCAAAGTCTGTATTTCCTTTTTCCATGCTATTGAGTTTTGTTTGTTCTTTCCAAGGCAGAAGGATGGGGGTCGTGAACATTTTGGGTTACTTTTATTCCTGGAATTTCAATCAACTTGTTTAAAAGGGCACTTGTATGTAAGCACACTTTTATCATAAATGCATTAAAATTCAGAGTTTATAGCTGTTTTTCTCATTTCTAGAAAACTGCAAAGTTGATAATCAACTAGAGAAGACTCAGGAAACCCAGGACAGACATTTCTGGCAAGCTCCGTTTATCAACAACAAAACACTGATTATAGAGCGAGGTAATATATTAGTTAAAATGCTTAATTTGGGCACAGATCCAGTTCCTTCCACAAAAATATCCTGTAAATGTGACTCATGTGGTATGAATTTGAAATACATTTTAGAATTAATAATTCATAAGAAAATCTATTTAGCAAAGAAGTCTAATGACCTCCATGCATGTGGAAAATTGTTCCTCAATAGCAACCATGAAAAAACTCATATGAGAGAGAAACCTTATGAATTCCTTCAAAATGGGAAATACCTCAGTCATAATGCAGACTTCATTCCATATCAGAAAATTCAAATTCTAAAGCAACCTTTTGAATATAAGGAATGTGAGAAAGATTTCCAGGAGAAGGCAGTTTTCATTACATGTAAGCAAGCTCACATAGGAGATATTCCTTGCCAATATTATGAATATGATAAAACATTTTGTAATCAGTCAACTTTCAAGGTCTGTAAGATGGTGCAAAAAAGAGAAAATGTTTATGACTTTAATGAATATGGGAGAACTTTCTTTGTGGAGTCAGATTTCCTGAAACATAGAGTTCATTTGGATGTCAAATGCTACGACTGTATTAAAAACATTAGTAATTTTATCAGGAAGTCAACCTTTTGTGACATAGGAGATAAAAGATTTAACTATAATAAATGGAGGGAAGCTTCTTGGGAGAAGTCAGTTCTTAATGTAACTCAAAGATCACACACAGAAGAGAAAGTCTATGAATGTAATGAATGTGGAAAAGCATTCTGCAAAAAGTCAAAACTCATCAAACATCAGAAAATACATACAGGAGAGAAACCCTATGAATGCAATGAATGTGGGAAATGTTTCTCTAGGAAATCACTCCTCACATTACATCAGAGAACTCACACAGGAGAGAAACCCTATAATTGTAATGAATGTGGGAAATCTTTCTCTAGGAATTCACACCTCATAATACATCAGAGAACTCACACAGGAGAGAAACCCTATAATTGTAATGAATGTGGGAAATCTTTCTCTAGGAATTCACACCTCATAATACATCAGAGAACTCACACAGGTGAGAAACCCTATGAATGTAAGGAATGTAGAAAAACTTTCTACCATAAGTCATATCTCACAGTACATCAGAGAATTCACACAGGGGAGAAACCCTATGAATGCAATAAATGTCGAAAAACCTTCATCAGCAGCTCAGTTCTTACAAAACATCAAAAAACACACAGGTGAGAAACCTTATGAATGTAACGAATGTGGAAAAGCCTACCCTAGGAATTCATACCTCACAATACATCAGAGAACTCACACAGGAGAGAAACCCTATGGATGTAAGGTATGTGGGAAAACATTTTGCCATAAGTCAGATGCCACTAAGCATCAGAAAACTCACCTAGGAGGAAAACCCTATGAATGTATTCAATGCCGGAAAACCTTTAGTCGCAACTCAGGTCTCAAAGTACATCAGAGAACGCACACAAAGGAGAAACCCTATAAATGTTATGAGTGTGGGAAATCCTTTTCTGAGAAATCAGTCCTTACAGTACATCAGAGAATACACTCGGGGGAGAAACCTTATGATTGTAATGAGTGTGGAAAAAACTTCTATAATAAATCAGACCTCACTAAACATCAGAGAACACACACAGGGGAGAAACCCTATGAATGTA
>JAKSZT010054380.1:4699029-4764583 GCA_026826555.1 Tolypeutes matacus
ATATCTCCTGCTGATTCTGTTTCCCGAGAGAACCCTGACTAATACAATGCCCATGGGATCAGTAATGATGACTCTTCTTTCAGTTTTGATATTGACATTTGCATCTTCTCTCTTTTCATGGTTAGCTCTCTAAAGTTTTGATTGTATGCTGGACATTGTGACTTTACTTGCATTGTTTCATACCTGGAATTTGTTGTTTTCCTTCTAAAAATGTTGAGCTTTTTCCTTATACTGAGTGTGTTATTTGTAGATCAGTTTGATCTTTCTAAGGCTTGTTTTTAAGCTTTGTTATTAAGGTTTCTTGAAGTCTTTAGGGATAGGTTAACCTTTATATTAAGGTGTGCCCTTTCTTGGATGCCTATTGAATACTCTGAGTTTGCAACAAAGAATTGGATAGAGCTTGAACTTCTCTGTAATCATGGGAGTGCTGAGAATAGTTTATGTTCAGCTCCCCTGTTGTCATTTACCCAGCCTTGTGGAGCTGTACTCTATTTGTGTGTAGTTTAGCCTTCAGCAGAGACTCAGGGGTATGCAGATTTATGGAGTCTCTGTTCTTCACAGCTCCTATTTTTCTGGATCTCTGCTCTGCAAATACCTGTTGTGCTTTGAACTTCTGCCTCTTCAACTTGAATTTCTGCCTGTGTTCTGCTTGAGATTTCCTTTCCTCCATCATGTTCTGAAATGTGCCTCCAAGCAGAAAGCCAAAGTGATTGTAGAGCTCACTTTACTCTTTAACTTTCTCTGTGAGGTGTTCTGTCCAGTGTCTGAAATCAATTGTTTCCTAGTATTACCTAGTTGTCTAGTTGCTTACCACTCTATGGTAAGTTCAGATCTGTAACTTTCTTGACCAGAAGTAGAAATCCCATTTTTGGACATTTTTATACATGTTTTATGCAGATGAATGAGAGATTCTGTAAAGGCCAATTTTTCAGACTTCTGTTCTATCATTGTAGAAAATATTACTTCTTGAAGATATAAACAAACACAAACTTTTTTTCATTAGTTAAAATTTTATTGAGTACCTACTTCCTGCCTGGCAGTATTCTAGGAACAAAGTTATAACTGTGAACAAAACCAAAATTTCTACCCTTGTGCTTTGATTGTTGTGTGTGTAGAAAATTAAACTCTATGATAGGTTAAATGGTGATAAGTGTTATCAAGAAGAGAAAACAAAGGGAATTGCTGGGGTGCAGATTTAGTTTCAAATAGGGGCTCAGGAATAATCTCAGTGAAATGACATTTAGGCAGTGCTTTGAAGGAAAGTGAATCATGTGACAACTGATTCCAGACACAATTGCCTTCCAGACAGAATCGGTGCATGTATATAACTTCACAAGTTGTATTATATGAAGTGCTATAAAATGTATCCATCGTGCATTCTAGCACTTTTTACACTCCACTGTGATATTCTATTCTATTTCATACTGAGAACCCTTACAGTAACATGGGATGATTATAAGAATATAACAGTGTTTTTCAAACCTTTTAAAACATCAGTCCAAGATAGAAATACATTTACCTTAGACCCAGTACAAATATGCACAAACATTCATGCTAAATGATTGGTATTTGGCTTATAGCAGCCCACAAATTACAATATTTCTTGTTCTCCTGGTTCCTTTCTTACCTTGGGGGAATACATAATTTTACACATGCACACACATACACAGATTTCTTATGCTAACTGGTCTTAAGTGCTAAAGAGAGAAATAAAGTAGCAATGAAGGATAGGAAGTTGCCAGAGGAAGGATACATTTTTTTATACAGTGGGAAATGGAAATGACATTTGTGGGAGATGAGAGAGAGTTAGCTATATTGATATCTATTGTAGAACATTACAGGCAGAAAAGAAAAAATTTCAATGATTACATCTATAATTAAATGTATACACTTTGATTTTGTATATGTGTGTGACTTTGTATATATTCAAGATGTGTATGTGTACTCTAAATAAAAGTATTAGAAACAGTAGTCTTACTAGCTGTCTTTTCTATTTTATTTACTATTTCAGTAAATAAAATGCTAGCCCTAATTTGCTAAATTGGTATCACAACTCACTGAGTGATGTACTTTTGAAATCAGTTTTCTTGTTTGCAAATCTAGGAATGAGATTGCAGTGTCATATGTAACACTAGGGTTTAAATATAAAGACTTCAATAAAAGCAATGATGTGATATGAAAGTAATAAATTGATTTAAAATGTGTTAAAGTGCTTTATTATGTGGGTAAAATACAAAAGTACCTGTTACTATTAGACTTTGATATGTCTAGAGTGCACATTGCATATCTTGTAAAAATATGTAACTTTCAAGCTAAGATCATTATAAAATAGAAAAAAATTCAGTATGAAAGAATGCAAGAAAGCAGGGGAAGAACATAGAACAGGTAATACATGAGTTAGATATTTAGATATATCACTAGTTATATTAAGTGTAAATTGAATATATTTTACATTAAAATAAAAAATTTTATAAGACCAGATTTAAAATATATATATTCTTTACAAGACATGAAAGCAATGATATAGAATGAGTGAAAGCAAAACAATGGAAAACATTCTACAAACCAATAGAAAATTGGTATAGCTGTATTAATATTAATATGTACATTAAGGCTAAAAGTATTGCTAGAATAAAAGCAGGATACTTAATAAATGGTTCAATTCAATAAAATATAAAAATTTAAATTTTTATTTGAATCATTACATAGTATAAAATGATGTGAAACTTAGAGCTGACATTAATGATATGGAGAAGAAAAAATCAGTGAAAGTGGTTCTTTGAAAAGATCAACAAATTTGACCAAACTTTAGCTAGACTGGCCAAAATAAAAAGAGAGAAGGCTCAAATTGGTAGAATCAGAAATAAAAAATGGGTCATAACAGAAATAATAAGGGTTAAAAAGGAATACTATGAACAATTGTATGATGACATATTAGATAATTTTGATGAAATGTATGAATTACTGAAACTGAGTCAGAAGATACAACTTGAATAGACCCATAATATAATGAGATATTTAAATACTTATCAAACACTATGCACAAATAAAAGCTCAGTTTTTATCAATGAAACCAAAGGCTATGGTTGTTTTTTTTTTATAAAAAGAGATGACACAAATCACCAATATAGGAATGACAAGGGGCTATCACTATAGATCATGAAGCCTATTACAAAGTTAAAAAAATACGAAGAAATTTGTGCTCGTAAATTTGACAATCTAGAAGAATTGGATCAATTCCTCAAAACCCAAAAACTTCTAACACTCAGGCAAGATGAAATAATCTGAATAGTTTGTTATTAACTATTAAAGAAATTGAGGTCAAAATTTAAAAGCTCCTGAGAAAGAAATTTCATTGGAGAATTCTACCAAACGTCTAAACAAGAATCAACACTATCTTACACAATCTCTTCCAGAAAATAGAAGAGGAACATTTCTCAGTTGTTTTAGTGAAGTCATTACTCTGACAACAAAACCATATAAACTTCAAATAACAGTAAAACCACAGACCATTACCACTCTTAAACTTAGGTGGAAAAAATATTTCACAAAATATTAGCAAACCAAATCCAGCAATATATAAAAAGAATTATATACCTAGTCCAATCTGATAAAGAGCATCTACAAAAAAACCCTAAAGCTGACATCATACCTATAGGCAAATGACTGAATGTGTTCCATCTAATATTAGGAATAAGGCAAAGAAGTTCACTGCCACCACACTTATTTTATATTACCATGCTTATTCTATGTAATATTAGAGATTCTAGCCAGCACAGTAAGTCAAGAAAAAGAAATAAATACCATTTGGGAAGGAAGAAATAAAATGGTCCCTATTTGCTGATGGCATTGATTTTCTATGTTGAAAATCCCAAAATACCTATAAAAATATCCTAGAATGCCTATGTTTTATAAACCAGGACTCAACCCAAAACATTTTATTTGGATATCCTGTGCTTTTTTGCTTTTAATTTATGTATATTCGTTTCCTAATGTTCCTGTAGCAAAGTACTACAAAATTGGTGACTTAAAACAACAGAAATTTATTGTCTCAGACTTCTGGAGGTTAGAAGTTCAAAATCAAGGTGACAGGGCCAGGCTTCTTTTGAAACTTATAGGGGAGAGTCCTTCATTGCCTCTTCCTAGCTTCTGGTGGTTTGCTGACAATCCTTGGCATTCTTTGACTTGCAACTGCAGCACTTTAATTTCTGCCTCCATTGTCATGTGGCCTCCTCCCCTCATGAATGACTGTCTCTATGTCCAAATTTCCCTCTTATAAGGATACCAGTCATGTTAGATTAGAGTTTACCCTAATCCAATTTGGCCTCATTTTAACTAATTACATTTTCAAGGACCCTATTTCCAAATAAGGTCACATTCAAAGGACTGGGGATTAGGACTTGAACATTCCTTATTTGGGGATTACAATTCAACCCATCACAATGAGTATCTTCACTTTTTTCATGCTTTATAAAAGAACATTTACTTTTTAACATGAAAATTAATGTACACTATTTTCTTTCATTTTCACAAATTACATACTATTTTGCATCTGCTTTTTTCAATTTATATCTTTGAGGGAAATCATCCTAGTATATAAATTCCTTTTCAAATGCTTTATTATAGAATCCCTATTTTTCTACTATTAACTTCTTATAGTGGTTATTTTTTTCTGAAAGTGAAGTTGTAAACTTGCTATAGTTAAAGTATTCAGTAATTGTTTTCATCATTTCTGCATTGGTTTTATGCATTCTCTATTAAAATATAATAGTAAATGATTTCCAGCTTATTTTTAAACTTTGATGATTTATTTTCCCCTTCAATAAGTATTTAATAGAAGTATACCATTATAATAGACAGTATTGTGTCTCATGCCATAACTCTTTGGCCTATATCTGACTTGGCTACAGTCATGGTGGGCAGTTCTCAGGCAGTCTGAAAGTATCATACCTTAAGTGCTTGCTGTATGTCTCCATGCTTTTCTGCCTCAGTGGTTTCTCTAATGCTGCAAAAGCTCACTCAGTGTGTGCACACATACACATATAAACACAGCCTGAAAGTGAGTGGGCAGTTAATGTTTCCAGGGTCAACCTAAAACTTGAGAGTTATTCGAGAGTTCCCAGTGAGATTATGCACTGCTATCCCTAGCAGCAGTTAATAACATTATTTTCCCTCCTTCCCTGTCAGATTCTCCATACTCTCTCTTATTTCCTCTGGATGAACTCCAAAATAAACTATCTGCACCCAAGTTCTTGTCTCATGCTCTGCTTTTGTAGGAACACAAAGTAGTTCTGTTGGTACGAGAAGAGTCCTAGAAATCAAGCTTCAATATTGGAATCTAGAACTAGGTCACTAATTAGTCAGATGGCAACAAACACCATGTTGCTAATGATAAATAGGATGGTGTTAATCCTTGTCAGACTCTAATACACAATTAGACTCCCACATATGGTCGGTTAGATTGCGGAAGAGGAAAATTGGCTTCTGTAATAGCTCTAGCACTTGAACAGGATGGAGAAATATTAAATTTATGAGTTGTCAGGTTACTGAGTTTTGTTTTCTGACTTAGAAGACTTGAAGATAGAGAAGACAAGCTCAAGATAGCCAACTATCAACTCAGAGTACACAGTCAATGTCTGAAGGCCTCCATGACAACATTCAAAATAGCCTCCTTTCCTATTTAAGGCCAAATATCCTATAAATCATGTCCAAGATTTAACTGAAGAGAACAACAATTACATTTGCAGGTTTTACAGATGTCCTGTGGTCAGTTCAAGATTGTGATAAGGAAGGCATGGGACACTGAGAACTGGAATGGGGAAATTTGCAGCTATACACCTGAGACACTTGAATCCAAATGTTCCCCTAAATCCTTCAGGTTGGCAGAAACCCAGTCCTTCGCTAGAGAGGAGCATACTACTATTTCCTCGAGACTATGCATATCTTCACATGAGGCAGGTACCTTTCAAAATGATGTTTTTCCTTATCAAAATTCACCCTACCTCTATTTATCATCTCCATTAATATTTATTATATTTGTCAATATGGTGAATAAAGTTCTATAATTTTTTTTTTTTTTTTTTTTTTTTTTGCGCAAAATGCTATAATATTTTGTTTGTGTTTGGCTCCTCTGTTTTTGTTTTTCATTTTTTTTCTGTTGAATTTTAATATTCTCATTTTAATCTGTCTACTGGATTATTAGCTGTGCCTTTTTGCATTATGTTTATAGTAATTGCTCTAGAGATTACAATATGCATCTTCAAATTTTAAGTCTATTTAGAGTTAATAAGGTATCACTTCTGATATAGTGTAGAAAACTAGTAATTATAAAGGTCCATTTACCACCTCTTGGTGCTGCTTTTTTTTTTAGCTGTAATTGTCATATATATATTATAAACCCCATAAGACAATGTTATAATTTTAGCTTTAAGCAGTTATAGGTATCTTAAGAGAAAAAAGTAATTTTATATTTACCCAATTATTTACCATTTATGATGCTTTTTTAATTAGAGAAGTTATGAGTTTGCAAAAACAATCATGCATTAAATTTGTGTACACCATCCCACCACCAACACCATACATTGGTATGGAATATTTGTTACTATAGATGATAGCATGTTTAAAAATAATTGTACTATTATTAACAGTAATTACCTCTGTTACAATTGAAGTGTGTTTTCTCCATATACCACCATATTATTACCTTCTTGTATTAGTATGTTAGATTTGCTATAATTCATGAAAGAACATTCGTATACTTGTACTATTACCGATGGCCCATCATGTACAATCAGGTTGACTATTGTAAAATCCTGTTTTATCATTTAATTTTTATTCTAGGAATACATACATTGTAAAGTTTCTTGTATTAACATTACTTACACAGTTCAGTGCTATTGATTACACTCAAAATAATGTGCTACCATCACCATCATCCATTTCCAAACCTTTTCCATCAGCATAAATAGAAATTCTGTACCAGTTAAGCATCAGCTCCCTATTCTCTAGCCCAATCAATCTCTTGGTAACTGTTGCAGTTGGGCAGTTTGATTTAATTATGAATTCCAAAAATATAATTGGATCATGCTTGTAAACTGATCTGTTAATCTGGGTATGATTAAGTTATGATTAGGGCTTTGACTGGGCCATGTCAGTAGGGCGTTGAGCCCCACCCCTTGGTGGGTGGGGAATCGAATATAAAAGGCAAGGCAAAGAACAGAGTTGAAGCAGTTTTTTTGAGAAGCAGTTTTGATGTTGGAAAAAAGGCCCCAGAAGAAGAGAAGTGAGCCGTTCGCCTGATAGTCTATAGTTGACCTTGTGGAGGAACCAGAAGAGCTAAGCCCAGAGAGAAACGCAGCCCCGGGAAGAGAGGAACACAAGAAGCCTGAACCCTGGCAAACGTCAGCAGCTGTCTTGCTCCAACACGTGGCAATGGACTTTGGTGAGAAGAAACTTAATGCTTTATGGCCTGGTGTCTGGACTTCTACCCCAAATAAATACCCTTTATAAAGACCAACCCATTTTTGGTATTTCATATTAACACCCCTTTGGCTGACTAATACAGTAACCTATATCCTAGATTCTAAATTTATGAATTTGCTTATTTTAAGTAGATCATGACAGTGAAATCACACAATATTTGTCTGTCTGTGTCTGGCTTATTTCACTCAACATAATGTCCACTAGGTTCATCCATGTTGTGATATGCATCAGGACTTCATTCCTATTTACAGCATAATAATATTCCATCATATGTATATACCACATTTTGTTTATCCATTCATTAGTTGATGGACACTTAGGTTGCGTCCATCTTTTTGGCGATTGTCAATAATGCCACAGAACGTCAATGTTCAAATATCTGTTTGAGTCCCTGCTTTCATTCTTCTGGGTATATACCTAGGAGTGGACTGCTGGATCATATGGTAATTCTATGCTTAGCTTCCAGTGGAACTGCCAAACTGTCTTCCACAGCGGCAGCACCGTTTTACATTTCCATTAGAAATGAATAAGTGTTCTTGTTTCTCCACATCCTTTAAAGCACTTGCAGTTTTCTGTTTTGTTTTCGTTTTGTTTTAGGAGGTACTGGGGATGAATCTGGGGCCTCATACATGTGAAGCAAGCGCTCAACCACTGAGCTACACCCACTACCCTGTTGTTGTTTTTTATTTTTAATTTTTTTAAAAAAGATACTTAGATTACATAAATGTTACATAAAAAATATAGGGGATTCCCATATGCCCTGCTCCCCACACCTCCCATATTTTCCCACATTAACAATATCATTAGTGTGGTACATTCATTGCAATTGATAAACACATTTTGGAGCATTGCCACTAAGCATGGATTAGAATTTACATTGTAGCTTGCATTCTCTCCCACACAATTCTGTAGGTTATGGCAAGATATATAATGGCCTGTATCTGTCGTTGCAGTGTCATTCAGGGTGATTCCCAAGTCCTGAAAATGCCACTGTATTACACCTGTTTTTCCCTCTCCCTGCCCTCAGAATCTCCAGTGGCCACAGCCTCTACATCAATGATATAATTTCTTCCATTGCTAGAATCACTAGTCTATAGTAGAATACCAGTAAGTCTACTTTAGTCCATTGTTCATTCCCCAATCCTGAGAATTCTGGTATGCTGATGCCCACTCCACCTCTAATAGAGAGGGGGCTTCAATCCCTTATGGCTGATGGGTGGGACCCTCTTGCTTGAAGTTGTAGACTCTCTTGGTTCCTTGGTATTGTGGTTTTCCATCATCACCTCCTTGTTAATTGTCCTGGGTGAGTCCAATGAACTGGGGAGTTGGTGTTGCAACTCCGTTCAGATTCAGGGTCCAGCTGGCACATGGACAGCCCAAAGATTTAAGTCTCTTGGATGTACACTTACCAACTCTAGTACTAATTATAGGTTCAAATAGAAGGGACAGTAGAGCCATGTGTAAGGAAACCACAACTGAGTCCAACTTCCCCTGTTGTTTTAATAACCATTGTAGTGGGTATGAAATGATATTTCATTGTGGTTTTTATTTGCACTTCCCTAATAGCCAGTAATAATGAGCATCTTTTCATGTACTTTTTTAGACATTTGTATTTGTTCTTTGAGGAAATATCCTTTTATCTAGGTATCCTTATATCTAGATATACTTGTATCTTTGGGGAAATATTCTTTTGCCTATTTTTTAATTGGGTTGTCTTTTTAGTATTGAGTTGTAGCATTTCTTTATATATTCTGGATACTAAACCCTTATCAGATATGTGGATTACAAATATTTTCTCCTGTTGAGTAGGTTGTCTTGTCAGTTTCATGACGAAGTTCTTTGAGGTGCAGAATTTTTAATTTTGAGAAAGTTCCATTCATCTATTTTTCCTTTCATTGCTTTTGCTTTTGTGTAGAGTCTCAACCATTGCCTAACACAAAATCTTGAAGTGCTTCCCTACATTTTGCTGTAGAGGTTTTATAGTACTGTTTCTTATATTTAGGTCATTGATCCATTTTGAGCTAAGTTTTGTATGTGGCATGAGGTAGGGGTCCTCTTTGATTCTTTTTCATATGGATATTCAGTTCTTCCAATACCATTTGTTGAAGAGATTTATTTCCCAGTTGAGCAGATGTGGCAGGATTGTCAAAAATCAATTGGTCAGGGGGGACTTCTGGGAAGATGGCATTGGAATAGGCAGACAGGGATCAACTCTGACAAAAACAATGGAGAAAGGGCAAAAAGCTGTCTGAGGGACCTGCTTTGGGGGTCAGCAGACCAGGACAGAACTGCACAACCCCCAAGAAGGTGAGGGACAGAAAGATGAAGAACCCAAAATGACAACTGTGAGTTACTAAATCCCTGTTTTGGCCAGGAATGGCACTCAACCCCCACCCTCAAGGCATACATCCTGGATAAAAGCCATGGCTCCCTGCAGCCAACTGAGAAGCGAACAAGGAGAGTGCAGTGGAGGGCAGAGAGAGGTTTCTCTTTAGTGAATTTGGCCAGCAGAGTCTGCTTTGAATCTTGTCTCTTACAAGATACCTCTAAGGAATGGCTTGCCGATGAGCCCTATCTGCTGGCTGGCTGGGAAACTGCAAGGAGAAAAACTGCTTTTAGGTCTCTCTTAACCCAAACACCCTGGGTAAATATCTGCATCCCATTAGTAAGTCCCTGGCTGTATTAGTCAGCCAAAGGGGTGCTGATGCAAAACACCAGAAAATCAGTTGGTCTTTATAAAGGGTATTTATTTGGGGTAGAAGTCCACAGTTACTGGGCCATAAAGCATAAGTTTCTTCCCTCACCAAAGTCCATTGCCACATGTTGGAGCAAGACAGCTGCTGACATTTGCCAGGGTTCAGGCTTCTTGGGTTCCTCTCTTCCCAGGGCCGCATTTCTCTCTGGGCTTAGCACCTCTGTTTCCTCCACAAGGTCAGCTGTAGACAATGAGGCTCTCTAAGCTTTGCATCTCTCCACAAGGCCAGCTGTAGACTATCAGGCAAATGGCCTGTCTCTATCCGGGGGCCTTCTCTCCAAGCTCTCTTACTTCCCGGGGTTCAAACTCAAAGCTCCAACATCAAAACTTCTCTTTGCCATGTCTTTTATATTTTATTCCCCACCCACCAAGGGGTGGGGCTCAATGCCCTACTGATGTGGCCCAGTTAATGTCCTAATCATGACTTAATCATGCCCAGATTAGCAGACCAGTTTACAAGCATAATCCAATATATATTTTTGGAATTCATAATTACATCAAATTGCCCAATGGCTACACTGGCCCACTTGTGATAACTTAAGCTGGGAAGTTTTAAAGACTCAGAATAAGTTGAACCCCAAATTAAATAAGAGCCATGAAACAAAAGCACTCAGCAAGGGAGAGCAATTGACCATCAGAGTAAATTCACCAACATATTCAGATGCCTAGATATCAGCAAAAAAAATTACAAGCCATGCTATGAAACAGAAAGAGATGGCCCAGTCAAAGTAACAAATGAAATATCCTGTTGATTTACAGGATTTAAGACAACTAATCAATGATCACACAAATCTAAATGCAAGGAGTTGAAGGAAAATATGACTAAGGAGATAAGGATAATAAGACATTGGATGAGGGTAAAGAATTTAAAAGCCTACAATTAAATTTAACAGAGTTTGTGGGGATGAAACACACAATGGATGTGATTTAAAATAATTAAAAGCATATAACAGATGTGAATTGATCAAAGACAGCACTAGTAATATCTGGGACAGAACATCTGAACTTGAAAAGATAGAACAGAAAGAAAAGAATGGAAACAAATGGAAATATGTCTCAAGGAACTGAATGACAACACAACATGCACAAACATACAAGTTATTGGTGTTCCAGAAGGGGAAGAGAATGGAAAAGGGGCAGAAAGAATATTGGAGGAAACTTCCCAACCCTTATGAAAGACATAAATATCAATATCCAAGAAGGACAATGCACCCAAAACAGAATAAATCTGAATAGACCTACTCTGACCCACCTACTATTCAGAATGACAAATATCAAGATAAAGAGAGCATTCTGAGGGAAGTGGATGTGGCTCAAGTGGTTGGGCTCCCATCTACTTTGTCGGGGGTCCCAGATTCAGTTTCTGGGGCCTCCTGGTGAAGGCAAAGCTGGCCTGTGCTGCAGAGAGCTGGCCCATGCCACAGAGAGCTAGCTTGCACTGCAGAGAGCTGGCCTGTACCGTGGAGAGCTGATCTGCACTGTGAACTGATGCAACAAGATGATGCAACAAAAAAGAGACACAGAGGAAAGACTTTGAGAGACACAACAAACCAGGGAACTGATTGGGTGCCTCTCTCCCACGTTGAAGGTCCTGGATCGGTTCCCAGTGCCTCCTATAGAGAAGACAAGCAGACACAGAAGAACACACAGCAAATGGACACAGAAAGCAGACAGGGAGTGCAGGCAGCGGGGGCGGGGGTGTTGGATAAAATTAATTTTAAAAAACTTAAAAAGAGGATTCTGAAAGCAACAAAAGAAAAGAAAAGCATCATATTCAAGGGAACCTCAATAAAATTAAAGGCTGACCTCTCATCAGAAACCGTGGAGGTGAGAAAAAAGTGGTACTGAAAGAGAAAAATTCCAGCCAAGAGTTTGTATCTGGCAAAACTGTCCTTCAAAAATGAGGGTACATTTAAAGTCTTCACAGACAAAACCTGAGAGAGTATGTTACCAAAAGATCAGAACTACAAGAGATACTAAAGGGAGTGCTGCAGCCTGAAAGGAAAAAACGTCAAGAGACTTGGAGAAGAGTGTCGAAATGAAACCTAAAGGGTAAAAATACAGAACATAGTAAAATATGACAACAGAAAGCCAAAAAATAAAATGGATGAAGTAAGTAATGTCTTTACCCTAATAACATTGAATCTTAATGGTTTGAACTCCCCAATCAAAAGACATAGCCTGGGGGTGGATGTGGCTCAAATGGTTGGGCATCCGTCTGCCATATGGAGGGACCTGGGTTCAATCCCCGGGACCTCCCGGTAAAATAAAATAAAAAAAAATAAAAAAAATAAAAGACATAGACTGATAGAATGGATAAAAAATGACCCATGTATATGCTGTCTTCAAGAGACTCACCTCAGACAAAAGGGCACAACTACATTGAAAGTGAAAGGTTGGAAAAAGATGTTCCATGCAAACAGCAACCAAAAAAAAGAGCTCAAGGAGTGATAGTAAAACCAGACAAAATAGATTTTAAATGCAAAACTGTTATAAAGGATGAAGAAGGTCATTATGTATAACAAAAGGGGAAATTCACCATGAAGAACTAACTATAATAAATATTTATGCACCTAACCAGAGTGCCCCAATATAGAGGAGACACTCACTGGCAAAACTGAAGGGAGAAATACACATCTCTAAAATAATAGTTGGAGACTTCAATACACTACCTTCAGCATTGGATGGCACATCTGGACAAAATTAAGAAAGAAACAGAGAACTTTAATAATATGACAAATTAGCTAGACCTAACAGACATTTATAGATAATTACACCCCAAAGAAGCAGATATTTATTCTTTTCAAGCGCTCATGGATCCTTCTCCAGGATAGACCATATGTTGGGTCACAAGGCAGGTCTCAATAAATTTAAAAAGATTGAAATTATACAAAGCACTTTCTTGATCATAATGGAATGAAGCTAGAAATCAATAACAGATGGAAAAAAGGAAAATTCATGAATATGTGGTGATTAAACCACAGACTTAAATAATCAGTGGGTCAAAGAAGAAATAGCAAGAGAATGCAAAAAATACCTTGAGGTGAATGAAAACTAGAATACAACATATCAAAACCTATGGGACACAGCAAAGGCAGTACTGAGAGGGAAACTTATAGCCCTCAATACTTACATTAAAAAAGAAGAAAGAGCTAACATCAAAGACCTAACTGCACACCTAGAGGAACTAGAAAAAGAACAGTAAACTAATACTAAACCAAGCCTAAGGAAAGAAATAATAAAGAGCAGAAATAAATGAAATTGAGAATGAAAAAACCATAGAGGGAATCAACAAAATGAAAGGTTGGTTCTTTGAGAAGATCAACAAAATTGACAAACCCTTAACTAGGCAGACAAAGAAAAAAAAAAAGATGGAAAAATAAAATCAGAAATGAGACATGTGATATTACCACTGACCCCGCAGAAATAAGAGAGATCATATTTCTATTATGAATACCAGTATGGCAAAAAACTATAGACAATGTCGACAAAATGGACAAATTCCTAGAAACATATAACAACCCTACATTGACACTAGAAGAAATAAAAGACCTCAACAAACGAATCACAAGTAAAGAGATTGAAACAGTCATCAAACCCTCCCAAAGATGGAAAGTTCAAGTGAATTCACAGGTGAAATTCTACACATCATTCAAAGACAATCTAATGCCAGTCTTGCTCAAGCTCCTCCAAAGATTTGAACAAGAAAGAACACTATGAAAGTCATTCTATGAAGCCAACATCACCCTAATACCAAAACCAGAAAAAGATACTATGAAAAAAGAAAATTATGACCAAATCTCTAATGAATATAGATGCAAAAATCCTCAACAAAATACTTGCAAACCAAATCCAAAAGCACATTAAAAGAATTATACACCATGATCAAATGGGTTTTATCCCAGGTATGCATGGGTTTTTCAACACAAGAAAATCAATTAGTGTAAAAAAACCACATTAATAAATTGAAGAAGAAAAATCACAGGATCCTCTTGATTGAAACAGAAAAGGCATTTGACAAAATCCAGCATCTTTTCTTGATTAAAAAACCCCCAAAAGATAGGAATAGAAGGAAGCTTTCTTGATATGGTAAAGAGCATATATGAAAAACCTACAGCTAGCATTGTACTCAATAGTGAAAGACTGAGTTTTCCTGTTGAAATTAGGAACAAGGCAAGGATGCCCACTGTCACCACTGTTATTCATTATTTTGCTAGAAGTTCTAGCTAGAGCAATTAGGCTAGAAAAAGAAATAAAAGGCACCTAAATGGGAAATGAAGAAATAAAATTTTTACTCTTTGCTGATTACATGATCTTATATGTAACAAATCCTTTAAAAAATCCACAGCAAAGCTCCTAGAACTAATAGATGAATTCAGCAAAGTGGAGGGATACAAGATTAATATATAAAACCTAAAGCGTTTCTATACACTACTGATGAACAATCTGAAGGAGAAATCAGAAAAAAAAAAAAACAACAAAAACAAACAAACAAAAAAAACACTTCCATTTAAAATAGCGACTAAAAGAATCAAATATTTAGGAATAAACTTAAAAAAAAAAAAAAAACTACAAAACATTCCTAAAAGTATCTGAAGACAAATAAATGGAAGGGCATTCTGTGTTCATGGGCTGGAAAAATAAATATTCTTGAGATATCAATTCTGCCCAAATTGATTTACAGATTCAAGGCAATCCCAATAAAAATCTGAAGAGCTTTCTTTGCAGAAATGGAAAAGCCAATTATCAAATTTATTTGGAAGGCAAAGGAACCTCAAATAGCCAAAAATGTCTTAAAAAAGAATGACGTTGGAGGACTCTCACATCATGACTTTAAAACATATTACTTAGCTACTGTGGTAAAAACAGCATGGTACTGGTATAAAGATTGATTGACCAATGGAACCTAATCAAGAACTCAGTAATACATCCTCACATCTATGGTCAAGTGATTTTTGACAAGGCTTTCAAGCCCACCCTGCTAGGACAGTCCATTCTAAAAATGGTGCAGGGAAAACTGGATATCCATCTTACAACTTATACAGAAATTAATTCAAAATGGATCAAGAATGTACATATAAGAGCTACAGCTATAAAACTCCTAGAAGAAAATGTAGGAAAACACCATCAAGATCTTGTGGTAGGGAGACTTCTAGGAAGGTGGTGTCAAAGTAATAGGCAGAGCTCAAGTCTCTCACAAAGTACAGTGGAGAAAGTGCAAAAACCTACCCGAGGGAGCTGCTTTGGGAATTTGCAGAACAGGAAAGTTCTGTGCATCATCCAGGAGGTACAGGGACAGGGAGACAAAGGGGCCAAAGGAAAACTGTGAGTTACTTGGCTCTGTAGCTGGGAAAGGCACATATACCCCACTGTGGCAGTTTGATATTATTTATGAATTCCAAAGAGAGATATTGATTATGTTTGTAAACTGGTCAGTTCCTCTAGGCATGGTACATTTTTATTGTATTGGATTCAGCAGAGACATGTGATTAAATTGTGTTAAGATTAGAGTTTTGATTCAACCATGTCATTAGAATGTGACTCAGCATTGAGTCCCAGCCCCCTTGGTGTGCTGATAAAATGGGCTCTCACATGGAATTAGATACACAGGAGAGGAACACAAAGGAATAGAGACAGCTTATTAGACATGGCAGAGGCCCTGGGAAGAGAGATGAGCCTGATAGACTGCAGCTCTTGTGAAGAGAGCAGCAACGGAGCCCAGAAAGATGAGCCTTATGCCAGCCTTCAGCTGAGATTGGAAGAAGCTGGGACAATGGAGCCTTAAGAGGAAGAAGGAAGGCTGAACCCTTGCAGACATTGCTCACCATCTTGCTTCAACACATGGCCAACAGACTTTGGGTGAGGAAGTACCTCTTATGGTACCTTGAGTTGGGCTCTTTAGGGCCTGGTAACTGTAAGATTCTACCCCAAATAAATGCCCTTTATAAAAGCCAACAGATTTCTGGTACTTTGCATCAGCATCCCTTGGCTGACTAGTACACCCACCCTCAATACAAATAATTGCAGTAAAACCCCCGGTTCACTGCAGCCAACTGAGTTGGAGGGAGCATTCCCTGGGAAGACAAAGGGTCTGGCAGAGGGTGGAGAGTGGTTTCTTTTTGGTGAGTTTGGCCAGCTGAACCCCTTTGAATCTCAGGGGACACCATAACCAGCACTGAAGCAGCCCCAGGGAGAGGGGAGAGGGATCTGATCAGGCAGGCTGTCATATCCAGCCATCCTGGGAGAGAGAAGAACTAGGTCAAGGAGGTGGCAGGGACAGGTGCCTAGTCAACCTAGTTCCAGCAAACTGTTTGAAGCCCAACTCCTCTGAGGGAGGTTTCAAAGCCAACTTCACCTGTGGAGCTCTTGTAGCTCAGTATAGGAATTCCTGCCTTGCATATACATGATCCCTGGTTTGATTCCCAGTACCTCCAAAGAGAAGGGATCCAGAGAGTGATCCACTGGGTTATCAGGCACCCAGCTGGCACCTTATGACAGAGAACATATAGACTGAGATTTTTTTTTTTTTTTTTTTTTTTAGATTTTTTTGATTTGTCACTTTTTATTCTTTATCTTTTAGTTTTATTTTTTTGCTAAAACTGGGCACCTCAACTGTGGAAGGCAAATTCAGGGTGATTAATGAACATTGGCAGCCTGAGAAGCTCCCTAGGGGCCCAAGAGGGAAGGCTGTTTTTCCTTGGTTGTTTTTTTGTTGTGGTGGTTGTTGTTTTCTTTTCCCTTTCTTTGTTTCTTTTTTTCTTTTATTTATTCTTTCTACCTACTTTATTTCTTTTTTCCTTATTTTTTCCATCTTCTGACTCCTGTTGCTTCTCTTTTATTCCACCTCTTCTTGGTTGATCTTAATTTGTTCTTTTTCTCTCTTTTTTTCTTCTCATCTCATCTTTCCATCCTTTTAATTCATTCCATTTTGTTTCTTTTTAAATTTTTTTTCTATTCCACCTTTTACCTTCTTATTCCTTTGAATTATTTTATGATTTTTTACTCATATTACATATTTATTTTGCTAGCTCATTTATGGCTCCTCCTCTACCTTTTTAAATTATGATTACTATTATTCTTTTTCTCTTCTAATTGCTTTCCTTTTCTCTGGTCCTAATTTTTTTTTTTTCACGGGAACACAGACAACTACAAGGATATAGAATAAGAGGAAACGAGTGTCAAAAGAAACCTTACAACAACAAAAAACAATAAAATAAATCTCTAGAGTAGAAAGACAAGCTAACCAACTGAGTAAGCCCATCAAGATAAACAGATGCTGTGGCAGTTTGGTATTGTTTATGAATTCCAAAAATAGATACTGGATTATGTTTTGTAAATTGGTCTGTTCCTCTGGGTGTATTAGATTGTACTAGATTCAGAGGTTTCACTTTTACTTTATTAAATCCAGATTAGGGCTTTTATTTTACCACATCATTAGGGCATGCAGGGTTGAGTCCCCACCCCCTTGGTAGGGATAAAACAGACTCTCACATGGAAGTAGATATACAGAGAATCAGATACATGAGGAAAGAGAGAAGGCTCCATTAGACATGGCAGAGGCCCCGGGAAGAGAGATTAGCCTCATAGTCTACTGCTGACCTTGTGAAGAGAGCAGAGCAGCTGAGCCCAGAAAGAAATGAGCCCTGGGGAGAGAGAGATGAGCATTATGCCAGCCTACAGCTTAGATTGGAAGGAGCTGGGACCACGGAGCCTTTGGAGGAAGAGAATGGCTGAACCCTCATAGACATTGACTGCCATCTTACATCAACATGTGGCAACAGACTTTGGGTGAGAAAATACCTCTTATGGTACCTTGAGTTGGACTCTTTAGGGCCTGGTAACTATAAGCTTCTACCCCAAATTAATACCCCTTATAAAAGCCAACAGAGTTCTGGTACTTTGCATCAGCACCCCTTTAGCTGACTAATACAGAACTTGGGGTAGTGCTTTTGGAATTACCAAAATGCTAGAATGGTTTTATAAATGGGTAAGGGGCATCTTTTGGAAGAACTGTATGATGCTTGATAGAAAAGGCCTGGATTGCTTTGAAGAGACTATTGATTAGGAATATGGACACTAAAGAGACTTTTTATGAGGCTTTAGAAGTAAATTAAACTATTATTGGAAACTGGAAAAAAGGTGTTCCATGTTTTAAAGTTGGAGAGAACTTAGCAGGATTAACTCCTGATGTTTTATGGAAAGCAGAATTTGAAAATGGCGAGCCTGGGCATTTAGCTGAAGAACTTTCCAAAGTAAACTCGGAGAATGCAGCTTGGCTTCTCCTTACAGCTTGTGGTAAAATGCTAGATGAGAGAGATAAGCTGAGAACTGAATTTTTGGGCACAAAGAAACCAGAAATTGATGCTGGAAATTCCAAGCCTCTGGAAATCAAGCCCCCAGATGGTAGTGCCCCATTTGAGGACTTAACTAAACTTGGAACCTTAATTTTTTTATATATATTTTTTATTTTTTCTAAAAGATACTTAGATTACATGAAATGTTACATAAAAAATATAAGGGATTAAACTTGGAACTTTTAAATCAAGATTGAAAATGCAGCTATCCAGGAAAGACTTATGGAAAGTTTTACTGTCTGATGGCTTGGACTTCTGCTTCCTGCATGCTAAACCACTAAGCTTTTTGAGAGAGCTGTATGAACAACCACTGTCAGCCTGGAGGGGGCAGGTGGAGGGGAAAAGGGAAATGGCTTTAAGAGGAAAACCATGGAAGCTGAGGTTAGGAATTAAGACATCTCTTTGGGCCAAGAGAGGGACCCTACTCATGTGTATGGAGAGGGTAAGTCTGCCCCTACATTTGAAGAGGGTGGATGTTCCAGCCATATGTTTGGGAGAGTTTTGCAGCCCCTGGCTACAGAGAGGGTGGAACACATTCCCTAAGGGTTATGGAGATCAAGGTTGACACCCCATAGGTCTGAGAGGGGTGGACCTGCCCCCCATGGATTAGGAAAGGTCAGGTCACCAACACATTGCTCTGAGAGGGTTGGGCCTGTATGCCAAAGGTTAGGGAGGATGTTGCCTTTACTTCACTGTACTAGGGGAGTTAAGATTTTACCCCAGAGATCAGAGAAGGTGTGGCCATCACCCCAATGTACTTGGAGGGTGAGGTTTGGTGCTCGATCTCCACCCAGATGCTTGATGAGGGTGGGATCAAGGGAATGGTCATTGGCCAGGCCCGTGGAAAGGGTGAGTCCCCATGAGGTCCCAGAGAGAAGAACCATCATCTTGAGAATGACTCTCAGACTTTGAAATCTAATGAAGTATGCCCTGCAGGCTTATGGAACTGTAGGAGACCCGTGACTCATGTTTCCCTCCCAATTCCTTATGGTAATGCAAGTGTTTATCCTTTGTCTATTTGTATATTGGAAGCAGATAAATTGTTTTGTAAGTTTCACAGGTCTACAGCCAGATGGGATTTTGCCACAAGATAAACTATTTCTTTAAACTGATTGTGATATGACTTTGTACTTAGATTGTTGCTGATTTAAGGTGGTTTTTTTTTTTTTTTTAATATTGTAACATCTTTTTGGAATTCATAGGGTGGAGTGTAGCAGTTTGGTATTGTTTATGAATTACAAAAATAGATATTGGATTGTGTTTGAAAACTGGTCTGTTCCTCTGGGTGTATTAGATAGTATTAGATTCAGAGGTTTCACTTTTACTTTATTAAATCCAGACTAGGGCTTTAGGGCATGCAGGGTTGAGTCCCCACCCCTTATTGGACATAAAACAGACTCTCACAAAGAAGTAGATGCACAGAGAAGCAGTTACATGAGGAAAGAGAGAAGTCTCCATTAAATACAGCAGTACATCTGAAATAAGACAGATAATAGAACAGATAAAAAGATAGAAAAAAATCTATAAGGGACTCAGGGATGTGAATGACAACAGAAAATGCACAAACATAAGTATTATAGGAATCACAGAGGGAGAAGAAAAGGGAAAGAGGGAAGAAGGACTGTTGGAGTAAATAATGGCTGAAAATTCCAAACTCTTTTGAGGGATATGGATGTGCATGTCCAGGAACTATAATCCTAACAGACCCCCGGCCATAAACTTACAAATTGTCCAATGCTCAAGAAAAGAGAATACTGGAAGCAGCAAGAGAAGAGAGATCTATCACAGAGAAGTTTGATAAGACTAAGTGCTGATTTCTCATCTGAAACCATGGAGGCAAGAAGGCAGTGGTATGACATAGTTAAGGGGCTAAAAGAAAAAAAAAAAAAACCATCAGTCAAGAATCCTGTACCAAGAAAAGCTGGCATTCAAAAATTAGGGAGAGTTCAAATTAGTCACAGATAAACAGAAATTAAGAGAGTTTGTCAAGAATAAGCCAGCCTTTCAAGAAATACTAAAGGGAGTTTTGCAGGTTGAAAGGAAAAAACAGGAAAGAGAAGAATGGAGGAGAGTGTAGGAAGGAAGATTATTAGTAAGAATAAATAGATAAAAAGAAATAAAAACAACATATGACATATGTAAACCTAAAGAAAACATGGCTAGGGAAACGGATGTGGCTCAAGAGGTTCGGCATCCGTCTACCATATGGAGAGACCGGGGTTCGATCCCCGGTACCTCCTGATAAAAAAAAAAAAAAAAAAAAAAAGAAAAGAAAACATGGCTAATGTAAATAATCCCTTGACAGTAATAACACTGAATGTTAATGGATTAAATTCTCCAATCAAAAGACACAGATTGGCAGAATGGATAAGGAAATATGACCCATATATATGTTGTCTAGAAACTCAACTTAAACCCAAGGATGCAAGGAATTTGCAAGTAAATGGTTTACATGCAAACAACCAAAAAAAGGGTGGGAGTAGCTATATGAATATCAGACAAAATAGTCTTTAAATGCAAAGCTATTGTAAGAGACAAAGAAGGACACTATATATTAACAAAAAGGGTAATCTTTCAAGAAGAAAGAACAATCTTAAATATATATGCACTTCATCAGGGTGCCTCAAAATACATGAGGCAAACATTGGAAAAACTAAGTGGAGAAATAGATGTCTGTACAATTATAGTGGGGACCTTTAATACACCATTATCACCATTAGAGAGAACTTCTTGACAGAGGGTCAATAAAGAAACAAACACCTTGAATAATATGTTGGAGGATCTAGACCTAAAAGACATATACAGAACATTACACCCAAATACATCTGGATATACATTCTTCTTGAGGACACATGGATCATTCTCCATGATAGACCACATGCTAGGCCACAGAATAACTCTCAATGAACTCAGAAAGATTGCAATTATACAATGTATTTTCTCTGACCACAATGGAATGAAGCTGGAAATCAGTGAGGGGCAGAAAACCAGATTAGGCACAAAGATATGGAACTTAAACAACACACTCTTAGACAAACAGTGGGTCAATGAGGACATTGCACAAGAAATCAGTAACTACCTTGAAACGGATGAAAGTGAGAACAGAACATATCAAAACCTATGGGGCTTTGCCACTAAGCATAGACCACAGCTCACATCATAGACCACACTCTTTCCCACACAGTTCTGCATGGAATATGCTGATGTAAAAGTGATGAGAGAGAAATTTATAGCCATAAATGCCTATATTAAAAAAGAAAAAGCTAAAATTAAAGACCTAACAGCACACCTTGAGGAATTAGAAAAAGAACAACAAACTAATCCCAAAGCAAGTAGAAAGAAGGAAATAACAAAGATTGGAGCAGAGCTAAATGAAATTGAAAATAAGAAAGCACTAGAAAAATAAACAAAACCAAAAGATGGTTCTTTGAGAAGATTAATAATATTAACAAAGTCTTAGCTAAACTAACAAAGAAAAAAGAGAGAGGATACAAATACGTGAAATAAGAAACAAGGAAGGGGAGATCACCACTGATCCCACAGAAATAGATAGTATCACAATAGGATACTTTGAAAAATTGTATGCCAACAAGATGGATAACTTAGATAAAATGGACAAATTTCTAGAAACACACAAGCAGCCTACACAATGAAAGAAGAAATTGATGAACTCAACAGACCAATCACAAATAATGAGATTGAATTAGTCATGAAAAACATCCCAACCAAGAAGAGCTCAGGACTAAGTGGCTTCACACGTGAATTCTAACAATCATTCCAGGAAGAACTAACACCAATTCTGCATAAACTCTTCCAAAAAATAGAATTGGAGTGAGCATTGCCTAACTTATTCTATGATGCAAACATCACCCTGATACAAAACCCACATAAAGTTTCCCCAAGAAAGGAAAACTAGAGATTAATTCCTCCAATGAACCTGAATGTTAAAACCTTCCACAAAATACTTGCTAATTGTATTCAACAACACATCAAATGAATTATACACCATGACCAAGTAGGTTTCATCCCTGGTACGCAAGGATGGATCAACTTAAGAAAATCAATCAATTTAGTGCACCACATAAACAGATTGAAAGATAAAAATCATAGGATCATCTCTATTGATGAAGAAAAAGCATTCAACAAAATACAGCACCCTTTCTTGATAAAAAACATTTCAAATCATAGGAATAGAAGAAAACTTCCTCAACATGACGAAGGGTGTATATGAAAAACCCACAACTAACATCATATTCAATGATGAAATGCTAAAGGCCTTTCCTCTAAAATCTGAACAAGACAAAGATGCCCACTGTCACTGTTCTCATTTAACATGGTTTTAGAAGTGCTTGCTGAAGCACTTAGGCAAGAAAATGATATAAAAGGCATCCAAATTGGAAAGGAAGAAGTAAAAAATTTCACTATTTGCAGATGACATGATCCTATACATAGCAAGCCCTGAGAAATCTACAACAAAAGTTCTAGAGCTGATAAAATAGTTTAGTAAAGTGACATGATATAAGATCAACATGCAGAAATCAATAGCATTTCTGTACACCAATAATGAGCAATCTGAGAAGGATTCAAGAAAAAGATTCCATGTACAGTAGCAACTAAAAGAATCAAATACCTAGGAATAAACTTAATTAACAATGTAATGGACTTGTACACAGAAAACTGCACAACATTGTTAAAAGAAATCAAAGAAGACCTAAATAAATGGATCAATATTACCTGCTTTTGTATTGGAAAACTAAATATCATTAAGATATCTGTCCTTCCCAAAGTGATTTACAGATTTAATGCAATCCTAATAAAAATTACAACAGCATTTTTTACTGAATTGGAAAAGCTAGTTATGAATTTTATATGGAAAGGCAAGGGGCTCCACATAACCGAAGATATATTTAAAAAGGAAAACAAAATTGGAGGAATCACACTACCTGACTTCAAAACATACTACAAAGCTACAGTGGTCAAAACTGCATGGTATTGGCACAAGGATAGACATACTGAAAATGGAACAGAATTGAGAGTTCTGATATAGATCCTTGCATATACGGTCAACTGATATTCAATAAGGCCACCAAGGCCACTCAACTAGGCCAAAATGGCCTCTTCAACAAATGGTGCTTGGAGAACTGGATATTCATATCCAAAAGAATGAGAAAGGATCACCATCTCACATCCTATACAAGAATTAACTCAAGATGGATCAAAGATCTAAACATAAGAGCCAAGGCCATGAAACTCCTAGAAGGTAGTGTAGGGAAGTATCTATGAGATCTTGTATTAGGAAATAGTTTCATAAATTTTATACCAGTGCATGAGCAATGAAAGATAAAATAGATAAATGGGACCTCTTCAAAATTAAAATGTTTGCACTTCAAAGGAGTTTGTCAAGAAAATGAAAAGGCAGCCTACTCAATGGGAGATATTATTTGGTAACCATTTATTCGATAAGGGCCTAATATCCAGCATATGTAAAGAAACCCTACATCTTTAAAATAACAAGACAAAGAACCCTTTTTTAAAATGGGCAAAAATTTGAATAGACACTTCTCCAGTGAAGAAATACAAATCACTGAAAGGCACATGAAAAAATGCTCAACATCACTAGCTATTAGGGAAATGCAAATCAAAACTACAATGTTATATCATCTTATACTCATTAGACTGGCAGCTATTAAAAAAAAAGAGGACTACAATTTTTGGAGAGGATGTGGAGAAATAGAAACCCTTATCCACTGCTAGTGGGAATTTAGAATGGTGCATCCATTGTGGAGAACGGTGTGGCAGTTTCTCAGGAAGCTAACTATAGAAATGCTATATGTTCCAGGAATTCCAGTGCTGAATATATACCCAGAAGAATGAAAGCAAGGACACGAACAAATACATGCACACCAATGTTCGTAGCATTAGTCACTGTTGCCAAAAGTTGGATACAACCCAAATGTCCATCAACAGATGAATGGATGAGCAAACTGTGGTTAATATACATACAATGGAATATTACTCAGCTGTAAGTAGGAATGCAGTAGTAGCACACAGGACAAAAGGGATGATTCTTGAAGCCCTTATGTTAAGTGAAGTAATACAGGCATTGAAGGACCAATATTACATGACCTCACTGATATGACTTAAGCAAATTGAGCAGACTCACAGTGCTAGAGTCCGGAAGATATGTTTATAGGAGACGGAAAGGGAGAAGAGGATGGTGAGCTGATGCCTATATGGACAAAATCTTTGAATGGGCATGGAAGTGGTGGAGTGATGTGATTGAGATCAGCAGTGCTGGTCTGTGAGGGCAAGTAGGGTGGGGAGGTTCAGTTGGACTATCCATGGAACTAGGGGGAGGTTTGGAGGAAAGAGCAATTGAACTCTGGGGATTTGCAGGTCTGTGTTTAAAACTACAATGTTGGAAGTGTTCTTTTGGCAAATGTGGCAGGGAAGAGTTACTGGTGTAGGGCATCAGGTGTAGGAGGATATATGGAAAAGCCGCACCTGAGGCATGTTTCTATGGAATATGTAAGTGTTCATCTTGTCATAGTGTGTTATCTCAGTGGGTAGAGACCCACACAATAAACGAGAAAATATTAAACTCCTATCCTGGGGAGTCCTGCTATGTTCTCAATTAGAGGAACAAGAACACCTTGAGAACATAGGCAGTATTCGATAAAAGAGAACAGACCAATATGTCAAATCCTCAATATTATTGCAACTAACTATGAATCTTATTCTTCAAAGATTGAAACTTTGTAGTAACCATAGGTTCTGAAGGGAGGGGGAGGGAAGAATAGGATAGATGGAACATAGGGTATTTTTAGGGCATTAGAATTATTCTTCATGATCTTGCAATAATGGATACGGGCTATTTTAAATGTTTTCAAAACCTATAAAAGTGTATGGTCCATTGCGAATATTCTCGCTGACCTGATTCTGTGATATTCAGGGTAGGCTAAACATTGGCTATATTAGAAACCACACATGTTTACCCAGACCTAGTTTTTCTCCCTAGGTCTAGTTTTTAGAATAAACTAAGCCTGATTTATTATATGACTGTAACTCTAGGTATCTTTGGTCAACCTTAAGACATAGCAGGGGAACGGATGTGGCTCAAATGGTTGGGCGTCCATCTCCCTTATGGAAGGACCTGCGTTCGATCCCCGGGAAAAATATAGAGTGCGTGTTAAATGTTATTAATAGGGGATATAATAGGGGACAGTGGGAGGAAAGGTTTGGGCATGGGGTATATTGGAATCCCCTATATTTTCTATGTGACTTTTCTGTAACCTAAAACTTCTTTGAAGATAAAATGTTAAAAATAAGAAACTGGGGAAATATATGGAAGAAATTGTTACTGTACATACCAAGACAACATATCTTACAGTGATGAAAGAATGTCTAAAGAAATTTTTATATTATTTCAATTTTTAAAATTTTTGTATTTTATTTCTTATTTTTAAACCTATTATTATTTCCTTTTCTTACTAATTTTATTTGGTTATTTTGTTGGCTTCATTTTTGGAGAGGGTTTGGACAGAAGGGTCACAACTATGACAGGGGAGGGTCACTTGTGTGGGGTGTTGGTGATGGGGAATGTTTGCGGAGGGGTCCACCTGGGGCATGCCTCTAAGACATATTAATATTTTCAAGTGTTCATGGGCTGTTTTTTTGGGTGGAGACACACACAATAACCAAAAGAATATTGAATTATATATTGTGATGGTTAGGCTAATGTGTCAACTCGGCCAGATAATTGTGTCCAGGTGTTTAGTCAAGCAAGCACTGGGCTAATTATAATACAAGAGCATTTATGGACTTATATCACCAGTGAGTTTACTGCATGGATAACTGATTACATCTGCATCAATCAGGGAGATTGCATCAGCAGTGGTGACACTTTTATCCAATCAGTTGAATGCCTTAAAAGGGGAAGTGGTTTCAACATTCAGAGAGAATTTCCCAGCTCGTCTTTGGACAGCCATCTTCTCCCAGAAACTCATCAAGGACCTTTCACTGGACTTTGATCAGAGCCCCTGGTTTGCAGCCTGCCTGCATCCCCACAGTCGTGTGAGAGACTCTTATAAAATCTCATATTATTGTCAGATATCTCTTGCTGATTCTGTTTCCCTAGAGAACCCTGACTAATACATATATTTTATCATAACCTATAAAATTGTGCAGGATAGAGTATAAACTATAATGTAAACTGTAGTCCATGGTTAGTAGCAATGCTTTAATATGTGTTCATCAATTTTAGCAAATGTACAACACTAATGATGGTTGTTGGTATGGGGAAGTGTGGGATAGGGGGAAGTGTGGGATGGGGAAGGGATTGGGCATATGAGAATCCCCTATATTTTTTATGTAACATTTATGCAATCTAAAGCTTCTTAAAAAATTAAAAAAAAAATTTTTTTTTAATTAAATAAAAAAAACCCAACCAAACAAAAATCTTTTGCTAGGCAGTAGTTTCTTAAACTGTACACCCAAAGCATGCACAGTAAAAGAAAAAAATAGATAAATGGAACCTCCCCAAAATTAAAACTTTTGTTCTTCAAAAGATTTTGTCAAGAAAATAAAAAAGCAGCCTAGTCAATGGGAGAAAATATTAGCAAACCACATATCCAATAAGGGTTTGATATCCATGTTATGTAAAGAGATTATTCAACTCAAGGATAAGACCAGCAAGTGTGTCAATTAAGAGTCAGGCAGCGGCTGTGTAAGGGTTAAGACCAGTATGTGAGGGTTAAGACATGGGCAGTGGCTCAACTGTCGAATCAGCTATTAGCTCACAAATTCCTTGGCCCGGGACACATAGTCTCTAGGCACAGCAGAAATGATTCTGGGGAGTTGCATTTTGTGTTCCTTCTCTGTAACATTTGAGTGATAACCATAGTGTATGAATAACCCTGCAAATAAAGAATGGCCATGCTTGCTTGCCTGGTTTTTCTGGAGAAGACTTCAGCTGTGCTAGTATGAGCAAACTTCCCTCTCTGCCTAAGTTTTTCTTCTGCCTACCTCCCTTGTAAGTTCCTGAGGTGGACGCGGTGCACACAACCCACTTAAAAAATGGGCAAAGGCTTGAGTAGACATTTTTCCAAAAAGGAAATATAATTGGCCAAAAAGCACATGAAAAAATGCTCACCGTCACTAACTAGTGAAATGCAGATCAAAACCACAATGATACACTATTTCACACCTCATAGAATGGCCATAAAAAAAAACAACTATAAGTGCTGGAGAAGATGTGGAGAAACAAGAATACTCCTTCACTGTTAGTGGGACTGTAGAATATTGTAGCCTCTGTGGAGGTCAGTTTGGCAGTATCTCAAGAAGCTGAATATGAAACTGTCATATGATCAGCAATCCTGTTACTAGGAACATATTCACAACTGAAAGCAAAGATGTAAGCTGACATTTGCACACTGATGTTCATAGCAGCATCTTTCACAATTGCTAAAATATTGTGTCACCCCAAGTGTCCATCAGCTGAGGAATGCATAAACAAAATGTGGTATATAAATAGAATGTAATACTATTCAGCTGTAACAAGAAATGAAATTGGGATGCACACAGCAGCATGGATGAACCTAGAGGATATTATGTTGAGTGAAATAAGACAGGCACAAAAAGACAAATATTGTATGGTCTCATTAATATGAACTAAATATGATTAGTAAGCACATGGGGCTAAACTCTAGTGTATTGGCTACTAGGAAATAAAATGTGGGTTTTGAATGGGAGCTGGTGCTCAATGTATGTAGAATTCTTTTTTGAGGTACCAGGGGCTGGGGTTTGAAATCAGGACCTCATATGTGGGAAGCTGGCACTCAACCACTGAGCCACATTGACTTCCTTGAGTTGGTTTTTTTCCCTTTGTTTTGCCTGTTGTTGTTGTTGTTGTTTTCAGGAGGTACCAGGAACCAAACTGAGACCTCCCATGTGGGAGGTGGGTGCACAACTGTTTGAGCCACATCTGCTCCCTGTATGTAGAATTTTTAAGAAGGTTTATTTTAAAAGTATGGAAATGAAAAGGGTTAGTAACATATCATAGTGAGTGTAACTAGCACAGCTATTTACAAATGAGGTTGTGGCTGAACAGGGTAGTCTGTGGACCTAAATGTCAATTTAATGGAAACTAGAGAATAATCTTGTGAATGTGTAACAGTGTTTTCAGTGGTGGATGAAGATGGTAGTTAATAGTATAAATATAAGAATGAGCTTCTTTTACAAACTGCTAAGAGTATGGTGATACGTGGGAAATTATGACTAATGTAACTTATGGGTGATAGTTGATAGTTAACAGTAATATATTTTTCAGCCTTGGCAAGAAGATATTTCAATTCTAAGAGACAACAATAGGGGGGTAAAAGAGGGTATGAGATTTTTCATTTTGGAGTAATGAAAAATTTCTACAGTTGACTGCATGTGACAGCACAGCACTGATGAAAATGAGAGCCACTGAGTATACACTTTGGATTGTACAAAACATGGGGCTGTATAACACTGGGTATCCAGTGGTGAAAATGGACCATGGTTAACAGGACAAATATAAGAACATTCTCTCATGAGTGATAACAAATATATAATACTAATACAGGCTTTTTTTTTTTTAAATTGTGGGTAAAAATCAAAATTTTCACAATACATACCAACATTTGCAAAATGATATATAAATATATATGCATATATGTGCATTTGCTTACAAAAATGTTATTTATATATATATATATATATAAATATATTTTAAGAGGTGCTTAGATTACCCAAAATATTACACAGAACCCACTGGGATTTCCATGTTGCCCACCTCCCACACCTCCCACCACATCCCACACAAACATCTCCCACAAGTGTGGCCCACCACCCTCAATACAGGCTTTTAATACCTGGGTGGGTTGGGGGAAATACACCAAATGTAAGATATGAATTGTAGTTATTAATAATATTTTAATGATGCTCTTTCATAGTTTGAAAGAAATGTTTCATAACAATGAAAGGTGTTGGTAGTGGGGTGATGTATGGGAGCCTTGTACAATGATATGCTTGCTTGTTTTGTAATTTCACTACTTATATACTTTTTGTATGCTCATACATGAATATGTAACACTTCAATAAAATTTTATTAAAAAATCATTTGACCATAGATGTGAGGGTCTATCTCTGAACTCTCAGTTGATTTCCATTGGTCAATATATCTGTCCTTGTGCCATGCTGTTTTGAGAAGTGTAGCTTTGTAATGTGTTTTAAGGTCAGGAAATGTGTGTTCTCCAAATTCATTCTTCTCTTTCATATGATTTTGGCTATTTTAGCCCCTTACATTTCCAAATAAATTTGATAATTGGCTTTTCCATTTCTGCAAAGTAGGCTGTTGGAATTTTTTTAATATAATAAACTTCATTTTTAAAGAGGTTTTAGATTACAGAAAAGTTACATAGAAAGTATGAAGGATTCCCATGTATCCCCCTCCTTCTCACATATCATACACCCCCCCCCTTTTTTAAGGTAGCAGTACAATTTATTGTGATATATCTGTAAAATCCACTCATTGAAAAAATGCACATTTGAAAAAATGACTCACTTGTGGTAAGGACTAGCCCACCTACAGTAATAATCTAAAAAATAAAACCATCATTGTGACATTATCCATACTTCATACATCTAACAAATACTGAAGGAGGCAAATACCATTGTTATAACTTCTTTAAAGCCAAAAACTTAAGTACAAATCAGAATTAAGAGAAACTTCAAAATGTTCACCTTTGCATGCAATTTTGGCTGAACTTTCAAAAACTCCACATATAACAAAACCACAACTTTGAATCAAAATTAATATTAAAACATTTAAGCCTTGTGACAAACTTACTCTACAGAAGCAAGGAAAACAGAGTGAATAGTAAGAACAGTATATTTCTAGGAGAGAAAGCAATCATTTATTTCCTTTATCATAAAGCAAAATTCAATGAGTCAACATTTTATTAACACTACCAAGTTATTTATTATTCAAGAATTTGCTTTTCAGGTTGTGTCTTTAAAATGTATCCATCCATATATTTGGATTAAATTTATACATCAAAAACATTTTGCTCAGAATGTTAAGTATAAACCATAACTTATCAAAGCATAGTCCAGACACTATACAATAATGCTACCATTTATATTTATATGCTTCATCTGAAAAACTTATCTTACAAACAAGAGTTTTGCCCTATTTCCCCAGAATAAATGTCCCTATGTCTAAAACTTTAAATGATAATCAAAAAAGACAGATTCAAATAATTCATGCTATGCATTTTCCTTCATCAGGCTTTAATATAAACAGAGCCATCTAGTGTTGGAGCATCATCTTCCTTCTCAGTTACAGTCTCTACAGTCCCAGAAGCAGACACAATAACCACTGTTTTATATGTTGAAGCTGTCTTCTGTTTCTCATCAATAGCTGCACAAACAGTAACAATCTCAGCACTTTCAAAGTCATAGTCAGGAATTGACTTTGGTAAGAATTCTGTTAGTGCTACTGCTGATTCACTCTTTTTAATTCTCTGTGCCACTTTTTGCTGATCCTGGAGTGTTCTTGCCCAAGAAAGGTCTTCCTTCCATATTTCAAGGTTCATTGGATAGATGTGAAGGGCTACTTGAAAACTTTGAATGGCTTCATTCATTTTGTCCTTTTGCTCTGTGTTGTCATATTGTTCTGTTGTCTGTCTTCTTCACCTTTAGTTTACCCTTCCTAATAATCTTCATTTCTAAACTCTTCTCCAAATCTCTCATCCTTGTTTTTTCCTTTCAGGCTGCAGCACCCCCTTTAGTATCTCTTGCAAATCTGGTCTTTTGGTAACATATTCTATCCATTTTTGTTTGTCTGTGAAGACTTTGAACTCACTCTCATTTTTGAAGGTCAGCTTTGACAGATACAGAATTCTTGGCTGGCAGTTTTTCTCTTTCAGTACCTTAAATACACCATACCACTTTCTTCTCTCCCCCATGGTTTCAAATGAGAGGTAGGCACTTAATCTCATTGAGTTTCCCTTGTATGTGATGCCTTGATTTTCTCTTACTGCTTTAAGAATCTTCCCTTTATCTCTGATATTTGTCATTCTGAATAGTAGGTGTCTCCAGGTAGGTCTATTCAGATTTATTCTGTTTAGGGTGCATTGTCCTTCTTGGATATTGATACTTATGTCCTTAATAAGGTTTGGGAAGTTCTCGGTCATTATTTCCTCAAATATTCTTTCTGCCCCTTTTTCATTCTCTTCTTCTGGAAAGCCAATAATGCAAATATTTGTGCATTTTGAGTTGTCATTCAATTCCCTGAGACTCCATTCCATTTCTTCCATTCTCTTTTCTTTCTATTCTCCTGTCTTTTCCAGTTCAGATATTCTATCCTTGAAATCACTAATTTTGTCTTCAAGCATTTCAAATCTGCTCTTATGTGCCTCTAATATATATATTTTTTAATTTATTGAAGTATATCACTCATACATGAACCTACATAAACAATAAGTGTTTAGCAATAGTTGTGACCTTACAAACCAAAATACATAACATCATACAGGGCTCTCATACCTCACCCTACAGCAAATACCTTGCATTGTTAAACATTTTTAACTAATGATAAAAGGGCATCCACAAAATATTAATACTAACCAAAGTATTTCCCCCAACCCACCCTATTATTATTTTTATATCATTTTTACATGAACATACATAAACAATAAGTGTATAGTAAAAGTTATGAACTTACGCAGCAAACATTCATAACCCATCATACAAGGGTCCCATACATCAACCCTCCACCAACACCATGCATTTTCATGAGACATTTGTTACAAGTTATGAAAGAATATTGTCAAAATCTTACTGCTAATTATAGTCCTTATCTTACATTTGGTGTATTTTTCCTCCAACCCACCCTCTTATTATTTTTTAAATATATTTTTATGACGGAAGTTGTAACTTACAAAAAAATCATGCACATGTGCAGAATTCCCAAACAATCTCCTCTATCAACACATCACACCATGATGGAACATTTGTTACAGATTATGAGATAATACCATCTGATTATTACCAGGCCCATAGCATACATTTGGCACACATTTTCCAACTCCCCCATTGTCAACACAGTACATCTTTGCAATAGATGCAAGAATATTACATTATTACTGTTAACCACAGTCCATAGGTCACTCCAGTTGTATTTTTGCAATGCCTCCACATTCCCACCACCCTGCAAAAGTTATGTACATCTGCTCTAGCTCACAAAGGACACTCTTGGATCTGTACCATCAACCACAATTCTCATCTAACTCTGGGTTTACTGTACTATTCAGTCCCTAAATTATTCTCTAACTTTCTGTCAATTGGTATTTACATCCCTAGACTACCATTTTCAGCCACATCCCCATTATAAACCAGTTGTTACTCACTATAATGTGTTACCATCAACTCTGTACATTTCCACACTTTTACAGTAAAGCGAATTAAAACTTCTAGATACAATATCAGTAGTCCATCTCAGTCCTCCTCTTATCTCCTTTAAGAATCCACCACCTACCACCAGGTCTTGGAGATATTTTCCTACATTTTCTTCTAGAAGCTTTATGGTTCTTGCTTTATATTTAGGTTTTTTATTCATTTTGAGTTAATTTTTGTATGGGGTGTGAAATAGGTTTCCTCTTTCTTTCTTTTGCTATGGATATCCAGTTTTTTCAGCAGTATTTGTTGAATGGACTGTTATGCCTGAGCTGGGTGAGTTTGACAGGCTAGTCAAAAATCACTTGACCATAGATGTGAGGGTCTGTTTCTGACCCATCAATTTGGTTCTATTGGTCTATGTGTCTGTCTTTATGCCAGTACCATGCTGTTTTCACCAGTGTAGCTTGATAATATGATTTAAAGTCCAGAAATGAGAGTCCTCCAACTTTGCTTTTCCTTTTTAAGATGTTTCTGGCTATTCGGGATCCCTTACCCTTCCAAATACTTTTGATAATCATGTTTTCTATTTATTTTTAAAATGCTGATGGAATTTTTATCGGGATTGCATTGAATCTGTATATCAATTTGAGTAGAATTGAAATCTTAATGATGTTTAGTCTTCTGATCTGTAATCATGGAATGTTCTTCCAATTATTTAGGACTTTTTAAAATTTCTTCTAACAGTGAGTTGTAGTTTTCTGGATACAAGTGCTTTACATCTTTGGTAAAGTAAATATTTGGGTTTTATCTGTCATATTTTATTTTCACCACTCTTGACACTTTCAGTTACTTTAATGGATATATTCTTCATTTCTAGACTCTCTTCCAGGTCTCTGTCTCCCGTCTTTTCTTTTCAGGTTGTAGCACATCCTTTAGTATTTCCTGCAAAGTCAGCCTCTTGATTACAATCTCTCTCAGTTTCTGTTTATCTGTGAATATTCTAAACTCGCCATCATTTTTTGAAAGACAGTCTTGCCAGATATAAGAGCATTGCCTGGAAGTTTTTCTCTTGCAGTATCTTAAATATATCATATCACTATCTTCTTGCCTCCATGGTTTCTGGTGAGAAATCACACTGGGTGTTATTGGGTATCCCTTATATGTTATGCATTGTTTTCTCTTGCTGCTCTCAGAATTCTCTTTGTCTTTGTCATTTTATATTTTGATTCGTATGTGTCTTGGAGTTTGTCTATTCAGATTTTTTTGGATGGGAGTACATTGTGCTTCTTGGACATGGATATATCTATGTCCTTCAATAGGGTTGGGAAATTTTCTACCATTATTTCTGCAAATATTATTTCTGCCCCCTTTCACTTCTCTTCTCCTTCTGGGAAACCCATGGCATGTATGTTTGCTTGTCTCTTGCTGTTGTTTAGTTCCCTGAGACCTTTTTCAAGTTTTTCCAATCTTTTCTTCATCTGTTCTTTTGTATGTTCACTTTCAGAGGCCATTTCTTCAAGCTCACTGTTGCAGTTTGGCAGTTTGATGTAGTTATGAATTCCAAAAATAGATATTGGATTATTCTTGTAAACTGGTCTGTTCATCTGGGCATGATTAAGTTATGATTGGGGCTTTGATTGGGCAACATCAGTAGAGCATTGAGCACCACCGCTTGGTGGATGGGAAACCAAAGATAAAAGGCATGGCAAAAGACAGAGTTGGAATAGTTTTGTGTTAAAGTTCTGATGTGGAGTTTTAATGCTGGAGTCCGGGGAAGTAAGCACACAGAGGAGCTTGGTCGTGAGGAAGGAGAGAAGGCCCTAGGACAGAGACAAGCTGTTCACCTGATAGTCCACAGCTGGCCTTGTGGAGAGAAGCAAAGCCTTGAGAGCCTTATAGTCTACAGTTGGCCTTTTGGCGGGAACAGAGCTGAGGCTGGAGAGAAATGGAGCCCTGGAAGAAGAGGAACCCAAGAAGCCCGAACCCTGGTAAATGTCGGCAGCTGTCTTGCTCCAACACATAGCAACAGACTTTGGTGAAGGAAGAAACTTATGCTTTATGGCCCAGTAACTGTAAGCTTCTACCCCAAATAAATACCCTTTATAAAGACCAACAGATTTCTGGTATTTTGTATCAGCACCCCTTTGGCTGCCTAATACAATACCATTCCTTTCTTCTGCCTCCTCAAATGTGCTATTATGATTCCAGCACATTTTTAATTTCATTTATTGCACCCTTCATTCCCATAAGATCTGCTGTTTTTCTATGTATGCTTTCAAGTTCTTTGTGCTCATCCAGTGTCTCCTTAATATCCTTAATTTATTAGCCATTTCATTGAATTTATTAAGGAAATTTGTTTGAACATCTATGATTAGTTGTCTCCTTTATGTCATCTGGAGGCTTATCTTGTTCCTTTAAAATGGGCCATATCTTTCTGTTTCTTGGTGTAAATTGTAATTTTTTGTTGGTGTCTTGGCATCTGGCTTACTAGAGTATTTACTCTGGGTGCAGTTTTTCTCCTTAGTTTAGGGCTTCCTGCCCTTTCTATCTTGCTGATCATGTAGTAGGAGCCAAGGATGTAGTTGGTGTTATAAGCTGTGGAGGCTCAAGCTGCCCTCAGTGCCCCATGGACAAATGAAGCTTCTCCCAACTTTCTCCTTTGCCAAGGGTAGGGACAGGGCCATAGCTGTGTGGAATAATCCAAGTGATGCAGGCCTAGACTGTTGTTGCCCAGAGAGACCGATGAAGCTTAACACCCCTTTCTCCCCTGCCTGGGGTGGGGATGGAGCTGCAGATGTGGGCAGCCATTTATGCAATGCAGGTCCAAGATGACCACAGTTGCCCCGGTAGACTTCCAGTTATTCAGTCTGTGCTAGCCAAATGTACCAGCAGTTACCTGGATAGGCTGTTTCCGGGCCCACTAGCTTCCTCCCTGCTTGAGGTGGAGCTGAAGCCTAGGCTAGGGAGGCAGGCCAATCTGGGTGAAAGAAATGGGTCTCTACCGTCACTGTGATTTTCAGTCAGCCCAGCTTCCCCTCATGTTGTGGGTGGAGTCAAAATCACAGCTACTGGCCTCCTTCCAACTTGGACAGGTTCAAAGTTCATCTGTTCTTAGGGTTATATTTTAGCCAGCTGAACTGACTAATCAGTAGCTGACATTGGTGGCCGATCATCTCTTCCTCCCCTGTTTTTGGGAAATGGAGCTTCCAATTCCTGCCACAGAATAGCTCCTGGGGTGGCTTGTGCCACCAAAGTAGAATGATCACCGGCCTCCATGGCATGGCCTGTTATTTCCCAGAGGGGCTGGTGCAGCTTCCCCCAGCTTCCTCCCTGTCAAGGTGGGCCTGGGGCTTAGACTAGAGCGGCAATCTGATCTAGATGGAAAGAAGCCTGTCCTTACCAGCACTGTGATTTTCAGTCAGCCCCACTTCCCCTCATGTCAGGTGCGGAGTTAAGATGGCGGCTACCGGCCTCTTTCTGACTTGGACAGGTTCAAACTTTAGCTGTTCTTAGGATTATACTTTAGCCCACTGAATTTACTAATCAGTAGCTAAAGTTGGTGCCCAACGATCTCTTCCTCCCCTGTTTTTGGGAAGTGGAGCTTCCAATTCCAGCCACAGAACAGCTCCCGAGGTGGCTTGTGCCTCCAGTGGAGGATGGGCACCGACCTCCGAGACATGGCATGCTCTACTTATGAATCTTCTCTGCAGATGGGTGGTTTCCTTCTTCCACTCTTTCAAGGATGCTACAGTATGCACTTCTGGTCTCCTGGAGCCCCCAAACAAGTTCTTTAGTTAGCTCTGGATGATTACTAACTGCCCTGTAGCAGGAAGTGATTCTAGGAGCACCTTACTCTGCCACCATCTTGCTGGTTGTGTCCACCTCTAATATATTTTTAATCTCATCCATCATGTCTTTCATTCCCATAAGGTCTGTTACTTTTCTTTGCAAGCTTTCAAATTGTTCTTTATGCTCCCAGTGTCTTCTTAATATCCTTTATTTCTTTAGACATAGTTTCTTTAAATTCTTTGAAGTGATTTAGGAAAGTTGTGTGATTATCACTGATTAATTGTATTAAATCCTGTATCTCTTTAGGATATTTGATTTGTTCTTTTGGCTGGGCCATCTCTTCATGTTTCCTAGTATGGCTTGTCATTTTTTGCTGATGTCTAGGCATCTGAATATGTTGGTGTATTTACTCTGATGGCTAGTTTCTCTCTCTTGCATATGTTTATTTCCTTACAACTCTCCTTTTTTTAATTTTTTTTTTATTTTTAGAATTTTTGAATATATATATATATATATATTTTTTTTTTTTGTACAAGAAAACATTTTAAACATTTTAATTGAATGTTACCATTCATACATGAACATCTATAAACAATAACTCTCCTTTGATATTTGGTTCAACTTACTCTCAGTCTTTAAAATTGCCCTGCTTAAGTTTTCAAAATTGGGCCAGGGACTCAGTAGTGGGGTGCAGTTTCTCCCAGGGGTTGGATACAGAGAGTGGGACCAATTTTTGTCCATGCAGTTTCAAGATCAATCAGCAGATGGCACTAGTCAGCGCACCTTTCCGTGGATGTGTTTCAGTCTCAGCTTATCTGTGTTCCTGTGTTGAATCTCCAGATTGGAGATTCAAAGTGGGATCTGCTGGCCGAATTCACTGAAGACAAGCACCCCAACCTCCCCTCCCTTTTCCCTCAAAACAGCTGGCAGGGAGGAAGATTTCTGTTCCACTCTCAGTTGGCTACAGTGAGCCATGGATTTTATCCCAGTTTAATATCTTGGGGGTGGGGGAGGGGAGCCTTTCCCAGCTGCTGGGGGGGCTTGGTAACTCATGTTTGTGGATTTGGCTTCTTTGTCTCTCTGTCTCTCACTCTCCTGTGGGTTGTTTAGAACTGTCTTGGTCTTCTGACCCCCAAAGCAGGTCCCTCAGACAGCTTTTGACTCTTTCTCCATTGTTGTTGTGAGAGCATTCAGTTCTGCCTGTTAGTCCATTATCATCTTCTAACAATGCCCCTGGAATTTTTATTTTGATTGCATTAAATCTGGAAATTATTTTGGGTAGAATTCATATCTAAATGATATTTAGTCTTTGTGGCAGTTTGATATTATTTATGAATTTAAAAAAAAATTATGCTTGTAAACTGGTCTTTTCCTCTGGGTGTATGTTAACCTTTGATTGTATTAGAATCAGCTGCGATGTCTTTGATTACATTATGTTAAGATTAGGGTTTTGATTTGACCACATCAGTAGGACATGACTCAGGGTTGAGTCCCCGCCCCCTTGGTTGGCTGATATAAATGAACACCCATTCAAGAAGACACACAGGAAGAGGGAGAGAGCTCCATAGACATGGCAGAAGAGAGAACTTTGATCCTGCAGGCCTGCGAAGAGAGATGAGCCATTTGCCTGATAGTTTGCAGCTGAGAAAGCCTGGAAAGAAGCCCTATGCCAGCCTGTAGGTGAGAGAGAGGAAGGCTGAACCCTCACAGAGATCACCTGCCATCTTGCTTCAACATGTGGCAACTGACTTTGGTGAGAAAGCAGCCTTGAGCTGGACTCTTTAGGGCCTTGTAACTGTAAGCTTTTACCCCAAATATATACCCTTTATAAAAGCCAACCAATTTCTGGTACTTTGCATCATCACCCCTTTGGCTGACTAATACAGTCTTCTAATCCATGAACACAGAATCCCCTTCCATTTATTTAGATCTTCTTTGATTTTTTAGCAATGTTGTATAGCTTTTTTTGTACAGATCCTGTGCATTCTTTGTTATTTTTTTTTTTTAACGTGCTTAGATTACCTAAATATTACACAGAAATTACAGGGATTCCCATGTTCCCCACCTCCCACACCTCCCACAACATCCCACACAAACATCCTTCATCAGTGTGGCACATCATCCACAATGGATATACACATCCTGGGGCCTTGCCACCAAGCATAGACCACAGTTCAGATCGTAGACCACACTCTCTCCCACACAGTTCTGCATGGTATATGCTGATGTCGCCGCAACGCTACTCAGGACAACCCCCAACTCCCGAAAAAGCCCCTGTATTTCAACTGCCCTTCCCCTCCCTGCCCCAAAAGCATCCAGTGGCCACCGGCTCCACCTCACTGTTATTATTTCTTCCATTGCTTGAATCACAATATGTCCACAACAGAATACCATTAAGTCCACTCTAGTCCATAGCTCTTCCCCCAATCCTGAGGGGACTGGGATGGTGATGTCCACTCCACCTCCAAGTGAGAGAGGGCTTATATCCCATGGATACGGTGGACGGGATTATCCTGCCTGCAGCTGCATGCCCTCTCCATTCCCTGGGATGGCCGTTGCCCATCGTTGTCTCCTCTCCAGGTGACTTGGATGAGTCCCTTGAGTTGTAGAGTAGGTGTTGCAGCTCCACCGAGATTCCACGCACACCTGGCACATAGGTAGGCCAGAGGCTCCAGTCTCTGGAAGTACACCTAAAAACTCCAGCATCACATATAGGTTTGAATAGAAGGGACTGATGGACAATGTGCAAGGAGGACTTATTTGAGTCCAACTCTGTCACTCTCAGGAGCACAGATTCCAAAGTAGAGCCCACTGATAAGGCGTCAATCTCTGGGGCTATCCTCCCTTATATAGGACCTGGGTGTCTCCAGAGCCCTCAGGAGCCCCTCGGTGTGGGGTGATATCCACTTAGGTGTTCTATGAGATCCTACTGAGGTGTGTGTAAGCCTTACCTCTGGTATGACCTCCTGACTCTCTTTGAAGTCTCTTAGCCACATGAACTCATTTCTCTTTACCTTTTCCCCCATTCTTTGTTAAATTTTATTCTTAGATATTTGATTCATTTAGTTGCACTTTTAAATGGATTTTTTGTTGTTGTTGATTTACTCCTCAGTTTGCTCATTAATTGTGTATAGTAACACAACTGATTTTTGCATTTTGGTCTTCTATCACACCACTTTGTTGAAGTTTATTAGCTCTAATAGCTTTGCTTTAGATTTTTGGGGGCTTTCTATATATGGGATCACATAGTCTACAAATAGTGAAACTTTTACTTCTTCCTTTCCAATTTGGATGCCTTTTATTGTTTTTGTTGCCTAATTGGTCTGGTCAGAACTTCTAGCACAATTTTGAATAACAGTGGTGACATTTGGCATCCTTGTCTTGATCCAGATCTTAGAGGGAAAGCTTTCAGTCTTTCACTGTTCAGTATGTTGTTAGCTGTGGGTTTTTCATATATGCCCTTTATCATGTTGAGGAAGTTTCCTTCTGTTCTTAGTGTTCTAATTTATTTATTTTTTTAATCAAGGAAGGATGCTGGATTTATTAAATGCCTTTTCTGCATCAATGGAGACAAGTATTTATTTTTTACCCTTTGTATTATTAATGTTGTGTATTATATTAATTGACCCTTGTATTGAAAACCACCCTTGCATACCTGGGATAAAACCTACTTGTTCATGGTTTATAATTCTTTTAATGTGCTGTTGGTTTTGATTTGCAAGTATTTTGTTGAAGATTTTTGCCTCTATATTCATGATAGAAATTGGTCTGTAATTTTCTTTTCTTATAGTGCTTTTATCTGGCTTTTGTGTTAGGATGATGATGGCCTCATAGAATGCAGTAGAGTGTTCCTTACTCTTCAATTTTTAAAATATATTATTTTATTTTAAAAGAAGCTTTAGATTACATAAATGTTACATCAAAAATATAGAGGATTCCCTTATACTTCACCCCTTCCCCCTCCAACACTTTTCTCCATTAACAACTTCTTTCATTAGTGTGGTACATTTGTTACAATTGATAAACACATATTGAAGTATTGCTACTAACTATGGTCTATAGTTTCCATTATGGTTTAAACTTTGCACCTCACAATTTTATAGGTTTTGACAAAATGTATTTTGGTCTGTATCTGTCATTACAATGCCCTGCAGATAATGCCCCTTATTATACCTATTCTTCCCTCTCCCTCCCCTTAGAAACTCTGGAGACCACTGCCTTTATATAAATGTTACAAGTTCTTCTGTTACTAGAATAATAATGTCTACTTTAGTCCATAGTTTCATTCCTCTCTTATGTTTGTTCATTTCTCAACCTTGAGGATTTTGGGATAGTGATGCCCACTCTGTTTCTGGTTGAGAGGGGGCTTAGATCCCATGGGGGCAGATGGCTGGAACTGTCTTACCTGCGGTTGTAGATACTCTCCGTTTTTAGGGATGGGAATTGTCCATCATTATCCTTTTGTTAGTTGTCCTGGGCTAATCCAATGAACTGTAAAATAGGTGTTGGCTGCAACTCTGCTGAGATTCAGGGTTCGACTGACATATGAATGACCAGAAGATGTAAGTCTCTGTACACATATTTAATGGGTGTTGTGCTAATTACAGGTTCGAATAAAAGGGGTATGGCAGCCATGTGTAGGAAAATTATAAATGAACCTAACTCCGATACATTGAGGGATAAGTTATCATATTTTCCAAGGTAAGGCCCACTAAACGGGTGCCAAATTCCTGGGATTGTCTGTCCAGATCTGGACAGCAGGCTAAGAGGTAACTCTTAGGCAATATATATTACTAGGTTAAGTTTGAACTTCACAAGAACAAGGTTCGTAAGTACAATCATCAATATTAAGGGCCTGGCATGTTTTCCCTTCTTTGCTAGGCACTGCCCATGTACTCTAGAGATTCTTGCTACTCTATGAGATAATGTAGCAGGACTCCTTAGAATCGGAATTCAATATTCTGTCTGTTATTTTGTGGGTCTCCACCAACTGAGACAGCACCCCATGACCACTTGAACATATTCCTATGCCATAGAGTCACGCCCCAGTTGCACCCCTCCTCACACATCCCCCTACCTCTGACACCCCACACCAGTCATCCTTCCCTGACACAATTGTGACTTTTCTGCAACTAAAACCTCCCCAAAACAAAGCCAAAAAAATAAAAATAATAAATAAATACAAAATTAAAAAAATTTTAAAATTGGCATTGTGTCTTCTATCCCTGTAAGATCTGTTTTCTTTTATGTACAGTGACAATTTCTTCTGTGTTTATACCCCAGTGTGTTATCCTCTTCAACTTTTTTGGAAGAGTTTGAGCAGGTTTGGTAATATTCTTCTTGGAATGATTGGTAAAATTTAACTGTGAGGCCATCTGGTGTGGGTTTTTCTTTCTTGCTAGTTTTTTTTTTTTTTTTTAAGGTACCAGCTGCCAGGGATTGAACCCAGGACCTTGTGGGAATCCAGCACTCAACCGCTGAACCACGTTGGCTCCATTGTGTTGGTTTTTCATTTATTTTGCTTTTTTAAAAATTTTATTTACTTTATTTTTCTTTATCCCCCCTCCCCCAGATGGTTCTCTCATTGTTTGCTCACCTTCACCAGGAGGCCCTGGGAACTGAACCCAGGACCTACCACATGAGAGGCAAGTGACCAATGTCCTGAGCCACATCTGCTCCCCATAGGCTGTGGCGTCTGCTGGCTTGTGGCACCTGCTCATTGCAGTAGGGGTAGTGTCTAGTTCATCATAGTGGTGGCAGTGTCTAGCTCTTTGCAGCAGGGGTAGCGTCTGCTTATCTTCTTTTAGGAGGCACTGGGACCCAAACCCGGGACCTCCCATGTGGTAGGTGGTTACCCAACTGGTTGAGCCACATCTGCTCCTCTCTTGGGAGGTTTTTGATACTGATTCATTCTCTCTACTTGTGTAATTGGTCTATTGAGGTCTTTTATTTCTTCTAGAGTCAATGTAGATCTGTCATATGTGATGAGTTATTTCTCTTGCTGCTTTCATAATTCTCTCTTTATCTTTGGCATTTGACATTCTTATTAATATGTGTCTCAGAGTATCTATTAGAATTTTTCTGTTTGGAGTGTGTGTTTCATAAGAGTTATGAAATTTTTGGCCATATTTCCTCAAATATACATTCTTTCCTTTTTCCCCCTTTTTTTTCTCCTTCTGGGACACCTATTAAACACGTTTGAGTGTTTCATGCTATCATTTAAATCCCTGAGACACTGCTCGATTTTTTTGCACTCTTTTTTCTATCTGTTCTGTCTGTAAGATTTCTTTTGTCCTGTATTCTAGTTTGCTTAACCTTTCTTCTGCCTGTTCAAATCTGCTGTTTTTTTCCTCTAGTGTATTTTTAATCTCTTCTATTGTGCTCTCCATCCCCATCATTTCATTTATTTCTTTTTATACTTTAAAATTCTTCTTTTTGATCATACAATTTCTTCTTAATATCTTTTATCTCTTTAGCCATATGTTCCTTCGTCTCCTTGAATTGATTTAGAAGATTTGTTTGCACATCTTTGATTAGTTGTTCCAAAATCTGTCTCCTCTGAGGTTTTAATTTGTTACCTTGACTGGACCACCCCTTCCTGTTTCTTAGTATGGCTTATAATTTTTGCTGATGTCTTGGCATCTGATTATCTTGATGACTTTACTTGGAAAATCAGTTTCTCTTTCTTGCCTAGAGTTTTATTGTTGATTGGCTTTGTGTTAAGGCTCTTTTTGAGGCTTGGTTCAAATTACTCTAGACCTTTAGAGTAGTCCACATTTAACTGATCAGATTTTTCAGATCTTTTTTATCTGACTCTTGCCCTGAATATGTGGTACAATTTCTTGTGCAATTGTTTCGCCTTCAGGAGTGAAGATTCCTTCTCCAGGAATCTTGATAGATTCTGTTTGTTTTCATTTTGCCTCTATATTTTTAAAAACTACTTTCATTTTCTCTAGATGCTTTGCCTGGGAGACAAATTCTGGGAGGGGGTCACTCTGAAGGGGATTGTCCCAATGCAGTATTTCCCAGCCAAAACAATGCCAGGGATACTCAAGGGTGTGCAGAGTAGCTCCAGAGTGCCCTTGTGAAGGGATTAGAAAGGATGACAAAAGCCTCTTTGATGGCTCCCTAAAGCTGTTTCCTGGCCTGTCCAGCAGGTGCCATCCTTCAACAAACTTTCCACCACCCTGAGAAACCACTGTGTCTTTAAATCTCCATTGCCTCTGCTCCTGTCTATGGTGGGACTGAAACAGTGGCTGCCACTGCCTTTGTCCAGGGTGGGTTGAAATAGTAGCTTAGAGTCAGTATCAGTGATCCAAATTTGCTAATCAAATGCCATGATCAGTGCTTGGCCATGCCCACACCTGTTCTTGGTTAAAAGGATTTATATATTTCTTTTTGTCAGCAGCAACTAGCCAGGGATTGGACTCCAAAGTGGCCTTCCATGAGGGTGGGGCATAGGCACTGGCAGCCACTGGCAGAAAGAGCCACTCACTGTTTTGTTTTTTTTTTTAACCATAGTTTTTCAGTCTCTTCCTCCTGCTCTTCACTGAATGGTGTACAATGTTCCTCTGGCATCCAGAATTCCGAAACAGTGGTTTCAGACAGTTCCTGCCTGTTTAATAGCTGCTTTGGTAGAAAGAATCATCATTTGGATGTCAGCTGAGCATACTGGCTATTTAACAAAATTTAAGAGCGTGGATATTAGACACACAAAAACTCCATCCTCCTGTGCAAGTAATTTTATTTCTTAGGCTTCCTATAGCCAGTGAATTTACTTTAGTCTGTAGGTTCTCTACAATTTAAATTCTTTTATTATTTTGTCCAAAGTTAGAAACAAATAATGGATTATACATTTTAGTAATTTTTAGTCATGATTTTAGTTGTAAAGATCTTTATATGGTTAGCTAGTTGTGGTAAGGGTGACACCACAGTTGCATGAAAGAAAGTTTATTAATACTCACAGGTCCTAGAACAGAAAGGGGCCCACTTCATGGTGCCACACAGGGAAACACATCAGGAACTCAGCTCAGTCAAGTGGGTAGGGAGCAAAGGTTACAGTGGACCTGCATACTGTGCTTTTATAGTGTTATATAGGTGGAACTGTAGTGGTTGGTCAAGCAAGAGTGGGAATTGTGGAGTTGATATTTGACTTTCATGGGGGCATGAACCCGGGTAGGATGCAGGGAAGAGAACAAGAAACTGCATTTCTTGTATAAGCAGGTGTCAAGGGTGATCACTGGATGACCTAATAATAGAATCTTAGATGCTGAGACACTGCAATAGTGAAAAGTTCCCCATTTTATTTTAATTCATCACAATGACACTGTGATGCCTTAGAATCGGGGACCTTAGAATTGGATTATGCTGACTGTTTATGGTGTGGAGATGTTAAAGGTGAAGGTGGTCTCTTGGGTCAGCCAGTATATGACCATTTTAAAGTAACTTATAGGAAGATTCTGTCCAGAGTTAGGTGGCTTTTCATGACTATTTGAACCATGGAGTCATGCTGTTGCATGAGGCCAAGAGCCTCAAGTGTGCTTTGTATATGTCTGGATAAAGCTTTACACAGTTGTTGAGTAGACTTTATAATTTCTTTGTCATATGCTGGTGAAGGTACCCAATTAGGATGGGAATGAATACTAAGCACCTTTCTTGCTGGGGTGTGGCTAGGGGATTATCCCCAGGCTGATAGACTGACATGGGTGTAGTTCTGGGCTACTTTGATACATTCTAGTTAGGTTTCTTATTAGTTCTCCCCCATGACAAGTAGGCTATATTGGATGAGAAAATTATTTGTCTTGGTGGTCACAGTAGATTCCAAAGGTAGTGTTGAAAAAGGTGTGGGGTTGGTTAATATACATGGTACATATATGGTACAGGTAGCCACCTACTGCTTTGGAGGTGGATTCAGTTCAGGCCAAGAAGTGTTTATGCCCAGACCTATTCTGTAAATGTGTGATTTGTGAGTTAAGACACTAAGTCTCCCCTTAAGGGAGCAATTATGTCTTAGAGGACTTGTGGAATGCACCATGATGTTTTGTGATATGGTGTCAGAGTCCAACTTACCAGACCTGATCCTGCTCCACCCTTCCTCACTGTGACCTGGAAGCTGAACTGCCACCCCACCTCCAGTCCCCTGTGCTTCCTCAGCTACTGCATCCTTAGGGTCCCTGGGAGCTTGGCCCTTCCAAATTCTTATCACTCCCTAAAGTGAGCACCTCTGGCCACAGAGCAGGGGGTAGGTGTCCTCTGGGCGGCATGAAGAGGGCAGATGTCCTGGCAGGACCTCATGACTGCCCACTTTCTCTGGATCCAAACCAATTTGTAACCAAATTGCTGGTACCAGCATGACAAAATCCCAGCCTTTATTCTGCATTGATATATTTTTTTGCTACTTTTTGAAAAAAAAAAAGTTTAGATGACAGACCCAGGAATTGTGGTATCCTAGAGCTTCAGTAGTGATTTCAGTTACCCGTGTGTGTATGTTAGTGGTATTAGTGAAAGTGGTTGGTGCAGTGGAGTTCAGGGAGGTCATGATGGTCATTGGGGTTGTAGTACCCTTGGTGCTGAGTGCCATACTTGTTGCAGTGGATGATTGTGTGGTGCAGGGTGTTTGTGTGTTGACTTGAGGTAATGGCCAACAGAAGTCATTGTGTATTTGTAGGAGAATGCGTAAGACTGGCACTGTATGATATTAATCTCCTGTGTGATGTGGTTTTGTAAGCATTGTTTTACCTACCATAGTTCTTGTATGCTCAAGGTAGTGTTGCAATCATGGCATTTATCACTCATGGTTTGACAGTATTGTCATAGCTGCTGGGGGTTGTCCAGAAGGAAGACAGCAATCTCAGTGAGGTGAAATTTGGGAAGAGGGTTCATGTTGTTGAAGACATCTCTGAAGGTGGTGTTGTATACCAGGATCAGTTGTAAAAATCAGGTAGAATGACACAAATGAGGAGGGTCTGTTGACAGCAGGTCCTGGGAGAATATAGTCTCTGTTTTTGGTGGCCCTATGGCAAAGGGCATTGTCATCTCCAGCAACAAAATCTTGGGCTGGGGCAATGTCATCTGAGGCTGCTGAGGATGGGCTTCTTGGGTGGCTATGCATTGGGGAAAGATGAGAGTCAAAGGGTCTTGGCTAGTAGCATATTCTTGGGCCACAAGAGCCAGGATTGGTTTGCAATACACTCTACAGCTGATGGACTCACAAATCTCTGTGATTGGTATGATCACGCAGTACATTTATGGAACCTCTGGACTGCTTCTTGGTGGGTAATTTGGAACCATTCCATCTAGAAAGGATGGTTAACCTGTTGAGCGATTAATTACCAGGAGATCCCATTTCACTATTGGCCTGTGATTGGGTCACCACTCTCTGCATGGTGGCAAGACAATTGAGAAGTCATAGCAAAAGGGAGAAGGACTATTTATTTTCTCAGCATATTTATAAGCTGCATTGATGATGGCTCAATGTGTTAAGGAAGAGCAATCAGGAGTCAATATTGCCAAGTTCTTTGCAACATCAAAACAAAAATTGCCTTTCCTGCAATTTCCAATAACAGTTGCATTATTTCCTTCTAAGGTCTCATTAGAAATGACTTTAGGGTTCATATTCCTACCAACAGTCTCTTCAAAACAATCTAGGCCTTTTCTATCAAGCACCTCACAATTCCTCCAGAAAATATCCCTTACCCATTTATAAAACTGTCCCAGCATTTTTTTTTTAAATTAAAGCCTTTCTGCATCTTTTTTTTTTTTTTTAAGATTTTATTTATTTATTTATTTATCCCCCCTTGCTGCTTGTGCTCGCTGTGTCCATTTGCTGTGCGTTTTTCTGTGTTTGCTTGTCTCCCTTTGTTGGGTCGTCCTGCTGTGTCAGCTCACCGCGCCACGCGGGCTGGCTTGCTTCACCAGGAGGCCCTGGGAATCGAACCTGGAGCCTTCCATATGGTAAACGGGAGCCCTTTCGATTGAGCCACATCCGCTTCCCCCAGCATTCTTGATAATTGCAGCAGCACAGCCCCATTCTCCCAGTACCAATTTCTGTTTCAGTTTGCCAAAGAGCTGTCAATGCAAATACCAGAAATGTGTTGACTTTTATAAAGAGTATTTATTTGGAGTAAAAGCTTACAATTCTAAGGCAATGAAAAGTCTGACTTTAAGCACTGTAAGAGGTGCTTTCTCACCAAAGTCAGCTGCCACATGTTGAAACAAGATGGCAAGTGATCTCTGGCTGGTCTCTGCCTTCCTCTCCAGGCACCCTCTCTCAGGCTCAGCTGCTTTGCTTTCTTTCCATTTTCAACTGCAAGCTGGCAGAGGGCTTGTCTCTTTCTGGGCCTCCTATATTAGTCTCAGCTGTTCTGCTTTCTTCTGAAGTTCAGCTGTAAGTTGTCAGGCATTTGCTGGGCTGTTCTCCTCTTGAGCTGCTCTATGGGCCCAGCCTCCTGGGGCCTTTGTGCTTAAGCAATCCTCTATTTCACAAATCAGAATAAAAATATGCTGGCTTCCTTTTACCTTCTCTGTCTATGTGAGCCCATTTATATCAGATCCAACAAGGGGGAAGGAACTCAACCTCGGTCATGCCTCAATGAAGAAGCCCAGTAAAATCCCTACAGCAATCTTAACAGATAATCTAATCAAAGACCCCTCAACTGAATTTAATGCAATCAAAGTGCATCACACCCAGAGGAATAGATTAGTTTACAAACATAATCTTTTGGGGATTCATAAAATAATCTCAAACTGCCACAACATCATGTGTGTGTGTGTGTATACACACACATACACACACACACACACACACATATATATATATATATATATATATATATTTTTTTTTTTTTTAATATAGAGGCCCTTAATGGGTGGTGATATATCCACTTCTGGTGGCATGCTGGTATGAGATGGTGTATTATAGCTTGCCAGCATTCCTGGTTAGCCCAATTTTGGGGACAATGTTGGACCTCCTGTTTATGGTTGGACCCACTAGATTGGCCAGCAACATAATAACCCATGTAAGGCACAAGAAGAATATAAACCATAGCCAGGGAGAGTATTTGCATTTTACCAGCTTCGGTGATGTGCCTCTGGCAGTTTGAGGTAGCTGCACCACCACCAAGGGAGAAGTGTTGAGTCTTAGATACCTCTCTAGTTCCCAGTCCAGTGTCATCCATGATGAGAAAGAATATGGAGGGGATGCTGGTTGGGCATGCCTCATGAACTCGAGTTTTGCTTTTGCCTGGTGCTATCACTTCTGGATGTGGCTAACATCCACCAGTTGAAGTTTGTTTTCACCTCAGACTGTATTCCACACTGCACAAATGCTCATGCCTGCCAGTATAATTTCTACTTCCTATAAAGAATCAGGGGGAACTAGAGTTTAGTATCCATCCTTTATATCCTGTATACACCAGTAATGTTTAAGTTGGGGATTTTCCCTCAGGGTAGTTGTAGTAGGGGATGGTCTGAGCATAGCCTTCCATCTTTCCCTGTGACATCCCAAATAAATCCTGTGCTCAGGACTGTTAGCTTGTCTCCTAGGAAAAGATGATAAATATGGGCTGACTCCCTTCTCAGGAGCGCCTTGAGATAAAACACATCTCCTAGCAGATAGCAGCCTGTGGGATATCCTTCCCCTTTTGTCCTAAACATATGTAAACATTCATTGGCTACAGTCTGACCAAGGTATGTCCATTTTATGGCACCTAACTCAGCCCTGCTGGTATATCTGTTCTTGGCTGGAAGAGAGCAGAGTCCCTCCACTATGGTACACACACACAAGACAGGGGTGCTGCACACAGAACATCAACCTGCATCAGCCTCGGATTGAGACCGTCTGGTTATGGGGGACCAGTGCCTACTAGTGAATCTGACCTTGCTCTGTCTCTTCTCTATGCAAGTAAAACATTATTCCACCAGAGCCTTTGAGTTTTACTTTTGCTGCCAACCCAGACATTTGTATTGGAGTGAGTTGACATCTTTTGGATGTCTCTCTTACAGTTATCAGTAGGTATGTCTAAAATAAATATGAGCCCTTCTGGTGGCCCTGTTGAGCTATCAATTAACTGGGGATCCCTTTTCACTATTGACCACTGATTGGGTCACCACTCGCAGCAAGACAATTGAGAAGTCATAGCAAAAAGGGAAAATGCTATTTATTGCTTTGATGAGCAGGTAGTCATCTTGGACCCCAAAGACAATTGGGTTTCGCTTGACAAGTAATAGCGGAATTTTAGGAGGCTGGAGGTAATATGTGGGGTATGTAGAACCCTGCCAGCCTGGAATTGAGGAATATTAAAGCTTGAGGCAAAATTTAACCTACTTTAATGTTCTTTTGCCTTTAAGTAATTTAAGTAATAGCTCTTTGAGGAGGCTGTTGTGTTTCTTTTTGTCTGCCACCTTAGGTGCAGTAGGGCAAGTAAAAATTCTAAATGATTCTTTGTTTGAATATCCATTGTTGCATCCATTGGTGAAGTGGGTTTCCTGATCTGAGTCAGTAATGTGAAGAGGTCCAAAAGGAATAAGGAGAGAATCAGTGATGTGAATTATGGCTTTCCTGGTTGTATGTCATGCGGGGAATGCCAACATGAGGCTGGCATAAGAGTCAGTCATACTCAGGGCATACCTGATGGCTCCAGCAGTGATGGGAAGTGATCCTATTAATTAGTATGGCAGCAGGAGAAGGATTTATCCACACACACACCCCTCCCTAGAATATGAACTTATCTATGGGGATACCAATGTTTGGTTTTGGAGCACAAATCACAGCCTTCAGTAACTGCTTTGGCCAGTGGCATGCTTAGAGGCAATCACTTTCTATGTGTCCACTTTTTCAGGGCAGAGGAACCTCTATACCAGGAGTTCTTAACCTTTTTTGTTCATGGACCCCTTTGCCAGTAAGGTGAAAACCATGGACTCCTTACTAAGTCCACACTATACTGTATATTATTTAATAAATATATCACACCCACTCTACCACATCCCCACAAGAATAATGTTTTTTGAATTTCAATTCAAGCTCATGGACCCCTGGTTAAAAATCCCTGCTCTATACCCTGAGTTCTTATGGCCCCAGAACACCAGTTGGTTGGGGAAGCTTGGGGAGTCTGAGTGGGTAGTCTCGGAGGAACCTGTTATGCAGCAATGAATTTTAGATGACTTATCAGCAGTGTTATTGAAAAGTGATCCCAGTGTGAGTGTAGCATGAAGAGGAATGTATAACATATATAGGGATGGGTAAGGCTGTGAGCTGTTTCCAAATGTGGAGCCTCCATAAGGGCCTTCCTTGCCTGAGAAAATTATTCCATTTCCATTGGCCTGACCACACTGCCAACCTGTTGGCCACCACCCAAGACTCAGTAAAGATACAGAAATTGGGCAAGTGATGGCTCAGAACATCCTTAAAGGGTTAATTGGACCAATTCCAGCTCTGCCAGCTATCTCAGGTAGGTGAAGTGTTTGAGGCCAGGTGGTATGCTGTGGCCCTCTAGCAAGCTACATTGCATACACTGGTAGTGCCATCTACTGACTGCCTTTCAAAGTCAGACCTGAGGGCCCCAAGGGCCTCCCACTTGGCTAGAGGAGGGAGAAATGGGATCACCATTGCCAGAGTCTCAAGATCTGTAGGAAAGAGACTGAACATGGGGAAGCCACATCCTCCTGTAATTTGGAAAGGTCCTGTTTGCCAGGTTAAAGAAGATTCAATGGCTGTGCCGACCTGCTGAGAATTATCTCCCACTGTGGCATTATGGGAATCTGCATGCACAGGCTGACTGGTTGCGGCCCTGTAAGTAACTCCATTTTTAGGAGAGCCCAATGAGCAGCTAGGGTCTGCTTTTTTAAATGGGGTATATTGGGAAGTTGGCCTTTTAGTCTGAAAACTCATCATTGTTTGCCATGTTTAGTCCAAAGACTCCAAAATATATAATTGGAAGTGGACAAGGCCTCTAATCTGAAATCTATTCCCAGTGCAACAAGGGTTATGGCTTGGAAAATGGCCTGTTGTGCCAATTCTAAGGCATGTTGGTGCTCTTCCCAGTGGAAAGTAGCAGATTTATGTGTGATTTTGTCTGTGGGCTATAAGGAGAAAAGATATAAGTTGTGGTACCTCCCATGAATAATCCTAACAGGTGTTGTACATGTCTTAGTGTCTGAAGTGGGCTAGTAAGAGTTAATGTTTGTCTGTGTGGGAATCTATTTGCCCTTAGAGAATGAGATGATGCCTAGGAATTTTTTTATTCCTTTGATTAAAGTTTAATTAAAGCAAGATGACTACAATATGTTTCTTTAAACAATCGGCAACATTTAAAACTCAGTTAATTCGGGAAGCGGCTGTGGCTCAATCAGTAGGGCTCCTGTTTACCATATGGGAGGCCCCAGGTTCGGTTCCCAGGGCCTCCTGGTGAAGGCAAGCCCGCCCGCACGGCGTGGTTAGCTGACCCAGAGAGCACAAGCAGCAAGGGGGGGATAAATGAATAAATAAATAAAATCTTTAAAAAAACAAAAACAAAAACAAAAACTCAGTTAATTAAATTCCTTCAATCATTAAAACTGTATTTATAAGTTCAACATAGTTGATTTTCTTTTCAACACTTCAAATGCCTTTAATAAGCATTTCCTTCCCAAACACTTGAATATTAAATTTGATAGAACAAACTGATAAATATGGAAAATCTTAACATTCCAGTGTTGTTTAAAAATTTAATTAAAGTCACTTATACATCTCAACTTACAAATGAAAAATCAATTACTTAATCACATATTGTAAAATGGAATCAAAACTTTAATCTGTTAGATTCTCTCGTATGCCGAAAACTCTTTAAATTTAGAAGCACTTTAAACACTAAACACTCTTTCTTAATCTATTCCTGAATGTAGTATAAAGGTATTAATATAATAGTTTTTTTCCTCATCTCCATATTTCATTCTAAACCTTCTTTGGATTAAAAGACACCATGAAGTTAACAGTTTTGCCATTCCAAGCCAATAGGAATTATCCCAGTCAAATTGGGGAAGGCATTTTAGCAAAATAAAGTTGATTACAGGCCAGACACTAGATATGATTCTCCTGGAGCCACACACTGGCACATTGAATTCTTCTGTATTTTTTTAATTAGAGAATTTGTGGATTTACAGAACAATCATGCATAAACTACAGGATTCTCAAATACACCCTGTTATTAATACCTTGCGTTGGTGTGGTATATTTGTTACAATTGATGAAAGCACATTTTAATAACTGTACTATTAACTATAGTCCATAGGTTAACTTAGAGTTCACCACAGAGGATGAGAACCCCACATAAACCCCCTAAGTAAATGCTCATTACTCGCCAAGATACACTTGTCCCAGTCTGTCTTTGGTCTGGCATATCCAACTCAGCGGAGCAGGATGCTGTCATTTTTACACAACTCCTAGCCACTCTCAGGACACTGAGAAACCACCTGTCTTCCATAGCAGCTGCACTTTTTACATTGCCACCAGCAATGAATGAGCGTTCCTATTTCTCTGCATCCTTTCTAACCCTTATTTTTTTGAGTAGCCATTCTAGTGGGTGTGAAATGGTATCTCACTGTGGTTTTAATTTGCATTTCCATGATGGCCTAATGATGTTGAGCATCTTTTCCTGTGCTTTCTGACCAGTTGTATATCTTCTTTGGAGAGATGTCTATTCAAACCAAATTTTTAATTGGGTTGCTTAAGTTTTTGTTGTTAAGTTGAAGGGTTTCCTTATAAATTTTGGATATTAAAAACTTATTGGAGGGGAAGCAGCTGTGGCTCAATTGGTTAGGCTCCTGTTTACCATGTGGGAGGCCCTGGGTTCGATTCCCGGGGCCTCCTGGTGAAGGCAAGCTGGCCCGCGTGGCGCAGTGAGCTGACGCAACAAGATGGAGCAACAAAGGGAGACAAGTAGACACAGAAAAACGCACAGCAAAAGGACACAGTGAGCACAAGCAGCAAGGGGAGGTGGGGATAAATAAACAAATAAATAAACAAATAAATAAAATCTTTATAAAAAAAACTTATTGGATGTGTGGTTTCCAAATATTTTCTCCCATTGTGTAAGTTGTTTTGCTTTCAGGATAAAGTCCTTTGAGGTGAAAAAGTTTTTTATTTTAATGAGGTCTAATTTATATATTTTTTCTTTTGTTACCTGTGTTTTGGGTGTAAAGTCTAAGAAACCATACATACCACAAGGTCCTGAAGATGCTTCCCTATATTTTCTTGTAGGACCTTGATAATTCTGGCTCTTATATGTAGGTCTTTGATCCATTTTGAGTTGATATTTGTATGGGGTGTGAGGCAGGGGTGCTCCTTCAGTCTTGTACAAATAGAAATCCAGTTTTCCCAGCACCATTTGTTGAAGAGACTATTCTGTCCCAATTCAGTAGTCTTTGCCACCCTGTCAAAAATCAGCTGGCGACAAATATGGTTAATTTCTGAGCTCTCAATTTGATTCCTTTGGTCTATATGTCTGTCCTTGTGGCAGTACCATTCTGTTTTGGTTACTATTTGTAGCAGTTTGGCATTATTGATGAATTCCAAAAATAGATATTGGATTATGTTTGTAAACTGGTCTGTTCCTCTGGTCGTGATTAAATTATGATTATGGCTTTCATTGGGCCATGTCAGTGGTGTGATAAAAGATATGGCAAAGGACAGAGTTGGAGTTTTGATGCTGGAGTTTTTGAGCTGGAGCCCTGGGAAGTAAGCATACAGAGGAGCTTGTTTGTGAGGAAGGAGAGAAGGTCCTGAGAAAAAAGACAAGCCATTCACCTGATAGTGTACAGCTGGCCTTGTGAAGAGAACAAACAGCTGTGTCTGGAGAGAATCAAGCCCCAGGGAGAGAGACAAGTCCTAGAGAGCCTGACCATGGGGCCTTAAGAAGAAGAGGAAGGCTGAATGTTGGCAGCCATCTTGCTCCAACACATGGCAACAGATTTTGGTGAGGGAAGTAACTTATGCTTTATGGCCTGGTAACTGTAAGCTTCTATCCCAAATAAATACCCTTTATAAAATCCAGTAGATTTCTGGTATTTTGCATCAGCACCCCTTTAGCTGACTAACACAGAATTTGGTACAGAGGAGTGGGGAAATGCTTTTGCAATTACCAAAATGCTGGAGTGATTTTATAAATGGGTAAGGGGTATTTTTTTGGAGGAATTGTGAGATGCTTGATGGAAAAGTCCTAGATCTTTTGAAGAGACTGTTGATGGTAATATGGATTCTAAAGAGACTTTTTATGATGCCTTAGAAGTAAATGATGAAACTAATATTGGAAACTGGAGGAAAAGTGATCTGTGTTTTCATGTTGCAGAGAACCTAGCAAGATTGACTCCTGATGTTTTCTGGAACACAGAACTTGAAAATGGTGAGCCTAGACATTTAGCTGAAGAGCTTTCCAAAGTAAATTTGGAGAATGCGGCCTAGCTTCTCCTTGCAACTTACAGCAAAATGCTACATGAGCAAGATAAGCTGAGGACTGAACTGTTGGGCACAAAGAAAACAGAAACTGATTGCAGAAATTCCAAGCCTCTGGAAACCAAGCTCCCAGGAAATAGTGCCCCATTTGAGAACTTAACTAAACTTGGAACTTGTAAATCAGGATTGAAGATGCAGTTATCTAGGAAAGACTTGTGGAAAGTCTTACTGTCTGATGGCTTGGACCCATGTTTCTTGCATGCTAAGCCAACAAGATTTTTGAGAGAGCTGTATGAACAAAACCACTGTCAACTTGGACTAAAAGGGTCATGGAAGGGAGAGATTGAAGGGGAAATAAGTTCAAGAGGAAAACTATGGAAGCTGAGATCTGGAATTAAGACATTGCCTTAGGCCAAGAGAAGAACCCCACCCATGTGTACAGAGAGGGTGAATTTTCCCCTGCAGTTGAAGAGGGTGGTTGTTTCTGCCCAATGTTCTGGAGAGTTTTGCTTCCCCAGGGTATAGAGGGATTGGAACACATTCATCAAGAATTAGGTTGGTTAATGTCAGCACCCCATAGGTCTGAGAGGGGTATGCTTGTCCTCCATGGATTAGGGAAGGCCAGGTGGTCAACTCATTGCTCTGAGAGGGTTGAGCCTGTATGCCACAGGTTAGAGAGGATGTTGCCTTCACCTCACTGTACTATGGGGGTTAAGACTCTAACTCAAAGATTGGGTATGATGTGACAATCACTCCAATGCTCTTGGAGGTTAAGGTATAGAGCTTGGTCAACACCCAGGTGCTTGATGAGGGTGGAACCAAGAAAATGGCCACTGGGAAAGTCTGTGGAAAGGGTGGGTCCCCCTGTGGACCTAAGGAGAAGAAACCATCATTTTAAGAATGACTCTCAGACTTTTAAATCCTATGGAGGATGCCCTACAGGTTTACTGAAATGTAGAGGACCCACTACTTATGTTTCTCTCCCAATTTCTCCTTATGGTAATGAAAATATTTATATTTTGTCTGTCCATTTGTATATTGGAAGCAGATAAATTGTTTTGTATGTTTCAGAGGTCTACAGAGATGGGATTTTGCCCCAAGATGAACTATATTTCTTTAAACTGATTATGATATGATTTTGTACTTAGTATTATTACTGAAGTAAGATTTTTTGAATATTGTAATGTCTTTTTGGAATTCAGAGGGTAAAGTGTAGCAGTTTGGCTTTATTGATGAATTCCAAAAATAGACATTGAATTATGTTTGTAAACTGGTCTGTTCCTCTGGGTGTGATTAAATTATGATTAGGACTTTGATTGGGCCACATCAGTAGGGCATTGAGTCCTTACCCCTTGGTGGGTGGGGACTTGCAGATAAAAAATATGACAAAGGACAGAGTTGGAATTTTGATGCTGGAGTTTTTGAGCTGGAGCCCTGGAAAGTAAGCACACAGAGGAGCTTGGTCATGAGGAAGGAGAGCAGGCCCCGAGAAAAAAGATGAGCCATTCACCTGAAGATCTACAGCTGGCCTTGTGGAGGAAACAAGCAGTTGAGCCTAGAGATAATCAAGCCCTGCTGAGAGAGACAAAGCCTAGAGAGCCTGACCATGGAGCCTTAAGAAGAAGAGGAAGGCTGAATGTTGGCAGCCATCTTGCTCCACATGTGGCAACAGACTTTGGTGAGGGAAGTAATTTATGCTTTATGGCCTGGTAACTACAAGCTTCTACTCTAAATAAATACCCTTTATAAAAGCCAACAGGTTTCTGATATTTTGCATCAGCACCCCTTTGGCTGACTAATACACTATTGCTTTGTAATAAGTTTTAATGTCAGGAAGTGTGAGTCTTCCAACTCCATTCTTTTGCAAAATGGGTTTGCTTATTCAGAGCCCCTTACCCTTCCATATAAATTTTATGATTGGCATTTCCAATTATGCAAAGAATATTGTTGGAATTTTTATTAGGATTTTGTTGAATCTGTAAATCACTTTGAATAGAATTGACATCATAGATTAGTCTTCTAATCTATGAAAAGGAATGCACTTCATTTATTTAGGTCTTTCATTTCTTTTAGCAATATTTTGTAATTTTCTGTGTATAATCCTTTACTTCCTTGATGAGATTTATTCGTAAGTATTTGATACTTTAAATTGCTTTTGTATATGGGATTTTTTTCTTGATTTCTTCTTTCAATTACTCATTGCTTGTGTATACAAACACTACTGATTTTGGGGTGTTGATCTTTGTATCAATCAGCCAAAGGGGTGCTAATGTGAAATACCAGAAATGGGTTGGTCTTTATAAAGGATATTTATTTGGGTTAGAAGTCCAGTTACCAGGCCATAAAGCATAAGTTTCTTCCCCCACCAAAGTCCATTGCCACGTGTTGGAGCAAGACAGCTGCCAATGTTTGCCAGGGTTCAGCCTTCTTGGGTTCCTCTCTTCCCAGGGCTTTGTTTCTCTCTGAGCTTAGCTCCTCTGTTTCCACCACAGGGTCAGCTGTAGATTATCAGGCAAACGGCTCATTTCTCTTCCCCTGGGGCCTTCTTTCCAACATCAAAACTCCAACATCAAAACTTCTTCTCAAAAAACTGCTCCCTCTGTCCTTTGCCTTGCCTTTTATATTCTGTTCCCCCATGCACCAAGGGGTGGGGCTCAATGTCCTACTGATATAGCCCAGTCAATGCTCTAATCATAACTTAATCATGCCCAGATTAACAGATCAGTTTACAAGCATGATCCAATTATATTTTTAGAATTCATAATTACATCAAATTGCCAAATCTTCTACCTTGCCTCTTTTATGAATCCATTTATTAGCTATAGGAGTTTGTTGTGGATTTTTCAGAAATTTCTGTATATAGCATCATGACATCTACAAATAAGGAAAATTGTATTTCTCCCTTTCCAATTTGCATGACATTTATTTTTCTTGCCTAATTGCTCTGACAAGAACTTTTAATACACTATAGAATAACAGAAGTGCCAGTGGGCATTCCAGTCTTGATTCTGAACTTAGAGGGAAAGCTTTCAATCTTTCACCATTAAGTATGGTATTAGCTGTGTGTCTTTCATAGATGCCCTTTATGAAGTTGAGGAATTTCTTTCTATTCCTGTTTTCTAAATATTTTTATCAAGAAGGGGTGCTGGGATGTGCTCGATTGCCTGTTCTGCATCGAGATGATCATGTGTTTTTTTCCCTTTATTCTGTTAATGTTGTATATTACATTAATTAATTTTCTTATGTTGAACCACACTTGCATTACAGGGTAAATTCCACTTGATCATGGTGTATAAATCATTTTTTAAAAAGTTTGCTCATTTATTTTTTTCAAGCAATGCATAATGTATAAGAGATACCAATAATATTAAGTGCTGATTTCTCACTGGAAACCATGGAGGCAAGAAGACAATGGTCTTCTGCAAGAGAAAAACTTCCAGCCAAGAATCTTGTATCCAGCAAGATTGTCTTTTAAAAATGAAGGTGAGTTTAGAATATTCACAGATAAACAGAAACTGAGAGAGTTTGTAACCAAGAGACCTGAATTGCAGGAAATACTAAGGGGTGTGCTACAACCTGAAAAGAAAAGACAGGAGACAGAGGCCTGGAAGAGAGTCTAAAAATGAAGATTATATCAATAAAAGCAACAAAAAGTGTCAAAAGAGTGGTGAAAATAAAATATGACAGATAAAACCCAAATATTCAGGAATAAACTTAACCAATGATGTAAAGCATTCAGAAAACTACAACTCATTGTTAAATAAATAAAAAAAAAGACCTAAGTAATTGGAAGAACATTCCATGCACATGGATTGTTAGACTAAATATCATTAAGATGTCAATTCTACTCAAATTGATATACAGATTCAATACAATCCCAATAAAAATTCCACCAGAATTTTAAAAATAAATGGAAAACATGATTATGAAACTTATTTGGAAGGGTAAGGGGTCCTGAATAGCCAGAAACATCTTAAAAAGGAAAAGCAAAGTTAGAAGACTCTCATTTTCAGACTTTAAGTCATATTACCTAGCTACAGTGGTAAAAACAGCATGGTACTGGCATAAAGACAGACACATAGACCAGTGGAACTGAACTGATGGTTAAAAAACAGACCCTCACATCTATGGTCAAGTGATTTTTGACTAGCCTGTCAAACCCATCCAGCTTGGGCAGAACAGTCCATTCAACAAATGGTGCTGAGAAAATTGGATATCCATAGCAAAAGAAAGAAAGAGGTCCCCTATCTCACACCCTATACAAAAATTAACTCAAAATGAATTTAAAAAAAAAAAAAAACCTAAATATAAAAGCAAGAACCATAAACCTTCTAGAAGAAAATGTAGGAAAATATCTTTAAGACCTGGTGGTAGGTGGGGGATTCTTAAAGGAGACAAGAGGAGGACTGAGATGGACTACTGATATTTATTGTATGTAGAAATTTTAATTAGCTTTACTGTTAAAGTGTAGAAATGTACAGAGTTGATGGTAACACATTATAGTGAGTAACCACTGGTTTATAAATGGGGATGTGGCTGAAAATGGTGGTCTAAGGAAGTAAATGCCAAATGACAGAAAGCTAGATAATAATCTAGGGACTGAAAAGCACAGTAAACCCCGAGGTGGATGAGACTAGTGGTGGATGGTACAGATGCTAAAGTGTCCTTTGTGAGCTAGAGCAGATGAACATCAGTATTGCAGGGTGGTGGGATGTGGAGAGGCATGGGAAAAATACAATTGTAGTGACCTATGGACTGTGGTTAACAGTAATAATGTAATATTCTTGCATCTATGGCAAAGATGTACTGTTTTGATAATGGGGGAGTATAGAAAATGTGTGCCAAATGATTGTTGTGGCCCTGGTAATAATCGGATGATATTATCTCATAATCTGTAACAAATATTCCACCAAGGTGTGGTGTGTTGATAAAGAGGTGTTGTTTGGGAATTCTGCACATGTGCATGATTGTTTTGTAAGTTTACAACTTCTGTCATAAAAATATATTTGAAAAATAATAATAGGGTGGGTTGGGGAAAAATACAACAAATTTCAGATAAGACTATAATTAGTAGTAAGATTTTGACAATATTATTTCATAATTTTTAACAAATGTCTCATGACAATGCAAGGTGTTGGTGGAGGGTTGATGTATGGAACCCCTGTATGATGTTATGAATGTTTGCTTTGTAAGTCACAATTTTTACTATACACTTATTCTTTATGTATGTTCATGTATAAGTGACATAATAATAATAATAATAATAATAATAATAATAGTGTGGGTTGTGGGAAAATATTTTGGTTAGTGGTGATGTTTTGAGGATGCTCTTTAATCATTAGTTAAAAGTGTTTCACAACAATGCAAGGTGTTGGTGGTTGGGTGAGGTGTGGGAGCCCTGTATGATGATATGTGTGTTTGTTTTGTAAGTTCACAACTATTATTATATGCTTGCTGTTTATGTATGTTCATGTATGAGTGATATACTTCAATAAATTAAAAAAAATTTTTTTAAGTTTACTCATTTATTTTTTTTCATGTTATTAGAGAAGTTGTATGTTTACAAAATAATCATGCATAATATGCAGGGTTCCTATAAACCACCCTAGCATCAACACCTTGCATTGGTGTGGAATATTTTTTACAATTGATGATAGCACATTTTCATAAATGTACTTTTAATTTAAGTCCATGGTTTGGCTTTGGGTTCGCTGTTTGTATAGTGTAGTTACGTGGATTTCCTTTATAATTTTTTTTTTTTTTTTATTATGGGTAAAAATCAAAATTCTCACAATACATACAAACATTTGTAAAATGATATATAAATATATATGCATATATGTGTATTTGCTTACAAAAATGTTATTTTTTATATATATATATACATATATTTTAAGAGGTGCTTAGATTACCTAAAATATTATACGGAACCCACTCGGATTCCCATGTTGCCCACCTCCCACACCTCCCACCACATCCAACACAAACATCTCCCATAGTGTGGCCCACCAACCTCAATGAACTTACACATCCTGGAGCCTTGCCACCAACCATAGACCACAGTTCACACTGTAGACCACACTCTCTCCCACTCAGTTCTGAGTGGTGTGTGCTGATTTAAAATGGCCTACATCCATTGCCACAACAGTACTCAGGACAACCTCCAACTCCCAAAGAAGCCCCTGTATTTCAACTGCTCATCCCCTCCCTACCCAAAAAACTGTCAAGTGGCCACTGGCTCCACCTCATTGTTATAATTTCTTGCATTGCAAGAATCACCATATGTGAGCAAGAGAATACCATCAAGTCCACTCTAGTCCATAGTTCTTTCCTAATAATAAAGGATTTCCATAATAAAGGATTTCCTTTATAATTTTTATTGTTACTATATATATATATATATATCTAATATTTCTCCTTTTAATCATATTCAGATATATATTTCAGTTCTGTTAATTGGATTCACAATATTGTGCTACCATCACCACCATCCATTATCAAAATATTTCCATCATTACAAATAGGAACCTTATACATTTTAACCCTTAATTCTCATGATCTCTCCCCACCCCATCACCTGGTAGCCTACATTCTAGATTCTGATTCTGAGTTTGCTTATTCTAATTGTTTCAAATCAGTGATATCATCCAATATTTTCCCGTTTGTGTCTAGATTATTTCACTCAACATGATGTCTTCAACATTCATCCATGGTATCTCATGTATCAGGATTTCATTACTTTGTACAGCTGCATAATATTTCATTTTGTGCATATACCACATTTTATTTATCCATTCATAGATTTTTGGAAACCTGGGTGACTTACATCTTTTGGCAGTTGTGAATAATCCTTCTATAAATGTTGGTGTGCAAATATGTGTTTGAGCCCCTGCTTTCAGTTCTTATGGGTATGTATCTAATAGTGGGATTGGTGGATCATATCGTAGTTCTGTAGCTTTCTGAGGAGCTGACAGTCTTCCACAGTGGCTGCACCAATTTACATTGCTACCAGCAATGAATAAGTGATTCTATTTCTCTGCATACTCTCCAATACTTGTTATTTTCTATTTTTTTAAATAGCAGCCATTCTAATGTGTGTGAAATGGTATCTCATTGTGGTTTTGATTTGCACTTCCCTGATAGCCAATGATTTTGAGTCTCTTTTTGTGTACTTTCTGGCCATTTGTATATCATCTCTGGAGAGATGTCTGTTCAAGTCTTTTGCCCATTCTTAATTTGGATTATTTGTCCTTTTGTTGCTAAGTTGAAGGATTTCTTTATATATCTTGGATATTAATCCTTTATCGGATTGTGTTTTCCAAATATTTTCTCACATTGTGTAAGATGTCTTTTTAATTTTATGATAATTTCCTTTGAGGAAATTATGATTTTTATGAGGTCCCATTTATGTATTTTTTCATTTGTTGTACGTGCTTGGATGTAAAGTCTAAGAAACCAGTGCCTAATACAAGATCCTGAAGATGCTTCCCATTGTTTTCTTTTAGGAGATTGATGGCTCTAGCTCTTTTATTTAGGTCTTTTATCCATATTGAATTGGTTTGTGCATATGGTATGTGGGGGGGAGGCTCCTTTTTTTTTTTTTTTTTTTTTTTTTGCACATGGAGATCCTGTTTTCTCATACCATTTTTTGAAGAGACTATTCTTTCCCAATTAAGTAGTCTTTGCTATCTTGCCAAAAACCAATTGGCATTAAATGTGAGGGTTGATTTTAGAGCTCTCAATTCCCCTCTATTGGTCTATATGTCTTTTCTTTTGCCAGTACCATTCTGTTTTCTAAATTTTTTTTTTTTAATTTAGATTAAAGTTTTATCAAAAATATAGGGGATTCCCTTATACCCCAACCTTCCCCCTCACACATTCCCCTATTAATAATATCTTACTGTATCTTTGTAATAATTTGTAAGATAAGTAAGCGTGAGTCTTCCCAGTTCATTCTTCTTTCTCAAAATGGCTTTAGGTATTTGTGGCCCTTTAACATTCCATATACATTTTATTTTTAATTTTAAAACTTTATTTCAACTACAAAAAATAAAATAGACAACAAGCAGCTTAACAAATTGAGGAAATATTACTTTTAAAAAGTCATAATCAGTCCTAGGCTGGGGGCCAAGATGGCGTTAGTGTAGGAGGGCAAACACTGCAAGCTCCCAGAGCAAGGCGGATTGTGGACGGGGTCCTGCCTGGGGGTCTGTGCTGTGCACGCGTGCAGTGAGAAGCTTGGGACATCTGTCTGCACGGATCAACGGCGTGGACGGAACAGTGGAGACTCGTGAGTTTTAAGGACACCGGTGGTGGTTGGCACAGATGGCTGAGCCCCGCGGTTAGGGAATAAATATAAAATAAAATAAAATGGCCACTTGGAGCCGTAAGTAGGCGAGAAAGTTTTATTTTCTGGGGATCTGGCTGCCTGGCACCCCTTGGACCTTGCGTGAACAGAACAAATGAGCTAATCGGCACCCGGTGAACCAGAGCGGGGATTCTGGTCGGGGGACGGAGCTGATTTCCCTAGTGACCCAGGGATAAGACCCAGGCCGCTGCGGAGCCAGGAAGAAGGGACACTTTCCAAAAGAGGGAGGGTACTGTTGGAGGACAGGGAAGGGTATTTTTTATTTTTAGACATCCATTTGGCTGCCTGCACTGCCCCATAGCTTTGGGGAGCAGATAAGCCGACCTGAAGCAGCATCAGGCTGAGAGCAGATGCAAATCTGCACTCAAACTGATTTACGTAGCAACCCGGTGACGCTCGAGCTCAGCTCCAGAAGGGGCGGAATCGGCCATCTTTAGCACTCCACACTGACTAACATCAGAGCTACAACTACCCTTGGGGAGTCCAGGAAATGGGACGTGCTTGATAATTTCCACGGGCCCAGCTAGGGTCCTTCCGTAAGGGGGTTGGTCTAGAGGAAGAATTATTTTGGGTCCTGTATTTCGCTAAAAAAAGATAAAAATAAAAAAAAAAAAAAAGTGAGAAGGTCACTTCAATAAATGAAAAATAAATTCTTTTTAATTTAGTTTAATACCTAAAAGCTGCTTCAGGACCTGCATATAGAACCCTGTGGAGAAATTGATTGATAAACACAAGTAGGCAGGAAGGATCCACGTGGACCCTAGGGAAATCATTGACCCCCCTTAGCTCTGTATGACTGCTTGCCTGTGTGGACCTTTGGTTTCTCTCTGTTTCTTTCTGGTCCCTTGCTTTTCTTTCCTCTTTCCTCTCCCCTTTCTTTTTCCTCCATTTTTTTTTTTTAATTAGGTGCTGCTAGCTTGTCGCTTCTTTGTTGTGCTTCTTTTTCAGTAATTTCCCACTCGCTGTATATATTGATTTTGTATTACTAACTATCGCTTATCCTTCCTACATCTTTCTGCCTTCTGTTTTCTGTTGTGCTTCTTAGATACAACATTTTTTCATAGGCCCACAACTCAAGGGTGTCAATTTCTATTCCATCTATTTTGTTTTCTTCTTCTTTTTTTTATTAGTATTAACTTTTTCCTCTCAGACCTTTCTTTACTATTTCTCTCCCTCCTCATAATTCTAGCCTTCTAAATCACTATATATATATATATTCCTCCATTTGTTTTCCCAGTCCATTGTAGGAACTCCATTTTTTTTCCTAGTACTTTACACTACCTACACAAGTTAAATATTCATCTCATTAAGTCTCATTTTGCCCCTCATCTGACTTTTATCAATATTACTATTATCCTTCTGCCTTCCTTACATCTTTTGATTCCTCTGGCCCTAACCTTTTGCCTTCAAGGGAACATAGAAAGAAGTGAGGAAATAAAACAAGAAGAAAAACTGCCAAAGAGAAAACTTAACTCACACGCAGAACCAACAGCTAATTAAAACTGGAGAGCATAGAAAAAAGCTAATCAACTGAACAAACCCATCAAGATAATATGATGACCAGAGGGCAACAGAAAAATACAAATGACTCTGAGAAATTGGAAAACATGGACCAGTTCAATGCAAAATAAAAATCAGGAAGCAATACAGAACATCGAACAACTAATCAAAGGTATCCAAACAAATATCATGGACCAACTTAAAGAACTGAAGGAAGAGATTAAGGATATAAAGAAGACACTGAGAGAACATATTGAAGAAATGGCAAACATGCCTAAAAAGGTAATGGATATGATGGTGAACAATGGCAGAAGCCAAGAAATGAAAAAGACACTGGACTCACATAACAGCAGATTTGAACAGGCAGAGGAAAGAATTAGTGATATGGAAGACAATACAGTTGAAATCAAAGAGATTGTAGAACAGATAGACAAAAAGATAGAAAAAATCCAGCATGG
>JAKSZT010054380.1:4764983-4783172 GCA_026826555.1 Tolypeutes matacus
ACCCACAAACAGCCGACATTGATGAAAGAAGAAATAGATGAACTCAATAGTCCAATTATATGTAAAGAGATAGACTCAGTCATCAAAAACCTCCCAACTAAGAAGAGTCCAGGACCAGATGGCTACACAGCTGAATTCTACCAAACATTCTGGAAAGAGCTAACACCAATTTACTTAAGCTCTTCCAAAAAATTGAAGTAGAAGGAATATTGCCTAACTCATTCTATGATGCCAACATTACCCTAATACCAAAACCAAATAAAGATACCACAAGAAAGGAAAATTACAGACCAATTTCTCTAATGAACCTAGGTGCTAAAATCCTTAACAAAATACTTGCTAAATGCATTGAACAACATATCAAAAGGATTATACACCATGACCAAGTGGGTTTCATCCAGGGTATGCAAGGATGGTTCAATATAAGAAAATCAATCAATGTAATACACCACATAAACAGATTGAAAGAAAAAAATCACATGATCATCTCTATAGATGCAGAAAAAGCATTCAACAAAATACAGCACTCTTTCCTCATAAAAACATTACAAAAGATAGGAATAGACGGACACTTTCTGATAATGATAAAGGGTATATATGAAAAACCCAAAGCTCACATCATTTTCCACGGTGAAATCTTAAAAGCCTTCCCTCTGAGATCGGGAACAAGACAAGGATGCCCACTATCACCTCTCCTATTTAACATTGTCTTAGAAGTACTTGCACGACCACTGAGACAAGAAAAGGACATAAAAGGCATCCAGATGGGAAAAGAAGAAGTAAAAATTTCATTATTTGCAGATGACATGATCCTATACATAGAAAGCCGTGAGAAATCTATAACAAGGCTTCTAGAACTTATAAAGGAGTTCAGTAATGTTGCAGGCTATAAGATCAATGCTCAAAAATCAGTAGCATTTCTGTACACCAATAACGAGCAAACTGAGGAGGAAATCAGGAAAAAAATACCATTTACAATAGTAAATAAAAGAATCAAATACCTAGGAATAAAATTAACTAAAGGTATAAAGGACTTATATACAGAAAACGACACAACACTGTTAAAGGAAATCCAAGAGGACTTAAATAAATGGAAAAATATTCCCTGTTCATGGATAGGAAGGCTAAACATCATCAAGATGTCTATCCTACCCAAATTAATCTACAGTTTTAATGCAATCCCAATAAAAGTCAATACTGTATTTTTTAAGGAACTGGAAAAACTAACCACAAAATATATTTGGAGAGGCAAGAGGCCCCGAATTGCCAAAGACATATTGAAAAAGAAACATGAAGTTGGAGGTATCACACTACCTGACTTTAAAACATACTACAAAGCTATAGTGATCAAAACTGCGTGGTATTGGCACAAGGATAGACCTACTGACCAATGGAACTGAATTGAGAGTTCTGATATAGATCCTCGCATATACAGTCATCTGATATTTGACAAGGCCACGAAGCCCACTCAGTTGGGAGAGAGTGGCCTCTTTAACAAGTGGTGCTTGGAGAACTGGATATCCATATCCAAAAGAATGAGAGAAGAATACCATCTCACACCTTATACAAAAATCAAGTCAAGATGGATCAAAGATCTAAATATAACAGCCAAAACCATAAAGACCTTGGAAGATAATGTAGGGAAGCATTTACAGGACCTTGTAATAGGAAATGATTTCATGAACTTCACAGCCAAAGCACGAGCAGCAAGAGAAAAAATAGATAAATGGGTCGTCATCAAAATAAAAAACTTCTGCACCTCAAAGGATGTTATTAAGAAAATAAAATGGCAGCCTACCCATTGGGAGAAAATATTTGGCAGCCATATATCTGATAGGAGCCTAATATCCTGCATATATAAAGAAATTCTACACCTTGAAAATAAAAGGACAAACAACCCATTTAAAAAATGGGCAAGTGACCTGAAAAGACACTTCTCCAAGGAAGAAATACAAATGGCTAAAAAGCACATGAAAAATGCTCAACATCGCTTGCTATCAGGAAAATGCAAATCAAAACTACAATGAGATACCATCTTACACCCATCAGAATGGCAGCTATTAAAAAAACAGGAGACACTGAATGTTGGAGAATATGTGGAGGAATAGGAACCCTCATCCACTGCTGGTGGGACTGCGGTATGATCCAGCCACTGTGGAGGACTGTTTGGCGGTTCCTCAGAAAACTAATAATAGATCTTCCATATGATCCAGCAATTCCACTGCTGGGTATATACCCAGAAGAACTGAAAGCAAAGACACAAACAGATATATGCACACCAATGTTCATAGCGGCATTGTTCACCATTGCCAAAAGTTGGAATCAGCCCCGGTGCCCATCAACAGATGAATGGATAAGCAAAATGTGGTACATACATACAATGGAATATTACTCAGCTGTAAGAAGGAACAAAGTACTAACACATGGAATAACGTGGATGAATCTTGAAGACCTTATGTTGAGTGAAGCAGCCAGGCACTGAAGGATGAACAGTATATGACCTCACTGATCTGAACTGAGGAAAGTGAACAGTCTCTGAGAACCATTGTCTGAAAGATAGGTTAACAAGGGAGAGTAAGAGAAGAGCAGGCTTTGAGCCATCACCCATATCAACATAATCTATGGTAAAAGGTTAGAGTGTGGTTGCATGTTGGGGGATGGGGCAGATGAGTGGTGCAGCACTGGCGGGTGGGTGGATTAGGAAGGGCAGGTTCAAATTCCCAGGGCATGTAACTGTGAATCTTGACATTCCATGGGTCGGGATAGGGTGGTATCATGGGCCCTGGGGGGCTGGGGAGAAGGGAACAGTCAAGATCTAATGGGGTGTTTGATGGTCATGGGGAAGCTTTTTCATTACCTTACAGTAATGGACACAGGACATGGTAAATATCATCAAAATTATTAAACTGTATCATCTAAATTGTAAACTATACCGTAAATCATTGACAATGTTTACTTGCTATATTTTGCTTTCTGTATAACGGTTATAACAATGCTAACATCCAAAAAATAAGGGGTGGGAGGTTAATATGGGGTGGAGAAGGGGGGGTGGTTTGGTATCTGGGAGTCTCCGGCACTCCATATGTGACTTTGCTGTGACCTAAAACTTCTGTGAAAATTAAATGAAAAATTGGGAGACAATGGGGATTGAGAGGGGGAAGATGTCACGGCACACTAGACATCCGATAACACAGTGATAAAAGGAAGGAAAAAGTGTGAAAGGAGAAAGGAAAAAAAAAAGAATAAATAAATAAATAAATAAATATATATATATATATATATATATTTTTTTTAAGGCATTTCCTTTGCTTTTTTGCCCATTTTTTTTGAATGTCCCAATCCGCTAATTATATTTTGTTTTGTTTTGTTTTTGTTTGCTTGATTATTTGTTTTTGTTTTTTTTTTCCTTCTCTTTTTTTTTTTTTTTTTCCCTGAGTTTCCTTATGTTTGTCTCTTGCATGTAAGCTTATCATGGTTGTTTCTTTTTCCTAGTAAATGTATTTGATTATTTTATGGACTACATGTTCATGGAGGATTTGGATCACAGAAGGGTTACAATGGGTACTGCAGGGGATTAATGGTGAGGGTGTCTGGGAGGGGGGATTCATGGGAATTAGTTCATCCAAATATACATGAAGTTATATAAAATTGTTCTAAAGATACAAAGATGGGGCATGGTCTCAATGGGTGGACAATCACACAATAAATGAGGGAATCTGAATTCCTAGCCTGGAGAGCTCTGCCACAGTCTCCAAGGGAGCAGCAATAGTCCTCTGAGTGCAGGGACAATGTCTGTCAAAAAACGATGACCCACTGGTGTGTGCTTTTTATTGATGACTACCCTTGTGAGTCTTTGCTCTTGTAACTGAGACTTAGCCTGCAGTTGTGGGGTGCCTAAGGGTTGCCACCTGAGAGCCTCCTTGTTGCTCAAATGTGGCCTCTCTCTAAGCCAAACTCAGCATATGATTGCATTACCTTCCCCCTAATGTGGGACATGACTCCTGGGGATGAGCCTCCCTGGCAACGAGGGATTAATACCAAGTGCCAACTGGCAACACAACTGGAAAAAGACCTGAATAAAAGGGGGAAAAGGTAAAAACAAATAAGTTCAAGTGGCTAAGAGACTTCAAAGAGAGTCGGGAGGTCATCCCAGAGGTAACTCTTACGCACACCTCAGTAGGAGCTCATAGAACATCTAAGTGCCTATCACCCCACACAGAGGGGCTCCTGAGAGCTCTGGAGACACCCAGGTCCTATATAAGTGGGGATAGGCCCAGAGACTGATGCCTTATCAGTGGGCTCTATTTTGGAATCTGTGCTCCTGAGAGTGACAGAATTGGACTCAAATGGGTCCTCCCTGCACATGGTTCATCAGTCCCTTCTATTCAAACCTATATGTGATGTAGATGTTTTTAGGTATACTCCCAGAGACTGGAGCCTCTGGCCTACCTATGTGCCAGGTGTGCGTGGAATCTCAGTGGAGCTGCAACTCCTACCCTACAGCTCAATGGACTCATCCAAGTCACCTGGCGAGGAGACAATGATGTGCAACGGCCATCCCAGGGAATGGAGAGGGCCTGCATCTGCAGGAAGGATCATCCCACCCACCGTATCCATGGGATATAAGCCGTCTCTCACTTGGAGGTGGAGTGGACATCACCATCCCAGTCCCCTCAGGATTGGGGGAAGAACTATGGGCTAGAGTGGACTTGATGGTATTCTGTTGTACACATATGGTGATTCTAGCAATGGAAGAAATTATAACAATGAGGTGGAGCCAGTGGCCACTTGACACTTTTGGGGCAGGGAGGGGACGAGTAGTTGAAATACAGGGACTTCTTTGGGATTTGGAGGTTGTCCTGAGTACTGTTGTGGCAACGGATGTAGGCCATTTTAAATGAGCACACACCACTCAGAACTGTGTGGGAAAGAGTGTGGTCTACGATGTGAACTGTGGTCTATGGTTGTTGGCAAGGCCCCAGGATGTGTAAGTCCATTGAGGTTGGTGGGCCACACTTATTGGAGATGTTTGTGTGGGATGTGGTGGGAGGTGTGGGAGGTGGGAAACATGGGAATCCCAGGGGGTTCTGTGTAATATTTTCCGTAATCTAAGCACCTCTTAAAATATATTTATATATATATATATATAAATAACATTTTTGTAAGCAAATGCACATATATGCATATATATTTATATATCATTTTACAAATATTGGTATGTATTGTGAAAATTTCGATTTTTACCCAGAATAAAAAATAAATTAATTAAAAAAAAAATAGTCCTCTCAAGGCACATTTATCTTATTTAATCCTAAAAGTAAACTCAACTCTTTCTACAGTGATCTGAAAGATGAATAAATGAGCACAGATTGGCTAAATGATATGACCAAGTTCTCCTTGTTAATGAAGAAAATTTAAAAAAAAAAAAAAAGCTTGATTGTATTCACATCTCATAAAACTAAATCCCATATCTTTTTTTTACCCTTAGCATTGATATAGTACCATCTTTGCCTTCACTACAAAAATATTACATTGCCATTAACTTAGTCTGTAAGTTACATTAGTTGTATTTTCCCATGTATCACCATATTCATAACACCTTGTAATAGAGGAATATTCTTGTATTTATATTATTAACCACAATCCTCATCTACTACTGAAATCCATATAAATTTGATGAATATAAATTTGCCTTTTTGCAAAGAAGGTTGTTGGAATTTTGACTGGGATTACATCAAATTTTTAAATTGCTTTGGGAAGTATTGACAGCTTGATGGTATTTAGTCTTCTAATACATAAACAGAGCATATCCTTCCATTTATTTAGGTCTTCTTTAACTTCTTTTAGCAATGTTTTGTAGTTTTCTGTGTGTAAGTCCTTTACATTCTAGGTTAGACTTATTCCTAGAAATTTGATTGTTTTATTTACTATTGTAAATGGATTTTTCCTTGATTTCTTGCTCTGATTGTTCATTGCTTAGGTATAGAAATACTTTGATGGTTGGTTGTTGATCTTGTGCCCCACCACTTGGTGAATTCATTTATTAGCTCTAGAATCTTCGTTGTGTATTTTTCAGGATTCTTTGTGTATAGGATCTTATCATCTGCAAATAGGGAATGTTTCACATTCTTCTTTCCAATGTGGATGCCTTTTATTTCTTGTTCTTGCTTAATCGCTCTGGCAAGAACTTCCAGTAGAATGTGCAAAAACAGTGGCAACAGTGGACATCTTTATCTTGTTCTTGTTTTTAGAGGGAAAACTTTCAATCTTTCACCATTAAGTAGGATATTAGCTGTGGGATTTTAAAAATATATACTTTTTTTGCTTTTATTTTTAAGAAGATACTTAGATTCCATAAATGTTACCAAAAAAGTAGGCTTCTGATATATGCCTTTTAACATGTTGAAGTTTCCTTCTATTCCTAGTGTTCTAAATGATTTTTCAAGGAAGGGTGATGTATATTGTCAAATGCCTTTTCTATGTTGATTGAGATGATCATGTGTTTTTTTCCTTCATTCTGTTACTGTGGTGTATTACATTAATTGATTTTATTATGTCAAACCAACCTTGCATACCTGGGATAAATCCCACTTGATCATGGTGTATAATCCTTTCTCTATGCTGTTATATTTGATTTGCTGGTATTTTTGAAGATTTTTGCTTCTATATTTATGAGATATTGGTCTGTTTTTTTTTTTTTCCTTTTTAAATTTAATTTAATTTTAATACTTTTTATTTTTAAAGAAGATTTAGATTACATAAAGGTTATATAAAAAATAGAGGGGATTCCCATATACCCTAACCTTCCCCGCTCCTACACTTTCCCAATATCTTTCATTTGTGTGGTACATTTGTTACAATTGATGAACACATATTGCAGATTTGTACTAACCAAGGACTATAGTTTCCATTATTGTTTACACTTGGCCCTGCACAATTTTATAGGTTTTGACAAAATGTGTAATGTCCTGTATCCGTCATTGCAGTGTCATGCAGGACAATTCCAATGTACCCAAAATGTTGCAACTATTCTTCCTTCTCCCTCCTTTCAGAAACTCTGGTGGCTGCTGCATTTATATCAATGATGCAAGTTCTTCCATTGCTTGAATACTATATTTTAGTCCATAGTTGCTTCCCCCTCCCCCTTTATTTTTGTTCATTCCTCAATCTTCAGGATTTGGGGATGTTGGTACCCACCCTGCCTCCGATTGAGAGGGGGCCTTAGATTCCATGGGCAGATGGATGGAACTGTATTTCTTGCAGTTGTAGACAATCTCCACTTCCTGGGATGGGCGTTGTCTGTCATCATCCTTTTGTTAGTTGTCCTGGGTGAGTCCAGTGAACTAATGAGTAGATGTTGCAACTCTGCTGAAATTCAGGGCTCAATGGCACATGAAGAGACTGAAGATTTAAGTCTCTGGGACATATATTTAACAAGTATAGTGCTAAATACAGGTTCAAAGGAAAGGGGCAGAAGACTTATGTATAGGAAAGCTATAAATGAGTCTAGTTTTGTTACACTAGGGAGCATATAAACCAAAGTAAGGCCCGTTGACAGGGTACCAAATTCCTGAGATTATCTGCCCTGCCTATAGTGTCTAGATGTCTCTAGAGCCCTTGGTAGCCCCACTATTTGAGGCACTATTTACCGTGGCAGTCAATGAGATCCTGCTGAAACATGCATAAGTGTAACCTTTGGAATGACCTACTGACTCACTTGGAAATCTCTTAGCCATAAAAGCTCATTTGTATTTATGATCTCTCCCTTATGGTCAAGGTCTTTTTCCAAGTGCATTGCTGGTTGGTACTTGGTAATAACCCCTAAAGAGGCTTATACCTGGGGGGATGGTAGTGCGTTTATACGCTGAGGTTGACTTAGAGAGAGGCCACATTTGAGCAACAAGGAGGCCCTCACGTGGTAACTCTTAGGCAACATATAATACTAGGCTAAGTTTCCAATTTCAAAAGAAAAGATTTATAAGGACAACATAACTATCAAGGGCCCAGTGCAATGGTCTGTTCTCCTTCACTAGGCATCACCCCTGTACTCAGGGGATTCTGCTATCCCATTAGAGAATGTAGCAGAACTCCCCAGAATGGGAATTTAATATTCTTTTGGTTATTGTTTGAATTACCACCCACCATGACAATGCCCCATGGAATACTTGAACACTTTCATATGCCTTAGAGCCATGCCCCAGATGAACGCCCTCCCATACAGTCCTCCATCACCAACACCCACTCCAATGATCATCCCCTGCCACAGTTGGGACCTTTCTGTGATCCAAATCCTCTCCAAAGATGAAGATAAGAAAATAACTGTAGCAGTTTGGCAATTTAATATAGTTATGAATTCCAAAAATAGATATTGGATTATGCTTGTAAACTGGTCTGTTCATCTGGGCATGATTAAGTTTTGATTGGGACTTTGAAAAATGGGCCATGTCAGTAGGGCCTTGAGCCCCACCCCTTGGTGGGTGGGGTCTCAAAGATAAAAGACATGGCAAAGGACAGAGTTGGAGTATTTGAGTTGGAGTTCTGATGCTGGAGCCCAGGGAAGTAAACCCACAGAACAGCTTGGTTGTGAGGAAGGAGATAAGGCTCTGGGAAGAGACAAGCTATTCACTTGATAGTCTACAGCTGGCCTTGTGGAGTGAAGCAAGCCTGAGCCCAGAGATAGGCAAGCCCCAGGAAGCAAGGAACACAGGAAGCCTGAACCCTGGCAGACATCGGCAGCCATCTTGCTCCATTACATGGCAATGGACTTTGGTGAGGGAAGTAACTTATGCTTTCTGGCCTGGTAACTGTGGGCTTCTACCCCAAATAAATACCCTTTATAAAAACCAACCAATTTCTGGTAGTTTGCATCAGCACCCCTTTGGCTGATTAATACAATAACCAAATAAAAATAATAAGAAAATGAAATTATAATCACATTTTGAAAAATAACAAAATACAAAAGATACCATGTCTTTCATCACTGTAAGATTTGTTGTCTTCTATGTACAGTGACATTTTTTCCATATACCCACCCCCAGTGTCTTATTTTCTTTCATTTTATCTTCAAAGAAGCTTTAGCTTACAGAAAAGTCATGTAGAGAATATAGAGGATTCCCATATATCCAACAGCCTACCCCTTTTTCCCCCTCCACTATTAATAACATTTTACATGTGGATGGCACATTTGTTATAATTGATGTACAAATACTGAAGCATTGCTACTAACCATGGGTAATGGCTTAAATTATGATTTTTTTTAGGTTCCTTTATGTTGCAGTTTGGCAGTTTGATGTAATTATGAATTCCAAAAATAGATATTGGATTATGCTTGTAAACTGGTCTGCTAATCTGGGCATGATTAAGTTACGATTAGCATGTTAACTGGGCCTTGTCAGTAGGGTGTTGAGCCCCACTCTTTGGTGGGTGGGGAATAAAATATAAAAGGCATGGCAAAGAACAGTGTTGGAGCAGTTTTGAGTTGCAGTTTTGATGTTGGAGAGAAGGTCTCAGGATAGAGACGAGCCATTCGCCTGAGAGTTCACAGCTGGCCTTGTGGAGAGAAGCAAAGCCTAGAGAGCCTCACAGTCTACAGCTGACCTTGTGGAGGAAACAGAGGATTTAAGCCTGGAGACAAATGCAGCCCCAGGAAGAGAGGAACCCAAGAAGCCTGAACCCTGGCAAACGTTGGCAGCTGTCTTGCTCCAACACGTAGCAATGGACTTTGGTAAAGGAAGTAACTGTAAGCTTCTACCCCAAATAAATACCTTTTATAAAGACCAACAGATTTCTGTATTTTGCATCAGCACCCCTTTGGGTGACTAATACACTTTATATCTTTTTTTTAGTTTTTTAATTTTAATTTTTTCAAAGATATTTAGATAACATAAATGTTACATAAAAAATATAGGGGATTCCTATATGCCCCACTCCCCACATTTACTCACATTAACAACATCATTTATTAATGTGGTACATTCATTGCAATTGATGAACACATTTTGGAGCATTGCCATTAAGCATGGATTATAGTTTACATTGTAGTTTACACTCTCTCCCACACAATTCTGTAGGTTATGGCAAGATATGTAATGGCCCATATCTGTTATTGCAATGTCATTCAGGACATTTCCCAAGTCCCCAAAATGCCCCCATATTATACCTGTTTTCCCTCTCCCTGACCTCAGAACCTCCAGTGGCCACTGCCTCCACATCAATGATATAATTTCTTCCATTGCTAGTGTCACAATAAGTCTGTAGTAGAATACCAGTAAGTCCACTGTAGTCCATAGTTCATTCCCCAACCCTGAGGATTCTGGGATGGTGATGCCCACTCCACCTCTAATTGAGAGGGGGCTTCAGTCCCATATGGCTGATGGATGTGACCCTCTTGGTTGCAATTGTATACTCTCTCAGTTCCTTGGTATGATGGTTGTCCATTATCACCTCGTTAGTTATCCTGGGTGAGTCCAATGGACTGGAAAGTAGGTTCTGCAACTCCGTTGAGGCTCAGGACCCAGCTGGTACATTGACAGCCCAAAGATTCAAATCTCTTGGATGTACACCTACCAACTCCAGCACCAATTATAGGTTCAAGTAGAAGGGACAGAAGAGCCATGTGTAGGGAAAACACAACTGAGTCCAACTCTGTCACACTGGGGAGCACAAACTCCAAAGTAGAGCCCACTGGCAAGGCACCAAACTCCTGAGCTATCTGCCCTGACCATAGTGCCTGGGTGTCTCCAGAGCCTTCAGTAGCCCCACTATTTGAGGTACTGTCTAATTGGCAGTCAATGAGATCCTACTGAGACATGCATAAGCGTAACCTCTGGAATGACCTCCTGACTCACTTTGAAGTCACTTAGCCATATAAACTCATTTGTCTTTACTTTCTCCCCTTTTGTTCAAGGTCTTTTTCCAGTTGTATCACCAGCTGGTGCTTGGTAGTAATCCCTTGGTGCCAGGGAGGCTCATCCCCATAGTCATGTCCCATGCTGGGGGGAAGGTAATGCATTTATATGCTGAGTTTGGCTTAGAGAGAGGCCACATTTGAGCAGGCAAGATAGTATAAGTTTAAGTGGGCACTCACCATCTCTCTTGCATAAGACAGCTGAGTGGGGACAAGATCCTGCTGGAGTGAGCTGTTCTGGGAGCCCACGGAGCGGGAGACTTTGGGGCCTCTGTCTGGAGGGAGCTGGACAGGAGGATACATTGTTCAAGATTTTAGCCCCATGGCTGGAAACCACAGATGGCTAAGCCCCACCCTCAGGGCAAAGGGCCAGGGTGAGCCTAGACTCTGGCCGGCCACCCAACGAGAGGGAGTACTCTCCAAGAGTGGGAGGGTTCTGGAAAATGGCGAAGAGGGGTTTCCTTTCTGTGGGTTTGGTTGCCTGGACCCCCTTTCCTACTACTTCTTGTAGATGGTTCCCTACATTATCTTCTAGGAGATTTATGGTCTTGGCTCTTATATTTAGATCTTTTATCCATCTTGAGTTAAATTTTGTATAACACATGAGATGGTGTTCCTTTCTCATATTTTTGGATAGAGATATCCAGTTCTTCAAGCACCATTTGTTGAAGAGGCCATTCTGTCCCAATTGAGTGGGCTTGGTGGCCTTGTCAAATATCATTTGACTGTATATGTGAGAATCTATATCAGATCACTCAGTTACATTCCATTGGTCAATATGACTCTCCTTGTTCCAATACTATGCAGTTTTAATATTTTTTATTATTATTATTTATTTATCCCCACTTGCTACTTGTCTTCCTTTTGTTGCACCAGCTTTCTGCACCATGCAGGTCCTGAGCTCTCCATGCCACTCAGGAGCTCTGTTGCAGTTGGGCAGTTTGATGTAATTATGAATTCCAAAAATATAATTGGATCATGCTTGTAAACTTATCTGTTAATCTGGGCATGATTAAGTTATGATTAGGGCATTGACTGGGCCATGTCAGTAGGGTGTTAAGCCCCACCCCTTGCTGGGTGGGGAATCGAATATAAAAGGCAAGGCAAAGAACAGAGTTGAAGCTGCTTTTGAGAAGCAGTTTGGATATTGGAGTTTTGATGTTGGAGAGAAGGCCCCAGGAGAAGATAAGCGAACCATTCACCTGATCGTCTACAGCTGACCTTGTGGAGGAAACAGGAGCTAAGCCTGGAGAGAAATGCAGTCCTGGGAAGAGAGGAACCCAAGAAGCCTGAACCATGGCAAGCGTCGGCAACTGTCTTGCTCCAACACGTGGCATTGGACTTTGGTGAGAGAAGAAACTTACGCTTTCTGGCCTGGTAACTGTGGACTTCTAACCCAAATAAATACTCTTCATAATAAAGACCAACCATTTTTGGTATTTCACATTAGCACCCCTTTGGCTGACTAATACAGAATTTGGTACCGAGGAGTGGGGAAGTGCTTTTGTAATTACCAAAATGTTGGAACGGTTTTATAAATGGGTAAGGGGTATTTTTTGGAGGAATTATGAAATGCTTGATGGAAAAGGCCAAGATTGCTTTGAAGAAACTGTTGATAGCAATATGGACGCTAAGGAGTCTTTTTATGATGCCTTGGAAGTAAATGATGAAACTATTATTGGAAACTAGAGGAACGGTGATCCATGTTTTAAAGTTGCAGAGAAGCGATGATGGTTTTCCAAGCCGGTCGACCTGCATGGGGTTCTTCTGCCACGGCTCTCTGGAGCACACGTGAAACTATGGAAACTGTGCTACATCCGCTGGGTGCCCGAGGTGCAGATCAAAGGCGGGGGCTTCATCACGGCCTTCCACAGGCTCTCCCTCCTAGCGGACGAAGTGGACCTACTGCGCAGCACGCTGCGGCAGCGCAGGGGGGGCGGGCAGCCCTTTGCAAGCCTGCTGCGCAGAGCTGGAGCAGAGCAGGATGTACTTCCGAGCCAGCAGCCCGCACGAGGCCCCGGGGACACCCGAGTACCTTTCGTCTTCATTTCCCTTCTCTCCTGCAGGGAATCTGTGCAGACGAACCATTCTAGGAACGCCAGTAAGCAAATTTTTAAGTGGGGCCAAAATATGGTTATCTACTGAGACACTAGCAAATGAGGACTAAATGCAGTGTTTTCTGAACATTTTGAGGGAAGCTGTATTTTTTTTCCCTCTGAGTTGAAATTGCTAACCTAGGCATTTTAAACTCTAATAATTTTATATGTAAGAATAATAGCTGAAATTTGCACTATTTAAAAACCTGTTGAATCATACTTCCTTCACAATTTTTTTAAGGAGGTACCAGAAACTGAACCCAGGACCTCATACATGCTAAGCGGGTGCTCAGCCACTGAACCACACTCCTTCCGCAGGTTGTTTTGCCTTTTTTTTAAAAGGCATAAATTTTGGTATTTCTGTCTGTCATTATAGGTCTTGTTCATTTTTAGGGGACTTGCAGACAGAGCCTGCTCTAACTGTGGTGGAGCTAACCAGATCTTGTTGCTGCATTTATTGTGTCTGCATCCATTTTTCCTACCAACTTCTAACAGTTACCTGATCTTGCTCAGATCAGCAAGCCAGAGAAGCAGACAGCAGGAAAAGGAACAAGTTAGTGTTTAGTAGTTTTCCAGAAACGACTCCTAACTCCACCCCCACCCCCAAAAAAGGCTAGTAGATTTTCCTGTTTTTCTGGTTAATTTCTCTTCTCTCTAATGGGATTCAGCTGATACAGGTTCAGGGTTCAAGGCCTTAGATCACTTTGTTTGGGACTTTAGATCACTGTAAAATCTTGAGTTTGCTTTTACTTTGTAGGACTAATTTTTAAAAAATGATATGCACTGTTAACTTTAAAGCATTTGCTGTACCTAATATAATTAAACTCAGAAGTGCCTTTGATGTTGATATTAAGGTAAGAATAAGTGACATTTCAGTTTCAGAAATAGGAAACAGGCTCTGCACATGAGGCTTCATGCTGGGCATCCCCAAAGCCCTGTTTCTCTCCGTCTGAAAGTCCCTGAGGACACGGAGGGCTCCTGGGGGCTGCCCCTCTGGCTGAGATCGCCCGCCCTGCGCACACAGCACTTGCTGGGAGGTCTTTGGGCTGACCTGAGAATCAGTCAGTATCTACACCCTGTAAACTACCCTTGGCACTTTGCCTTGGAAAAATGGAGGCCACAAGACTGATCAACGGCACAGAATTCCCTCTTCTCTCAGACAATATTATTAACACTAAGGAATCAGAATAGAGGACAGGAGAAATAAAAATGCACTTCCCAGAATGCTGCCATATTTTTATAATAAGCGAGAGAAGCCCCAGCCCCAGCCCATTCCTGGCTTGGCAACGATGTTAAAAGGGGACTGAGCAGCAGAGGTGTCACCTCAGCCTGGAACAGCCTGGTTCTCGGTGCTGGGAGCCCAGCCGCAGCCAGGAGGGGAGCTGAGCTTAGTGCAGCAGTGGCACTTAGCCCCACTCTCTCCCCGCCCCACTCCCTGCTTCAAGACAGAGGTTTTCAAATTTGACTTTATTATTTAGTTTCTGAAACTGTCATCTTAATTAAGATTTTAAATGTTTTTATAATCAAGTGTCCAGTTTGCTTATTTCCTTTTCTAAAACAAGTTTTTTCAAAATACCATGTTTTGCCTTTATAGGTAAAGAGCTGTTTCTATTTGAATTATTTGCTTCTTAAAAACTGATAATGTCTCTGGATTTAAAGAGACAGGAGTTTTTATAAAAATGCCTTAGGAAAGTCATCTTCTTGATAAACCCAATGTTTCTGACAACTTGTTGCTTAGAAAGTAAGGACCATTTTCCATTAATACAAATAGCATTATTGTCACTAAACATTTTATAGTCTTTGATTGGAAACTAGCCCCAGCGCCCTTAAAGTGTAACAGATATCCTGCCACTGAAAGTAGCTTTCTCCCTTTTTCATTAAGCTGCTTGAGCATTTATGTCTATAATTTTCTTCCCTCATTTTCAACTCCATTAGAATTTATTTTCTTAATTTACAAGTTTTTTAAAACTTAGGTACTATTAATACTGTGTTAAAAATAGATGTGCCTATTTTTGTATGATAATCAAATGTTGTAAAATACATTTGTTTTACTTTTGCTGGTCAGTTCTACCATGATTATTGTGCCACAATTCATTGTGCATAATATGAAAAACAGCTCCAGCAGCCTTAAGTCCTGCAGCTCTGCTAGCAAAAAGGACATGGTGGTGAGGAAGTCCTGAGTGGCTGTGAACACTGTGCCAAAGGGCTCAGCACCCCATGCCCCACACCTGCGAGTGACGCCTGCGATGGTGGAATGCCATCAGGTATCTGACAGCTGTGGACTTGGCAGTTTGAATTTAAATATGTACAATGTCTTACAGTTACTCTCTAATGAAAATCAATTTTAAAACCAAAAATGTCTAACTTTATTTAAGGAAAGGATATTAATTTGTACTAACAGAGGGTGAAAACTATCAACACATCCTTCAACAAAATGCTTGTTATAGCAGTAAAATCAAGTACTTAGAACTTGATTTTGAGAGAAAACTAAAACCTTCTTGCCTAAAACTGATTATGACTTGAGTTAACAGGATGAGCAGGAAGGGGAGCAGCCTTGCTGTTCAACAGTGATGAATGCGAAGGAGATTCCGAGTGCTAAATAAAATGTCCATAGGAAAAAAAAAAAAAATAAAGTTGCAGAGAACTTAGCAAGATTGACTACTCATGTTATATGGAAAGCAGAATTTGAAAATAGTGAGCCTAGACATTTAGCTGAAGAGCTTTCCAAAGTAAATTTGGAGAATGCAGCCTAGCTTCTCCTTGCAGCTTATAGCAAAATGCTAGATGAGAGAAACTGAGAACTGAATTTTTGGGCACAAGGAACCAGTCACTGATTCCAGAAATTCCAATCCTCTGGAAATCAAGCCCTCACATGATAGTGCCCCATTTCAGGAATTAACTAAACTTGGAAATTGTAATTCAGGATTAAAAATGCAGTTATCTAGGAGAGACTTGTGGAAAGACTTACTTCTGATGGCTTGGATCCCTGCTAACTGCAGGTAAACCAACAAGATTTTTACTGAGAGCTGTATCAACAAAACCACTGTTGGCCTAGACTAAAATGTACAAGGAGGGAAGAGATGAAGGGGAAAACAGCTTTAAGAGTAAAACCAGGGAAACTGAGGTCTGTAATTAAGACATTTCCTTGGCCCAAGAGAGGGACCCCACCTGTGCATACAGGAAGGGTGAGTTTGTTCTGGCATTTGAAGAAGGGGGATGTTCCAGCCCATGATTCAGGGAGAGTTTTGCCACCCCAGGTTTCAGAGAGGGGGAGGTGAATTCCCCAGTGGTTGGGGAGAGTTAGATTGCCACCCCCTTGCTGTGAGGGGGATGGGCCTCTTTGCCTTAGATTGGGGAGAGTGAGGTTGCCACCCCATTTTTCTGAGTGTGGTGGGCCTCTTCCCCATAGGTTGGGGATTGTGAGGTCACCACTGCATTGCTCTGAGGGGGTTGGGCCTGTTCCCCATTGGTTGGGGATTGTGAGGTCACCAACCCACTGCTTTGAGAGGAGTGGGCCTGTTCCCCATAGATTAGGTAAGGGTAGGTCACCATGCCACTGTTCTGAGGAGGTTGGGCTTTTATGCCAGTAATTAGGGACAATGTTGCCACCACCTAACCTCACCACCATCTCACTGTACTAAGGGGCTTGAGCCTACCCCAGAGATTGGGTAAAGTTTGGCCATCACCCCAATATTCTTGGAGGGTGAGATCTGGAGCTTGGTCACCACCCAGATGCTTGATGAAGATGATACAAATAAAATGGCCATTGGGCAAGCATGTGGAAAGGGTGGGCCACCATGAGGCCCCAAAGAGAAGAGACCATTATATTAAGAATGATTTTCAGACTTCAACATCTTATGGAATATGCCCCTGTAGATTTTCAGATCTTTGGGCACCAATGACACATGTTTCCCTCCCAAATTCTCCTTATGGTAATGCAAATGCTTATCCTATGTCTGTCCCTCTGTATATTGGAAGCAGATAACTTGTTTTGTAAGTCACTCAGGTCTACAGCCAGAGGGAGCTTTGCCCCAAGACAAATTATTCCTATAACTGATTATGATTTGATTTTGTACCTAGCATTGCTACTGAAATGACCTAAAGTTTTTATTTGAATATTGTAATGTCTTTTTGGGATTCAGAGGGTGGAGTGTGGCTGTTTGAGATTATTTTATGAATCCCCAAAAGAGAAAGTTTGTAAACTAATCTGTTTCACTGGGTATGATACCCTTTGATTGTACTATAGTCAAAGGATTTAAGTCTACTTGGAAAAATCAATTTAAGGCTTTAGATTTGACCACATTAGTAGGGAATGACTTGAGTCTCCACCCCATTAGGGGGCTGATATACATGGACTCTCACTCAAGAAGACACATGGGAAGAGAGAGAGCTCCATAGAGGCCAGAGGAAAGAACTTTGTCATGTGACAGAAAGGAGAAGATTCAAACAGCTAAAGCCCTGGAAAGAGAGACCAGGCAGAAATCAGTGACCATCTTGCTTCAATATGTGGCAACAGACTTTGGTGAGAGAGCAATCTTGAGTTGGACTCTTTAGGGCCTTGTAACTGTAAGCTTTTACCCCAAATAAATACCCTTTATAAAAGCCAATATATTTCTGATACTTTACAATCAGCATCTCTTTGGCAGACTAATACGGGCTGTATCCATCATTGCAATGTCATGCAGGACAATTCCAATGTCCCCAAAATGCCACAATGTTACACCCATTCTTCCTTCCCCCTCCCCTCAGAACCTCTGGTGGCCACTGCCTTTATTTCAATGATATGAATTCTTCCATTGCTAAAATAATAATAAGTCTATAATAGAATAATAATAAGTCTACTATAGTCCAGTGCTCATTCTGCAGTTTTGAGGATTTTGAGATGGTGATGCTCAACCTGATTCTTATTGAGAGGGGACTTTGATCCCATGGGGCAGATGGATGGAACTGTCTTGCTTGTAGTTGTAGATACTCTCATCTTTTTTTGGATAGACATTGTCTGTCATCCTTGTGTTAGTTGTCCAGGATGAGTTCAATGAACCGGAGAACAGGTATTGCAACTCTGCTGAGATTCAGAGCTCAACTGGCATATGAACAGACAAGAGATTTAAGTCTCTGGGACATGTATTTAACAAGTATAGTGCTAATTATAGGTTCAAACAAAAGGGGCAGAAGAACCATGTGTGG
>JAKSZT010054380.1:4794234-4810519 GCA_026826555.1 Tolypeutes matacus
TTGAGGTGACCTCACTTTTTTTTTTTTTTTTTTTTTTTTTACCAAATGCAGGACCCAAAATAATTCCTCCTCTAGACCAACCCCCTATGGAAGGGACCCTAGCTTGGCCCGTGGAAATTAATCAAGCACGTCCCACTTTCCGGACTCCCCAGGTTAGCTGTAGCTCTGTTGTTAGTCAGTGAGGAGTGCTAAAGATGGCTGATTCCGCCCCTTCTGGAGCCGAGCTCGAGCGTCACCGGGCTGCTCAGTAAATCAGTTTGAGTACAGATTTGCGTCTTCTCTCAGCCTAATGCTGCTTCAGGTTGGCTTATCTGCTCCCCAAAGCTATGGGGCGGTGCAGGCAGCCAGATCAATGTCTAAAAATATAAAATACCCTTCCCTGTCTTCCAACAGAACCCTCCCTTTTTTGGGAAGTGTCCCTTCTTCCTGGCTCCGCAGCGGCCCAGGTCTTATCCCTGGGTGTCTAGGGAAATAAGCTCTGTTCCCCAACCAAAATCCCCCCTCCGGTTCACCGGGTGCAGATTAGCTCGTTTGTTCTGTTCACACAAGTTCCAAGGGGCGCCAGACAGCCAGATTCCCAGAAAATAAAACTTTTTCGTCCCGCCCGCGCCTCCAAATGGCCGTTTTATTTTTTTTTCCCTTACCGCGGGGCTCAGCCGCCTGTGCCAACCTCCACCAGCAGCCTCAAAACTCATGAATCTCCACCTTTCGGTCCATGCTGCCGATCCGCGCAGATAGATGTCCCAAGCTTCTCACTCCACGCGTGCACAGCACAGACCCCCGGGCAGGACCCCGTCCACAATCCGCCTTGCTCTGGGAGCTTGCAGTGTGTGCCTTCCTACACTAACGCCATCTTGGCCAAAAAAACCCTGTTTCTTTATTAACCCTCTGTTGAGATGTTCTGTCTAATGTTGATATTAAGTAGGTTGCTCTTTCACTGACTTGTTGAAGTTATTTGATGCACAGAATTGTTTAATTTTGAGGAGGTCCCATTTATATATTTTTTCTTTTGTAGCTATGCAAGGTGTAAGTTTTAAGAATCCACCACCTATCACAAGATCTTGAAGATGTTTCCCTATATTTTCTTGTAGGGATTTTATGGTTCTAGCTTTATATTTAGATCTTTGATCCATTAAGAATTAATTTTTGTATAGTGTGTGAGATAGGAGTCCTCTTTCTTTCTTTTAGATATGGATACCCAGTTTTTCTAGCACCATTTGCTGAATAGACTGTTGTGACCCAGTCCAGCCACAATGGTGGCTTGTCTCTGTTGAGGTCTCTGCCTTCTTCTCCAAGCTCACTTTCTGAGCTCAGCTGTGGGTGATCAGGCACATGGTTCATCTCTTCTCTCTCTTCTCCATGCCTCATTGCTTTAACTTCAGCCTGCTCCATTGATTTCAGACTCTGGTCTCTCTCACAGCCTCTCAGGGTTTCTCTGTCTTTCTACAGTTGCAGAAATCCTGGAGTCCTCTCTCACATGGCAGGGTAAAATGGCAGGTCTCTTTCTCTTGTTCTCTGCATGTTTCTTCCATTTATATAAGACTTAGGTAGGGGGGCTTAGACACATGCTGGGTCACACTTCACTGAAGTACTCCAATCAAAGGTCCTCAACTGAATTCAATCCAATCAAAAGGTCCCACACCCATAGGAATGGACCAATTTAAGAACATACTTCTCTGGAGCCCATGAAAGTCTCAAACCAGCATTGTTACCATGGGGTTAAAATTCCATATCCTAAATATATAATAATCACATTTAGTTTGATACCAACTTGGCTTCAGTAGCATACACGTACATTTATCCTATACCCCTCCATTCCCCCACATTTTTTGTACTTGTTACCAATGATATCTTTATATATTGTATTTCTAAATTACAGATTTGTCATTACTTTTTATGTATTTGCATTTTAGCACCTGTAGGAAAAATAAGTGGAGCTATATACCAAAAATACAATGAAATAATAACAGCATTCATAATTATCCAAATGGTTACCTTTACAGGAGGTCTTTAGTTCTTTATTTATATTGTGCTTTCCTTTCATTTTGAAAAACTTCCTTTAGTATTGCTTGTAGGGTAGGTCTAGTGGTGATGAATTCCACAGGAATGGATTAAGTTTAAGAACATGTTTTTTTGTGGTATATTTTTCCAAACCAGTCAAGTTATCTATTTCTGTGTAACTAAACACTCAAAACTTAGTGGCTTAGAAGAATTGTGGGAATAAGAAAGTATAGGAAGCTTCAGTAATCAGTTCCTTGATAAAAACAACTATTGAACTGGCAGAAAACATCTGAATCAACCATTTTTGGAACTCTGGAGTCTAGTGGAAAACTTCTATCCTCCAGGATAGAAGGATAGAGGCTGGATGAAGAAGCTGGTAAACATCAGTAAATTTTGGTGAATTTCACTTTTGGTGTAGCAGCCACCATCCCCCACTCTCTAATATCATGGTAGTCAACTGTGAGGACTGCAACCCACATTCCTGGTGCAGTTTTCAGGTGCCAAGGTAAGCAATAGATACATTGACCTACAAAGATAAGCATTGTGTGTTTTGATTGCTGACTGCTGTTTTTGTTCACTGAGGGGCTAGCACAGGTAGTAATGCTTTAACCCCACAGGCTGAAGTGGAAAGCTGTAGAGAAGACTTAATCAAACAGCACATATTCCCCCTTTCTCATTTAGGAGGAAAAATAGAAAAAGTCACAAAATGATGGCTCCAGCCCTCAATAAGTAGAACCAGTAATCCATAAAGAATGGGAGAATTAGAGTGATACCAAGGATAACACAATGTAATACTCAAAATGTCCAGTTCTCAACAAAAACATTACAACACATACAAAGAAACAGGAATGTATGGCCCATTCACAGGGAAAAATAGAATTTGACGAAACCATCCCTGAGGAAACACATACACAGGATTTAAATGAACTGTCTGAACTATGTTCAAAAAGCTTAAGGAAACCATGAATAAAAACTAACATAAATTAGGAAAACATTCTCTGAGCAAAATAACAGAAATTATGGGGTTGAAAAGGCTAATTTAAATGAAAAACTCACTGGAGGGATTCATCAGTAGACTTGAGCAGGCAAAATAAACGATCATCAAACTTATAGATAATTGAAATTATCCCATATGAAGAGCAGAAACAAAAAATTAATGAGGAAAAATGTACAGAGTCTGAGGGACCTGTGAGAAACCATCTAGTGAATCAGTAGACACAATATACACAATATATGAGTCCCAGAAGGAGAAGAGACAAAAGATCAGAAAAATATTTGAAGAAAAAATGACTGAAAACTTCCCAAATCTGATTAAAAATATGAATATACAATGGTGAATTCTACAAAATTTAAAGAAGATTTAACACCAGTCCTTTTCAAACTTTTCTAAAAAGCAGAAGAGGAGGAAACACTTCCTAACTTATTCCATGAGACTGCCATTACTCTGATAACAAAGCCATATAAAGATATCACAGGAAAAGAAAACTACAGACCAATATCCATTATGAACACAGAAAAAAGTCAACAAAATACTGGCAAAGCAAACCCAACAGTATTTTAAAATAACATTATGACCAATTGGGATATATCACAGGAACACAAGTGTGATTAACTTATAAAAATCAATGTAATACAGTACATTAACAAAATGAAAGAAAAAACTCACACAATATCTCAATTGATGCAAAAAAGGCATTTGAAAAAAATCCAGCATGCTTTCATATAAAAACATTCATAAAACTAGTAATACATGCAAATTTTCTCAACATAATAAAGGACATTTACATAAAACCCAGGGCTCCCATCATATTCAATGTTGAAAGACTAAGATGCCTGCTTTCACAACTGCTTTTCAACATTGTACTAGGAGTTCTAGCCAGAGCAACTAGGCAAGAAAAAACTAAAGGCATCCAAGGTGAAAGAAAGAGAAGTAAAAATGGCTTGCAGATGACATGATCTCATTTATAGAAAATACCAAAGTACCCACAAGAAATCTACTAGAGCTTATAAACAATTCAGCAAAGTTGCAGGCTACAAAAATCAACATACAAACATCAGTTGTGTTTCTATGCCCAAGTAATGAAAAATCCAAAAAGGAAATTAAGTAAATAATTCCATTTCTATTTCCATTCCATTTATTCTAAAAGGATAAATTTAACCAAGATGGGGGAAAATTTATACAATGAAAACTACAAAATATTGCTGAAAGAAATTAAAGAAGACTTTAAAAATGGAAAGATATTCCATGTTCATGGATTGGAAGAAAATATTTTAAAGATATCAATACCACCCAAGGCAATCTACAAAGTCAATGCAATCCATATAAATATTTTATCAGTCTTTTTTTGCAGAAATAGAAAAGCAGATCCTTAAATTCATATGGAATTGCCAAGGACCCAAAATAACCTAGACCAATTTAAAATAGAACTAAGTTGGAGGGCTCACCACTTCCTCTACTTCCCCAAATTTACTGAAAAGCTATAGTAATCAAGTGTGGGAGGGCAAGATGATGGCAGAGTAAGGAACTCCAAGAGTTAGCTCATCCTATAGTGCAGCTTAGTAATCACCCAGAGCTATCTGACTCACCTGTTTGGGGGGCCCAGGAGACCAGAAGGGCATCCTGCAACATCCTTGGAAAAATGGAAGGAGGAGACAGCTTATCTGCAATGAATATTTGTGACTAGAGTACTCCCCTCACCGGTGGCACAAGACACCTCAGGAGCTATTCCCTGGCTGGAGTTGGAAGCTCTATTTCCAAAAAATGGGAGAGGAAGAGATGGTTGGGCACTGATTTCAGCTACTGATTAGTAACTTTGGCTGACTAAAGTCCAATCTTAAGAACAGCTAAAGTTTGACCCTATCTAAGTCAGAAAGAGGCTTGTAGCCTCCATTTTAAGTCCATCCCTGGCATAAGAGAAAGCAAGGATAATTGAGAATCACAGTGATGGTAGGGATCAGCTTCTTTCACTCAGGTCAGGTCACTGCCATAGTCTATGCTGTAGCCCTGTCTCCAGCAGGGACAAAGCTGGGGTGACCTACCAGTCTCTACAGGTAACTATAGTTGCTTTTGGCCCACACAGACTAGATTTTTGGGTACCCATGTGGCTACAACTCCACCCCCAATAGGACAAGGGTGGGGTTGTGTTCACTCAGCCTCTTTGGGCAACTACAGGCACTTTTGGCCCATATGGACTAGATTGTTGGACACCTGTGGCTTCATTCCCACCCCCAATAGAACAAGAGGAGGACAGTGTTTCCTCAGCCTCTAGGCAACTGCAGACCCTCTTGGTCAACACAGAATAGATTCTTGGGCACGTCTGGGGCTCCATACCCACCCTTGACAGAGCAGGAGGAGGGACAGTGCTCTCTCAACCTCTCTGGGCAACTTCAGTCACTTCCAGCCTGCATGGACTAGATTGTTGGGCACATTTGTTGCTCCATCCATGCCTCTGGCAGTGGCAGAGGGGCCCAGTTCTTCATCAATCTATCTGGGCCACTGCAGTCAGATTTGACCCACATGGCTAATTTTTCTGCCCACACCTGCAGCTCCATCCCCATCCAAAGCAGGGGAGGAAGGGGTGAGGGGCCTCATCAGTCTCTCTGGGCAACTGAAGATGGTTTTGGCCTGCACAGCTTGAATTATTGCACAGAGATGTGGCTCTGTTCTTACTCCTTGCAGGGAAGAAAGATGGCAGAAGCTTCATTGGCTCCTGTGGTAATGCAGGCAGCTTCAAACTCCATGGATTACAGTACCAACCTCACCTAATCTGCAACCAACAAAGGAGATAGGGCAAGAAACAGATGAAAAGGGCTGAAAAATTCAGATTGGCTAAACACAAGCCAGTATAAAATTCCAAATTAAGGTGAACCTAGAATCAAAGAGGGGCTGTAGCACAAAGGCAATCAAAGAGAAAGCTCTAGGCTAAAGAGATAAACTGAGCCCATAATAAATACATCTAATAGATCAGATGTTGAAATTTATTACAATCTACACAAAGAAAGAGGAAGGTATGGGCCGGACAAAGAAACTAAGCCTCAGATGACATAAAGGAGTTGAGATAACTAAACAGAGATGTTCAAACAACCTCCTTAATAAATTTAATGAGATGACTAAAGAGATTAAGGATAATAAGAAGACACTGGAGAAGGCTAGCAAGATGGTGTCAGTTTAAGTGGGCGCTCACCATCTCTCTCACAAAAGATGGCTGATTGGGCACAGGATCCTGCTCAGGTGAGCTGTTCTTGGAGCCCACGGAGTGGGAGACTTTGGGGCATTGATCTGGAGGTAGCTGGACAGGGAGATAGGTTGCTCAAGATAAAACCGTGAGTTTTTAGCCCCGTACCCAGAAATCATGGACGACTAAGCCCTACCCTCAGGGCAGGGGCCATGGTGAGCCCCTACTCCCACCGGCCACCCAGCAAGAGGGAGCATTCTTCAAGAGTGGGAGGGTTCTGGCAAGGGGCAGAGAGGGGTTTCCTTTCTGTGTTTGGTTGCCTGGACCCCCTTTGAGATTTGGGGCACACACCAGGTGGCTTAAGGTGGCACCAGGCAGAGGGGAGAGGTGAATCTGCTGAGGAAGCCTGATTTACCTAACCACCCTGAGGTACAGAGGCTTGGCCTGAGACAGGGCAGAGTCAGCCAATTTAATAGTTCCGCACAGAGGACTATCAGAATTTCAACTTGCCTAAGGTAGTCAGGCAGTGGGAAGTGCTTAATAAGTTTCCAAGAGCCTGTTTAGGGTCCCCTGAGAGGAGAGGGTGGTCTAGAAGAGGGATGAGAATCATTTCTGTGCAATGAACTCAGTCATCAGGGTCCCATTTGAGTTTCAAAAGGGAACTCAATCTGACCAGGAGATGGGAGGGGGGATCTACTCACATAGCCTGCTGAAATCCTGCTGCCCTAGAAGAGTGAAACCTGTCCCAGGGAAAGTAACTGATTAGTTTTCTGAAGAGCTAACTGACCCAACTAGAAAGGTAGCTCAGTGGAGGAGTTTCAACGTTGAATATATGAGGTCCCTACTTCAATTCCCAGCTCCTCTAAGAGTAGTGATGCACCGGGATATCTAACATCCAGCTGATACTTTAGGACAGGGAAAACATAGACATTATTTTTGTACAAGCTTCTTTTGGGTCCCTTATTTTTCAAAAAAAAGGGGGGGGAGGGTTACTTTAAAATTTTTTTAAATTAGTTTACTTGCAGAAAACCCATCTCAAAACCTGCAGAGAGAAGCTACAGGGTAATTGATTGATGAACACAGGCAGCCTGAGAAGCTCCACAAGGGCCCAAGAAGGAATGCTGTTCTTCCTTAGCTTTGACTGCTTGCTTGTATGATTGCTTGTTTGTTTTTTGTTTCTTGTTTTTCTTTCTTCTTTCCTCCTCCCCCCCCCCACTTTCTTTGAAATTAGGTGCTGCTAACTTGTTTCATCTTTGCTGTGCTTCTTCTTCCTTGATTTTCCATTTTCTGTGCATACTGATTTTGTCTACCAATGCTATGTCTTTTCCTTCCTTCATCTTTCTATCTTCAGCTTTGTGTTGTGGTTCTTACGTTCCACCTTTCTTTATTTAGTTCTCAAGGTTTCTGGTTTCGATTTCTATCTTGTCTATTCTGCTTTCCTTTTTTATTAACTTGTTTCTTTCTGTCCTTTCTTTTCTCTTTCTCTCTCCTCATCATTCTGGCCTTTTAAATAATTCAATATGTTTTTCTCTGTTTGGTTTTCCATTTCATAGTAGGTACTCCACTTTTTTATTCCTATTACTCTATGCTGCTTACATGAGTTAAATATTCATTTTACTGAGTCTTATATGGCCCCTCTTATAACTTTTATTATTTTTATTACTATTATCCTTTTTCTTTTCTTACCTCTTTTGCTTTCTCTGGCCTTAATCTTTTTCCTTCAAGGGAACATAGAAAACAGCAAGGAAATAGAACAAGAAGAACAAAGTGTCAAAGAAAAAAACAACACACACAAAACCAGCAGCTAAATAAAACTCTAGAGCAGAGAGAGAAGCTAATTAACTGAATAAACCCATTAAGATAAACAGATGACTAGAGGGCAACAAAAAATTACAAAGCATACTAAGAAACACGAAGACATGGATGAGCCCAATGAACAAACTAAAAACAAGGAAGAGATGTAGAACATCGAACAACTAATCAAAGCTGTCCAAACAAAAATCATGGACCAACTTAATGAACTGAGGAAGAGATTAAGGATATTAAGAATACACTGGGAGAACATACTGGAGAAATTGTAAACATATATAAAAATATAACAGATGTGATGGCGATGAATGCCACAATCCAAGAAATGAAAAAGATGCTGGAATCACATATCAGCAGATTTGAACAGGCAGAAGAAAAAATTAGTGATGTGGAAGACAGTACATCGGAAATCAAACAGATAGTAGAACAGATAGATAAAAAGTTAGAAAAAATCCAGCAGGGGTTTAGGGATTTAAATGACAACACAAAATGCACAAATATACACATTATAGGCATTCAAGAGGTAGAAGAGAAGGGAAAGGGAACAGAAGGAGTGTTGAAGGAAATAATGGCTGAAAATTTCACAACCCTATTGAAGGAGATGGACTTACTTGTCCAGGAAGCACAATGCACCCCAAACAGTATAAATCCCAACAGGCCTACTCCAAGACATATACTTGTGAAAATGTCCAATGTTCAAGACAAAGAGAAAATACTCAAGGCAGCAAGAGAAAAGAAGACCATCACATACACGAGAAGGTCAATAAGATTAAGTGCTGATTTCCCATCTGAAACCATGGAGGCAAGAAGACAGTGGTATGACATAGTCAAGGTACTAAAAGAAAAAAAACTTCCAGCCAAGAATTCTCTACCCAGCAAAGCTGGTATTCAAAAATGATCGAGAGTTCAAAATATTCACAGATAAACAGAAATTAAGAGAGAGTACCAATAAGAAACCTGCCCTTCTGGAAATACTAAAGGGAGATCTGCAGGTTGAAAGGAAAAAACAGGAGAGAAAGAGTTGCAGGAGAGTGTAAGAACAACTAAAAAGACAAAGAGAGAAGTAAAAACCACATATTACATACGTAGACCCAAAGAAATTATAGCTGATGTAAGTAATTCCTTGAGAGTAATAAAACTGAAGGTTATTGGATTAAACACAACAGTCAAGAGACACAGACTGGCAGAATGGATAAGGAAATATGACCCATCTATAATATTGTCTACAAGAAACCCACCTTAGACCCAAGTATTCAAGGAGGCTGAAAGTGAATGGCTGCAAAACATTGTTACAAGCAAACAATAACCCAAAAAGGCTGGGAGTCGCTATACTAATATGGGGCAAAATAGACTTTAAATGCAAAAATATTGTAAGAGACAATGATGGACACTATATATATTAGTAAAAGGGGTAATCTTTCAGGAAGAAAGAACAATCATAAACATTTATGCACTTAATCAGGGTACCTCAAAATACATGAGGCAAACACTGGAAAGACTAAGTGGAGAAATAGATGCCTCTACAATTATAATGGGGGAGTTTTATACACCACTATCACAATTAGACAGAACATCTCAACAGAGAATCAATAAAGAAACAAGGACTTTGAATAATACATTAGAGGATCTGGACCTAATAGACATATACAGAACGCTACACCCAAATACAGTGGGATATACATTCATCTCAAGTGCACAAGGATCATACTCCAAGATAGACCACATACTAGGCCACAGAACAACTCTCAATGAATTCAGAAAGATTGAGCTTATACAAAGTAATTTCGCTGACCACAATGGAATGAAATTAGAAATCACTAAGTGCCAGAGAACCAGATTAGGCACAAAGATATGGAAGTTAAAAAACACACTCTTAGATAAACATTGTGTCAAGGAGGAAATCTCAAAAGAAATCAGTAACTACCTTGAAATGAATGAAAATGACAACACAACATATCAAAAACCATGGGATGCAGCAAAAGCTGTACTGAGAGGGAAATTCATAGCCACAAATGCATATATCAAAAAAGGAGAAAGAGCTAAAATTGAAGACCTAACTGCACACCTGGAAGAACTGGAAAAGCAACAACAAATTAACCCCAAAGGAAGCAGAAAGAAGGAAATAACAAAGATTAGAGCAGAACTAAATGAAATAGAAAATAAGAAAGCACTAGGAAAAATAAAACCAAAAACTGGTTCTTTGAGAAGACCAATTAAAATTGACAAGCCCTTATCCAGATTAACAAATAAAAAGAGAGCAGAGGCAAATACACAGAATAAGAAATGAGGAATGGGATATCACCACTGATCCCACAGAAATAAAATGTATCATAAGAGGATACTTTGAAAAATTGTATGCCAACAAGAATGATAATTTAGAGGAAATGGACAAATTCCTAGAAACTCACAAGAAGCCTACATTGAAGAAAGAAGGAATTGATGAACTCAACAACCCAATTACAAGTAAAGAAATAGACTCAGTCATCAAAAACCTCCCAACTAAGAAGAGCCCAGGACCAGTTAGCTTTACAGGTGAATTCTACCAAACATTCTGGAAAGAACTAACACCAATCCTGCTTAAGATCTTCAAAAAAATAGAACTAGAAGCAACATTGCCTAACTCATTCTATGATGCCAACATTACCCTAATACCAAAGCCAAACAAAGATTCCACAAGAAAAGAAAATTACAGGCCAATCTCTCTAATGAACCTAAATGCTAAAATCCTCAACAAAATACTTGCTAATTGCATTCAACAACATATCAAACGAATTATACATCATTACCAAGTAGGTTTCATCCTGGGTATGCAAAGATGGTTCAACATAAGAAAATCAATCAATGTATTACACCACATAATCAGATTGAAAGGAAAAAAAAATCACATGATCATCTCTGTAGATGCAGAGAAAGCATTCAATAAAATAAAGCATCCTTTCCTGAAAAAAAAAAAAAACCCTGCAAAAATAGGAATAGAAGGAAACTTTCTGAACATGATAAAGGGTATATATATAAAAAAAACACAGCTAATATTATCCTCAATGGTGAAATCCTAAAGGCTTTCCCTCTAAAATCGGGAATAAGACAAGGATGCCCACTATCACAGCTCCTATTTCACACTGTCTTAGAAGTACTTGCTCAAGCACTGTGGCAAGAAAAAGATATAAAAGGCATCCAAATTGGAAAGAATATAACAGACCCATTTCCATGATGAATATAGATACAAAAATCCTCAACAAAATACTAATAAAATTCAACAACACATTAATAGAATTATTCATCATGATTAAGTGGGTTTTATACCAGGCATGCAAGGACGGTTCAACACAAGAAAATCAGTTTAATACATCACATTAATATATCAAAGAAGAAAAATCACATGACCATCTTAATTGGTGCAGAAAAGGCATTTGACAAAATATAGCGTTCTTTCTTGATAAAAAATACTCCAAAAGACAGGAATTGAAGGAAACTTTCTCATTATGATAAAGGGCATATATGAAAAACCCAAAACTAACATTGTACTCAATGGTGAAAGACTGGATGCATTCCCTCTGAGATCATGAACAAAACAAGGATGCCCACTGTCAACACTGTTGTTCAATATAGGGCTCCAGATTCTAGCTAGAGCAATCAGGCAAGAAAAAGAAATAAAAGGCATCCAAATTGAAAAGGATGAAATAAAACTTTCACTATTCACAGATGATATGGTCCTGTACCTAGAAAGTCCTGAATAATCTACAACAAAGTTACCAGAGCGATTAAACAAGTTCAGCAGCATGGCAGGATACAAGATTAATATGCACAAATCAGTAGTGTTTCTATTCGCTAGTATAAAGCAATTTGAAGAGGAACTCAGGAAAAAATCTCACTTACAATGGTGAATAAAATAATCAAATGTTTAGGAAAAAAACTTAACCAAGGATGTAAAGTAATTATGTTCAGAAAACTACAGTGTATTGCTAAAGGAATTTAAAGATGATCTAAATAAATGGAAGAACATTTCATGTTCATGGTTTGGAAGACTCAATATTGTTAAGATGTCAGTTCAACCCAAATTTATATACAGATCCAATGCAACCCCAATGAAAGATTCCAACAGTATTTTATTTTAATGGAAACTCCAATTATCTAATTTATTTGGAAGTGTAAGGGGTCCTGAATAGCAAGAAACATCTTAAAGAGAAGAACAAATTTGGAGGACTCCCCTCTGGATTTTGAGTCATATTACCTAACTACAGTGGTAAAACAGCATGGTACTGACATAAAAATAGACATATAGACCAATGAAACCAAACTGATGGTTCACATCTATGGTCAAGTTATTTTTGACAAGGCTTTCAAGCCCACTAGCTAGGGTAGAACTGCCTCTTCAACAAATGGTGTTGAGAGAACTGGATATCCATACCCAAAAGCAATAAAGATGACTCCTATCTCACACGTTCTACAAAAATAACTCAAAATGGATCAAAGGCATAAATATAAAAGAACCATAAAACTTCTAGAAGAATATGTAAGGAAACATCTTAAAGACTTGGTGGTAGATGGTGGTTTCTTAAACCTTACATCAAAAGCATTAGCAATGAAAGAAGAAATGGTTAAATGGGACATCCTCAAACTTAAACACTTTTGTCCTTCAAAGGACTTTGTCAAGAAGGCAAAAAGGCAGCCCACTCAATGGGAGGAAGCATTTGGAATTACATATCCCATAAGGGTTTGATTTCCATTCTATATAAAGAGATCATACAACTCAACAATATAAGAGCAAGCAATCCAATTAAAAAATGGGTCAAAGACTTAAAAAGACATTTCTCCAAAGAGGAAATACAAATGGCCAAAAAGTATATGAAAAAAACTTCATTGTCACCAGCTACTTGGGAAATGCAAATCAAAACTACAATGAGATATCATCTCACACCTCATAGAATGGCCATTATATATAAAAAAGAAAGCTATAAGTGCTGGAGAGGATGTGGAGAAATAAGAGCACTCCTTCACTTTTGGTGGAAATGTAGAATGGTGCAGCCTCTGTGGAAGACAGTTTGGTGGTTCCTCAGGAAGCTAAATATACAACTGCCATATGATCCAGCAATCCACCTACTAGGAATATATCCAGAAGAACTGAAAAGAGGGATCTGAAGAGACATTTGCAAACCAATGTTCATAGCAGCATTATTCACAATTGCCAAAAGATGGAAACAACACAAGTATCCATCAACCAATGAAAGGATACAGAAAATGTGTTATATACATATGATGGAATGCTATGCTGCTGTAAGAAGAAATGAAATTGAGACATGATGGTTTGGCTAATGTGTCAACTTGGCTGGGTAATTGGGCCCAGGTGTTTGGTCAAGTAAGCACTGGGATAATTGTAATACAAGGATATTTATGGACTTTAGTCATCAGTGAGTTAATTGCATAGACAGCTGATTACATCTACGATCAACCAAGGAGACTGCCATCAGCAATGAGTGATGTTATATCCAATCAGTTGAATGCTTTAAAAGGGGAAGTGATTTCAGCATTCAGAGAGTATTTTCAGCTCAATTTTGGACAGCCAAGGCCTCCTGGAAACTCATCAAGGACCTTCATCGGAGCTCCTTGTGTGCAACCTGACTGCAGAATTTGGACTTGTGCATCCCCACAGTCATATAAGAGAATTTTATAAAATATCATAATATTTACAGCTATCTCCTGTTGATTCTGTTTCCCTAGAGAACCCTGACTAATACAGCTTGGTACCAGGAGTGGTTCTTGAGAAACACAATCTTAAGCATGGTATTTCTGAAGTTGCTGTGGGAGTTTTGCAATTGGCTCCCTACTCTAATTGGACTCAAGGGTACTAATGACTCCCTTTCCAATGATCAAGAGGCCCATGACAGCATGGTGTGAGTTGGCAATGGAGATATGAAAAATATCACCACTGGATTCCCCTACTTCTATGCTTATAAGAGGCAAGGATCTGGGTGAGAGTGTTTTCAACCCTTTAACAGAGTTTTTTGGAATCAAAAGGTACAATGATGTTAGCTGGCTCCTCCTAGATACTCAGGAAATGGTTAAAAAAGAAAGAGATGTGCTAAAGGCTTTAAATTTGCAACTTGAATACCTCATGAATCATGTGAAAGTTTCTATTTGTGCTCCAAAAGAAAATTTTGTTTCATGCACCACAGACTTGAGATCTCTGAAAACCAGACTCACAGTCTCATTGTATGAGCAGCAGAGTTACAAAGGAAACTAAAATCTCAACCTCACAGGGTGTCTGCTGTTAACATGAAGGCATTTATTGGAAAGGAGTGGAACCCTGAGGATTGGGATGGAGACATATTGGTTTGTGATTATATCAATGGGACATTGGAGCCCTAAATTCTGCTGAGACTTTTCCAGATAAACCTGTGATGGCCTGCCCTGTGGAGACCACACAATGTCAAGCTTGTAGCACCCAGCCTCCAGTCTGCCCCAGGAAATCTGGACCTCCTTCCAGCCCTGAGGTGGGTACCAGCCAAACTCCATGATGCACCGCCCAACCTTCACCCTACCCTAAGGAATCTGCCTTCCAACCCCTGCCTGAAGAGATTAATCCTGTCTCACCAGATAAAAATGCAAATGAATGACTGATGTCAGTAGCTTGCAAGGCATTTCTAATCCTTCTCCTTTCTCCCTCCACCACCCCTCTTCTCTTTGAAACCTATTACTAGACTATAATCACAACAAGCCCCCAAAGGTGAAGTACAATGTGTAGCCCATAAGGAAGTACATTATACTCTAAGAGAACTGCATGAGTTTTCCAACTTATATCAACAGAAATCAGGGGAGTGGGTTTGGGATTGTATACTAAGGGCATGAGATAATGGTGGAAGGAATATAAAATTGTATCAGGTTTAATTTATTGATATGGGCCCACTAAGCAGAAATTTTGGATTCAACACTGTAGCTCGAGGGGTTAGAAAGGGCTCTAACAGTTTGGATGGCTAACTGAAACATGGACAAAAGATGGTCTAGAATGTCTGAGGTTGAGATGCCCAATTTACCCTGGTATACTGTAGAAGATGGAATCCAAAGGCTTAGAGAGACCAGAATGTTAGAGTGGATTTACCATTTAATACCTGCCCACCTACCCCAGGAATGTCCAAAGGACATAGCTTTAACCCATATTGTGAGTGTGAGTAATAAATTTGTAAGACTAACTCCATCTTCCCTGAAGAGCTCTGTGGTTGCTCTTCTCTGTAGTCCAGATATTACTGTAGGAACTGCTATAATGGAGCTAGAATCCTTAAACATTATGGGGATGATAAAATCTCATGGCTGGTAAAAGTCAAATATCGGCAGTTAATCACCAAAGACAAGGTGGATGTGGCTACCACAATGAAAGGCAGACTCAAAGCAGCAATCAAAAGAGTCTGAGTTGCATAGAGTATGGTGTTGGCTAACAGATCATGGGGTACCTAGAAGTGAAATATATGGGCAGTCTACTATTAAATAAATTCCTACATGATCTGTATAAGCAGATGTATTAGTCACCCAAAGGGGTGCTGATGAAAAGTACCAGAAATTGGTTGGCTTTTATAAAGGGTATTTATTTGGGATAGAAGCTTACACTTACAAGTCCCTAAAGAGTCCAACTCAAGGTACCATAAGAGGTACGTTCTCACCAAATGTCTTTTGCCACCTGTTGAAGAAAGATGGCTGCCAATATCTGTGAGGGTTCATCCTTCCTCTTTCCTCTCCATGGGCCCACCTTGTGAACCCAGCTGTAGGCTGGAAGGATCATTTCTTTCTGGGCTCAGCTGCTCTGTTCTCTTCACAAGGTCAGCTGTAAACTGTCAGGTGAACAGCTCATCTCCCTTCAGCTATAAACCATCAGGTGAATTCCCATAGGATCAAAGCTGACAAGTTCTCTCCTCTTCTGTGTCTATGAAACTCTGCCTATTTCTCTGTGTCTCTTCTCACATATCTGCTTCTATGTTCTTGATTGAGTGTCCATGTTTATAACACACCAAGGGAATGGGGACTCAATGCTGCATGCCCAAATGACCTTATTGAATCAAAGCTCTAATCTTGATTTAATCAAGTAAATGTAAAGCCTTTGAATTTAATACAAAGGCTATCACACTCAGAGGAGCAGACCCATTTACAAATATAATCAATATCTCTTTTTGGATTCACAAACAATATCAAACTGCCACACTCCACTCTCTGAATTACAAAATGACATTACAATATTAAAAACCTTATATCCACCATATCCAAAAGAATGAGAGAAGAATACCATCTCACACCTTATACAAAAATCAACTCAA
>JAKSZT010054380.1:4815519-4881710 GCA_026826555.1 Tolypeutes matacus
GATATACAGTTTGTGTTGGCACAAAGTCCCCTCTGGCTGTAGACCTCTGACACTTATAAAACAATTTATCTGCCTCCAATATAAAAGGGACAGACACAGAATAAACATTTGCATTACCATAAGGAGAAATTGAGAGGGGAACATGAGTCATGGGTCCCCAACTGTTCTGTAAACCTGCAGGGCATACTCCATTAGATTTCAAAGTCTGAGAGTCATTCCGCTTTTTTAAAATATACTTTTTAGTTTTTAAAAATATACTTAGATTACAGAAATGTTACATAAAAAATACAGGGGATTCCCATATGCCCCATTCCCTACCCCTCTCACATTTTCCCACATTAGCAACATTACCTATAAGGGATATAAATGTGTTCAAGTGTTCATGGGGCATTGTTATGGTGGGTGGAGATTCACACAATAACCAAAAGAAAATCAAATTCTCATCCTGGGGAGTTTTGCAACATTCTCTGACAGGAAAGCAAGAATCCCCTGAATACAGGCCAGTGACTAGTGAAGGAGGATGGAACATGGGTGGACCCTTGATATTGATGACTGAGAGTCATTCTTAAGATGCTGGTTTCTTCTTTCTGGGTCCTCATGGAGACCCACACTGTCCACAGGCTTGTGCAATGGCCATTTTCTTTGTTCCACCCTCATCAAGCATCTAGGTGGTGACTGAGATCCAAATCCTCCAAGAATGTTGGGGATGGCCACACTATATCCAATCTCTGGGGTTGAGTCACAACCCCCTTAGTACAGTGAGGTGAAGATAATATTCTCCCTAATTTCTGGCATACAGGTCGTACTCTTATCGGAGCAATGTGTTGGTAACCTGTCCTTCTGTAATCTATGGGAGACATGCCCATCCCTCTCAGACCTATGGTGTGTCAATCTTACTCTCCCCAAACCTTGGTGAATGTGTTCTACCTTCTCTGTAGCCTGGCATGGCCAAACTCTCTATAGAAGTTTGGCAGTTTGATATAGTTATTAATTCCAAAAATATATATTGGATTATGCTTGTAAGCTGGTCTGTTAATCTGGGCATGATTAAGTTATGATTAGGGCGCTGACTGGGCCATGTCAGTAGGGCATTGAGCCCCACCTCTTGGTGGATGGGGTCTCAAAGATAAAAATACATGGCAAAGGACAGAGTTGGAGTAGTTTTGATGTTGGAGTTCCGATGAGGAAGGAGAGAAGGCCCCGGGAAAAGAAATGAGCCATTCACCTGACAGTTCACAACTGGCCTTGTGGAGAGAGGCAAAGCCTAGAGAGCCTCATAGTCTACAGGTGTCCTTGTGGAGGAAACAGAGGAGCTAAGCCCGGAGAGAAATGGATCCCCGGGAAGAGAGGAACCCAAGAAGCTTGAACCCTGGCAAACTTCAGCAGCTGTCTTGCTCCAACATGTGGCAACAGACTTTGGTGAAGGAAGAAACTTATGCTTTATGGCCTGGTAACTGTAAGCTTCTACCCCCAAATAAATACCCTTTATAAAGACCAACCAATTTCTGGTATTTTGCATCAGCACCCTTTTGGCTCACTAATACACTCTTCCTGAACAGTGGGCTGGAACATCCACCCTCTTCAACTGCCAGGGCAAACTCATTCTCTCTATATACATGGGTGGAGTACCTCTCTTGGCTCAAGGAGATGTCTTAATTCCAGACCTTGGCTTCCATGGCTTTTCTTTTAAAGCCATTTTCCTTCCATCTCTCCCCTCCATATCCCTTGTAGTCCAGGCTGATAGAGGTTTTGTTCATACAGCTCTGGCAAAAAGCTTGTAAGGTTTAGCATGCAGGAAGCATGGGTCCAGGCCATGAGACAGTAAGACTTTCCACAAGTCTTTTCTGGATAACTGCATTTTCAATCCTGACTTAGAAGTTCCTTGTTTAGTTAATTCCTCAAATGGGGCACTATTATCTGGGGGCTTGATTTCCAGAGGCTTGGAATTTCTGGAATTAGTTTCCAGTTTCTTTGTGCCCAATAATTTAGTTATCAGCTTATCTCTTTCCTCTAGCATTTTACTATAAGCTGCAAGGAGAAGCCAGGCTGCATTTCCCCCATTTAATATGGAAACCTCCTTGGATAAATGTCCAAGCTTGTAGTTTTCAAATTCTGCCTTCCATACATCAGGAGTCAATCTTCTTAAGTTCTCTATAACTTTAAAATATGGATTTGCCTTTCCTCCAGTTTCCAATAATAGTTTCATCATTTTCTTCTAAGGCCTTATCAGAAATAACTTTTAGGCTCCATATTCCTACCAACAGTCTCTTCAAAGCAATCTAGGCCTTTTCTATGAAGCACCTCACAATTCCTCCAAAAAAATATCTCTTACCCATTTATAAAACCGTTCCCACATTTTCATAATTGCAAAAGCATCACACCACTCTCTGGTACCAAATTCTGTATTTGTCAGCCAAAGGGATGCTGATGCAAAGTGCCAGAAATCTTTTGGCTTTTATAAAAGGGTATTTATTTGGGGTAGGAGCTTACAATTACAAGTCCCTAAAGAGCCCAACTTAAGGTACCATAAGAGGTACTTTCTCACCAAATGTCTGTTGCCACTTGTTGAGGCAGGATGGCTGCTGATATCTGTAAGGGTTCAGCCTTCCTCTTTCATCTTAAGGCTCCATGGGCCCAGCTTCTTCTGATCTCAGCCATAGGCTGGAGGGCTCATTTCTTTCTGGGCTCAGCTGCTCTATTCTCTTCACAAGATCAGTTGTAAACTAACAAGCCAATGGCTCATCTCTCTTCCCCAGGCCACAGGATCAAAGCTGACAAATTCTCTCCTCTTCTGTGTTTATGAAGCTCTCTCTATTCCTCTGTGCCCCTTCTTTTCACATATGTGCTTCTGTGTTCTTTATTGAGTGCCCATGTATATAACCCACCAAGGGAATGGGGATTTAACCCTGCATGCCCTAATGACATGGTCAAATCAAAGCCCTAATATTGATTTAATCAAGTAAATATAAAACCTTTGAATTTAATACAATTAAAGGGTATCATGCCCAGAGGAACAGACCAGTTTACAAACATAATCAGTATCTCTTTTTGGAATTCATAAATAATACCAAACTGCCACAGCAGAACAATTCTAGGTCAAGTGAACAAAACCCTAACTTGAATTACAGACACAAATTACCACAGCCAGGTGAGGTACTTGCTGAGGGTAATCAGAACATGGAACGGGTAATGGAAGAAGGTAGTGATAAATATGAATTTCAACCACATGACCAGTTACAGAAACAAGGATGTAATTGTCATGAATATTTCTTCTTTGTTTTGTTGAATATGATAGTATATGTACATTAAATGAATATCTTTGTTTTCTTCCCTAACTTTCCCCCTTAACATATGACATAAGTTGTATTAGTTTCATGTCATAATATTTAAGGATATCAATTTTAAGAGTGAATATTGCCCAAGGAGTTGCACCCTATTCTGTAGGGAATTAATGCATTTCTGGTTGTATGCAGTATAATTGAATACTGTTAGGAAGAAATACATATATGTCTGTCTGTTATTGTTTTTATTTAGAGATTAAGTATGGTGTAAAGTGATGTGTATCACTGCCAAGTTGACAAGGGGTGGACTGTGATGGTTAGGCTAATGTGTCAACTTGGCCAAATAATTGTGCCCCATTGTTTGGTCAAGGAAGCACTGGGCTAAGTGTAATACAAGGACATGTATAGGCTTTATTTATCAGTGAGTTCATTGTATAGATGGCTGATTACATCTATGTCCAACCAAGGAGATTGCTGTCAGAAATGAGTGATGTTTTATCCAGTTAGTTGAATGCTTTAAAGGGGAAGTGATTTCAGCATTCAGAGATTATTTTCAGCTCAAACTTCTGGCAGCCAACATTTTCTGGGAACTCATCAAGGACTTCATTGAAGACCCTGGTTTTCAGCCTGACTGCCAAATTTGCACTTGTGCATCACCACAGTCACATGAGAGAATTTTATAAAATCTTATACTATTTACAGATATCTCCTGTTGATTCTGTTTTCCTAGAGAACCCTGACAAATACAGGACACATGATAACAGGGATGAAGTTTGAGGACATTATACTGAGTAAAATAAGCCAGACACAAAAGTACAAATGTATGGTCTCATTAATATGAACTAAATATGAAGAATAAACATATGGAGTTAAAAACCTATAGTATAGGTTATTAGGAGAAAGGAGAATGCTGAGAAGGGATAGGGATGCTTAATGTATCTAGAATTTTTAATTAGCTTGACTGCAAAGGTGTGGAAATGAATAGAGTTGATGGTAACACATTATAGTGAATATAATTAACACATCTGATTTATAAATGTCAGTTGAAAAATATCTAGAGAATAATCTAGGGACTGACTAACATAGTGAACCCAGAGGTGGATGAGGATTGTGGTTAAGAGTACAAATACATGAATGTATTTCTATGCACTAGAACAAATGCACATCACTATGACAAGGGGGTAGGAATATGGTGATGCATGGAAAAATACAAATAATGTAACTTATGCACCATAGTTAGCAGCAATATTGTAATATTCTTGCATTAATGTCAAAGAAGTTACTATATCAATGCTAAGAGTCAATAATAGGGGGTTATAGGATTTTTTTCTTTTGGACTAAGGAAAATGTTCATAAATTTACTGACAATGACTGCACAACTCTGTGATGAAAGTGAGAGCCATTGAGTGTACACTTCAGATAGACTGTACAAGACATGGGACTGTATAACACAGTGAACCATGTGGTAGATGAGATGTTGTGGTTAACAGTACAAATGTGAGAGTGTTCGCTCATGAAATTTACCAAATGTACAATATTAACAAATGGTGTTACTAATAAGGCTTGTATGGAAAATATACAGCTAATGTAAGCTATGGACCAGAGTTAATGGTAATAGTCTGATGATATTCTTTCACCATCTGTAACAAACATTCCACAACAATGTAAGGTGTTGCTGGATGAGTGACATATGAGAATTCTGCATATTATGTATGATATTTTGTAAGCTCACATCTCTCTCTCTCTCTCATATATATATATATAAGGCTGCAGTAATCAAAACGGTGTGGAAGAGCAATAAGGATAGACATATAGTTCAATGGAATATAGTTCAGAGTCTAGAAAAAAACTCACATGTCTGTGGCCAATTGATCTTCAAAATGGTGCCAAGTCAATTAAATGTGTAAAGAATAGAATCTTTTGCAAATGGTTCTAGGCACAAATGGAAATCCACATGCAAAAATATAAGGTTGGCTCTTTACCTCTCACCACATATAAAAATTAACTCAAAATGAATCAAGGACTTACCAAAATATAAGGGCTTAAACCATAAAATCCTTAGAAGAAAGCAGCCATAACTTCTCACAACCTTGCATTTGGTAATGGATTCTTAGATATGATACTAAAAAGCACAAACAACTAAAGAAAATAAATAAATTGGGCTTCTTTGAAAATAAAAACTTTGTGTACAAAGGAAAATGAGAATGGTATAAAATAATTGCAAATCATATATCTGATAAAGATTTAATATCAAAAATATGTAAAGAATTCCTACAATGCAACATCAAAAAGTCATGGCCAGGAAGATTGTGGGAAGATGGCAGACTAGGAAGCTCCAGAAATCAGTACCTTCAAAATATCAACTATTAAACAGGCAGGAACTGTTTGAATCAAATGTTTTGGAACCCTGGTGTCCAATATAATACTGTACAGCATCCAATGAAGCATGGGAGAAAGAAGTTGGTAAAATATGGTAAAGATCAGTAAATTGCTTTCTCCATGTGGTGGTTACTGGCACCCAACCCCCACTCTCACTGCAACCTGCAGTGGGCATGGCCCCAGGCATAGCTTGCTGGTGCCAGAAAGGGACATAAAACCCCACTTCTCAAAAGTCTGGAGTGGGCATGGGTCAATCACTGATCATGGTTCTGCATTAGCAATTGTGGATTGCAAAGGTCCTGGCTCTGAGGGTAGCCATTGTTCCAACTGACTTTTGTCAAAGGTTTTGGAGAAGACTTAAAGATATGGTTCCTCAGTGCTGTGCAAAGCAGTTGAAGTGTTTCATTTACTGGGCAGGGCAAAAAAGTGCAGCTTTAGGGAGCCATTGAAGAAATACCTGGCACCCTTCCTGGCCCTCTCCAAATCCCCTCTTCAGGGCATTTTGGAAGTAGTCTTTGTCCCCTTTGTTGGTCCCTGGGCATGTTCAGGCTGGGAAAGACTGATTTGGGAAACTCCTCTCTGGCATGCCGTCCTCCTCCCAGAATTTGCCCTCCAGGCAAAAACAACCTGAGACAATGTAAGAAACAATTGAGGCCAACAGCTCTGAGCAAATGCCTACCTACTTTAAACACCCAGGAGAGGGAGAAAAATCTGACTTCTGGGAAGCAGAGGAGGCATTCAAACAATCCTGTAAACAAGGGAAACCCTAAGCATATAACAAGCACACAGACCCAGAAAAGACAGGGAGAACCATGCACTTTGTATTTGCCTTGGGCAGACTTTACAGATAGGATGCTTGACACTTGAAAAAAAAAATCTGTCATATCACCAGCTGATCAAGAAATAGACATCTCAGGGGGAAATCCAAGAATAAGTATTTTAAATTATTAGAATATACATTGTGCAAAAAAAGATTATAATACAAAGAAACAGAATTTGATGGCCTATCCAAATCTAGAAAACACCAAAGAAGACAACAAGATAGTGGATATACCAGACCAAGACTTGAAAATATGATTTTCAATAAGCTCAAGGAAATGAAGGAAAATACAGAGAAAGAATGAAAGGATATCAAGAAAATAATGAATGAGCAATGAGAATCTTAGTAAAAAGACACAAATTTCAAAAAACAAAGCAAAGATAACTATTGGAGTTGAAGACCACAATAACTGAAATGAAAAATTCACAGGAGGGTATTAACAGCAGTTTGGGACTGGCAGAAGAAAGAAACAAACTCAAAGACCATTGAAATGACTCAGGCTGAGGAGCAGAAAGGAAAAAGAATTATGAAAAGTGAAAATAATAGCCCGAGGGAACTCTGGCACATCATCAAGCATACCAATTGTAATAGTTTGAAGTTCTTTAATGAATACCAAAAAGAAAAAGTTTATGTTCCTGAACCAATCCATTCCTGTGGGTGTGAGGCCCTTTCAATTGGACTACTTCAATGAAGCATGACTCACTCAGGTTGGGTCTCCACCCTCTTTCTGGAGCTTCATATAAAAGAGACACAGAGAAAGAGGCACAGAGAAAGGAAGCTACCATTTTGACCCTGCCATATGAGAAAGAGGACTCAAGGATCACTAGCAGCCAAAGTTGAGGCATGAAGCCCCCAAGAGACTGAGCAGCTCAAGACTGAAGAGATAAGCCATATGCCCGATAGTCTACAGCTGAACTTGGAAAGAAAGCACAGCAGCTGAGACTAAGAGAGGAGGCCCATAAAGAGACAAGCCTTATGCCTGGTTGCCTATAGCTGGGCCCTGGGAGATGGTAAGCCCAGAGGGGAAGGCAGGGACCTCAGGAGAAATGGCCACAATCTTGCTTTGGCACATGGCAGGACCTCAGGATCACCAGTAGCTGATGGTGGGGATGGCTTACAAAGAAATAGAAGATCTCAAGAAACCAATAACTAGTAAAGAGATAGAATCAGTCATCAAAAACTTCCCAAGAAAGAAAAGCCCGGGACCATATGGCTTCACAGGGCAATTTTACAAACATTCCACAAATTAACATCAATACTGCTCAAACTCTTCCAAAAAAACTGAAGAGGAGAGTATAAACCCTAATGCATTCTATAAGATCATCACCCTCATACCAAAGCCAGATAATACTACAAGAAAAGAAAATTACAGACCAATATCTCTTATGAATATAGATGCAAAATCCTCAACAGATCACTAGCAAACAAAATCTGACAAAACATTAAAAGAATTATACACCATGTTCAAGTGGGATTTATCCCAGATATATTAGAAAGAAAATCAATTAATGTAATACACCACATTAGCAGAAAAAGCAAAACAAGCACACATGATTATCTCAACACAGGAAAGGCATTTGACAAAATACCACTCCCTCTTCTTGATAAAAACATGTAGAGAACTAGGAATAGAAGGAAACTTCCTCAACAAGGTAAAGAGCATCAATGAAAAACCCACAGCCAACATCCTATTTAATGGTAAAAGACTGAAAGCTTTCCCTTTAAGATCAGGAACAAGAACTGTCACCACTGTTATTCATCATTTTACTGGAAGGGCTCGACTGAGCAGTTAGGCAAGAAAAACAAATAAATGGCAGGCTGCACTCCTCCTCCAGAAACTGTAGGAAGGTTGGGAGGCTTGTATGGAATAAGGGAAGTCATGGGCCTATGGGAGTGACAGGGGAGGGTGGCTGGAGAGGGGGGCCCAGTCAACTTTGGGAAGCCATAGACAATATGGCAAGAAAGCCAGCACCCAGCTGACTCCGAGGGAGAGGTGATCTGCCTGGCAGACCATTGCTCAGCTGGCTCTGAGAAAGAAGAGAGCCATCGGGTGACCAGGTGTGTGAGTTGGTGCCCAGCAGGCTGTTGAGGGGAAGGATGCCATGGGGCAACCATGTTTGGGGACTGGCACCCAGCCAGTTCAGGGGGAGAAGGGAGGGGTGTGATCAACAGACCAACCAGCACCCAGCAAACCCAGGGGAGAGAAGAACTGCCAGACAATTGGGTGTGCTCCTGACATCCAGCCAGCTCTCAAGGGGACAGGAACCACAGGGTAACTGGGAGTTCTGGGTAGCGCCCAGCCATCTCAGGGACAAGTGGAGCAGAGGGGTTGTGATAGACTGAGAGGACTGGCTCCCAGTCAGGTTTGGGGAAGAGGAGAGCCATAGGCCAGAGTGTAATTGGCTCTAAGGAGAGGTGAGGGGGTAGGAGTTCAGGAAGGCTGAAATGCACCCAGCTGACCCCTGGGGAGAGAGAAGTTGGAGGATTGATCTCATGGGCTGACAGGCATCCAGCCAGCTCCCAGGGGAGAGGGTAGCTATGGGGAGGAATCTGGCTGACAGGCACTCAACCAGCCCTGGGGGAGAAGGGAATGGGGGGGAGTGATTGCCTGTGCTAACAGCCAGCTCCCAGGGGGAGGGGAGCCTTGGGATAAAGGGGCTCTTGAGGGGGAAACTAGACAAAGGTTTCTCTCTCTCTCTTTCACCATCCAGTACCTAAGGAGAAAGGCGGGCCCTGGGGGTGATTGATTGGCAGGTACAGGCAGACTGAGAAAATTGCTGGTAGACTGACAGAGAGGCCTATTCTCTTTTCTCTAGCCTTCTGCTTTTTATTTTCTTTCTTTTCTTTATTTCATTTTTCCCTCTTTTTTCTTCTGTCTTTCCCTGTTTTGTCTTCATTTCTGTCTTCTATTCTCATTTATCTCATCTTTTACTTTATTTTTTCATGTTTCATTTTTACCTTTTAAAACTTTTATTACTTTTTACTATTTTTCCCTCTTATTCTTTATTTTTTTTCTGTTTCATTTTTGTTATTTTTCCTTCCTTATTTTTCCTTTTTTCTTTTTCTTCTCTTTCCTTTTTGGTGGATCTACTACTTTTTCAGTCTAACACAGGCAACTACAAAGATATAGAATAAGTGCATCCAAGTGTGAAAGAGGACCCTTAACATAATCTAAACAAAAATAAGAGAAACTAATGAGCTGAATAAGTTCATCAAGATAAACAGATGGCTAGACATCAGCAAAAAATTACAAGCCATACTAAGAAACAGGAAGTCATGGACCAGTCTATTGAACAAACTGAAAAGCAAGAGAAAACACACAATGTGGAACAATTAATCAATGAGATCTAAACAAATATTCTTAATCGACACAATGAAATGAGGGAAGAGATAAAGGATATCAAGAAGTTACTGGGGGAATATACAGAAGAAATTGTAAACATACATAAAAAGATAACAGATCTTACAGTGATGAAAAGCAAAATGTAAGAAACTTAAACTACACTAGAAGCACATAACAGCAGATTTGAACATGCAGAGGAAAGAATTAGAAATGCTGAAGATAGAACATCTGAAATTGCACAGATAGTAGAACAGATTGACAAAGAAAAAGGACAAAATTCAGCAGGAACTGAGGGAATTGAATGACACCACAAAACACAAACATTCACATTTTTCTCCCAGAGGGAGAAGAGAAGGGAAAGGGGGCAGAAGAAATGTTTGAGGAATAAATGGCCCAATATTTCCCAACTCTTATGAGGGACATGGATATATCTATCCAAAAGAACAGCATACTCCAATAACAATAAATCCTAGTAGACCTACCCCAAGAAAATTTTCAGATTGTTAAAAGCTCAAACATTCTCTAATAGAGTGACAAGATTCTCTAGAGTACCTGGAAAGTACCTAGCAAAGGAGGACAGACCAATACACCAGGCCTTTGATATTGATGTGTGTACTGATGTACCTTGTTCTTGTGAAATTGAAACTAGCCTTGTAATACATATATTGCCTAAAAGTTACAATCTGAAGTCCCCCTTGTTCAAATGTGGCATGTCTCTAAGCCAAACTCAGCAAACTTACTTGGAAAAAGACCTAGACCAAAGGGGGAAATATTAAATACAAGTTAGTTTTTATGGCTAAGGGATTTCAAGGTGAATCAGGTCATTCTAGAGGTTATGCTTATGCACGTCTCAGGAGGATCTCACTGGTTGCCACAGTAAAGTGTCTCAAGCAGGGGTGCTCCTGAGGGCCCTAGAGACATCTAGACACTATAGGCAGGGCAGACAACTCTAGGAAACTGGCACCCCATTGGTGGGCCTTACCTTGGAATATATAATAACCTATCTCCCCAATGTATCAGAAACCATGGAGAAGAGAAGGCAGTGATATGACATAGTTAAGGCCCTGAAAGAAAAAACTGGAAGCTAAGAATTCTATTTCCAACAAAAGTGTCATTGAAAAAAATGAGGGAGAGTTCAAAATATTGATAGGTAAACAGAATTTGAAATAATTTATCAACAAAAGTCCTTCCCTTCAAGAAATACTAAAGGGAATTCTGAATGTTGAAAGGAAAAAACAGGAGAGAGAGGGTTGGATGATAGTGTAGAATGGAAGATAATTATTAAGAGTAACTGAAAGGATAAGAGAAATTAAAATAAAATATGACATATATAAGCTTAAAGAAAAAAATTACCAAGGTAAGTACTGCCTTTACAGTAACAACATTGAATGGCAATGGATTAAATTCTCCAATCAGAGGAAATAGAATGGCAGAATGGATAATGAAATATGATCCAAATATATGCTGTCTACAAGAAATTCATCTTAGATCCAGGGAGACAAATAAGTTACAAGTGAAAGGTTGGATAATAGATTTATATTCAAACAGTAACAAAAAAGGACAGGAGTAGCTATACTAATATCATACAAATAGACTTAAATGCCAAACTGTTGTAATAAACAAAGACAGACACTATATATTAATAAAATGGATAATCTACCAAGAAGAAAGTGCAATCATAAATGTTATGTACCTAACCAAAGAGCCCCAAAATACATGAGGCCAATACTGACAAAACTAAGGGGAAAAATAGATGCCTCACAATCATTTTGGGGGACTTTTATATACCCTTATGGCCATTAGACAGAACATCTTGACAGAGACCTTAAATAATAAGTGAGGGAAACTAGACTCAAAAGAGAACATTACACCCAACAACAGTAGGTATACATTCTTCTCAGATGCTAATGGCTCATTCTCCAGGATAGACCACATGCTAGGCCACAGAACAAATATTTAAAAATTCAGAAAGATTGAAATTATACAAAGTAATTTCTCTGACCACAACAGAATGAAGCTGGAAATCAGTAAAGGATGGAGAACTGAAATAGGCACAAATATATTGAAGTTAAATGCTCTTAAACAATCAGTGGGTCAAGGAGGAAGTTGCCAGAGAAATCAGTAAATACCTTGAAGCAAATGAAAACAAGAACATGACATATCAAAATATATGGGATGCAGCTAAATCAGTGCTGAAAGGGAAATTTATAGCCCTAAATACCTACATTAAAAAAGAAGAAAGCTAAACTGAAAGACCTAACTGCACACCTGGAGGAGCTTCAAAAAGAACAACAAACTAATTCCAAAGCAAGCAGAAGGAAGGAAATAACAAAGATTAGAGCAGAATTAAATTACATGGACAATACAAAACATTAGAAAGAATTAACCAAACCTAGCTGATTCTTTGAGAAGATTAATAAAATTGACAAACCCTTCGATAGACAAAGAAAAAAAAGAGAGAAGATGCAAATAAATAAAATCAGAAATGAGAGAGGGGATATCACCACTGACCTCATAGAAATAAGGAGTATCATAAGAGGATACTTTGAAAAATTGCATGCCAAAAAGATGGGCAATTTAGAGGAAATGGACGAATTTCTAGAAACATGTGCGCAACCTACATTGACAAAAGAAGAAATAGAAGAACTCAACAGACCAATCACAAGAATTGAGATTGAATTTGTCATTAAAACAAGGAAACCACAGGGCCAGATGGCTTCACAGGTGAATTCTACCAATCCTTCCCAAAAGAGCTAATACCAATACTGTTCAAACTCTTCTAAAAAATTGAAGAGGAGGGAACATTACCTAACTCATTTTATGATGACAACATCACCTTAATACCAAAGTGAAATAAAGACACTACAAGAAAAGAAAACTAAAGACCAATCTCTCTATTGAACTTAAATGCAAAAATCCTCAAAAGATACTTGCTAATTGAATCCAACAACATACAAAATTAATTAGACACCGTGATCAAGTGAGTTTTATCCCTGGTATGCAAGAAGGCTTCAACATAAGAAAATCAATCAATGTAATACACCACATTAACAGATCAAAAGAAAAAAACCACATGATCATCTCTAATGATGCAGAAAAGGCACTCAAGAAAATACAGAATTCTTTCTTGATAAAAACATTTTGAAATGTAGGTATAGAAGGAAACTTACTCAACATGATAAAAGGCATATATGAAAAACCCGCAGCTAATATCATACTCATTGGTGAAAGGCTAAAGGCTTTCCCTCTAACATTTGTAACAAGAAAAGTTTGCCTACTATCACCATACTTATTTAACATTGTATTAGAAGTATGTGCTCAAGAAGTTAGGCAAGGAAAAGGCATCCAAATTGAAAAGGAAAAAGGAAAATTTTCACTATTTGAAGATGACATGATACTATATATAAAAAGTTCCAAATAATCTATAACAAAACTTCTAGAGCTGATAAACAAGTTCAGTAAAACGGCAGGATATAAGGTCAACATGCAAAATCAGTAGTATCTGTGCAATAATAATGAGCAATCTGAGGAGGAAATCAAGAAAATATTCCCATTTACAATAGCAACTGAAAGAATCAAATATCTAGGAATAAACTTGGTTAAAGGACTTGTACACAGAAAACTACACAACATTGCTAAAGGAAATCATAGATGTCCTAAATAAATGGAAGAATATTCTATGTTCATGGATTAGAAGATTAAATATCATTAAGAGGTCTATGATACCCAAACCAATGAGTGACCTCACAGAGGTAAACTCTAGAATATAGGTTACTGGAATTTGAATGTGGATTGCAAATGGGAGCTGAAGCTTAATGTATGTAGAATTTTTAAAATAGAATAAACTTTATTTCTAAAGAGGTTTTAGATTACAGAAAAGTTACATTGAAAGTATGAGGGATTCCCATGTACCCCCATCCCTCTCCCACATTATACCCCCTTTTTAAATATATACCAGTACAATTTATTATGATGTATCTGTAAAATCCACTCATTTAAAAAATGCACATTTAAAAATAATGACTTCCTTGTGGTAAGACCTAATCTACCTAAAGCAATAATCTAAAAAATAAAAACATCATTGTGACATTTATCAGTACTTCACACATCTAACAAATACTGAAGGAGCCAACTACCATTGTTATAACTTCTTTAAAGCCAAAAACTTAAGCACAAATCACAATTAAGAGAAACTTCAGAATATTCACACTTGCATGCATTTTTGGCTGAACTTTCAAAGATTACACATATAACAAAACCACAATTTTTAATCAAAATGAATATTAAAAGCATTTAATCCTTGTGACAAACTTCTAGGAGAGAAAGCAATCACTTATTTCCTTTACCAAAAAACAGAAGTCAATGAATCAAATTTTAATAATTTTAATAACATTGACCAAATTATTTACCATTCAAGAATTTGCTTTTCATGTTGTGTCTTTAAAATGTATCCATCCATATAGTTGGATTAAATTAAATTTATATAACAAAAAGATTTTCCTCAGAATTCTAATCTTAAGTATAAACCATAAATTATCAAAGCATAGTCCAAATACTATACAATAGTGCTACCATCTAGATTTATATGCTTCCTCTGAAAACTTATCTTAAAAGCAGTTTTGTGCTGTTTAACCAGAATATATGTCCCTATGTCTAAAGCTTTAAATAATAATCAAAACAGACAGATTCAAATAATTCATGCTATGCATTTTCCTTCATCAGACTTTGATATAAACAGAGTCATCTGGTGTTGGAGCACCATCTTTCTTCTTAGTTACAGTCTCTACAGTCCCAGAAGCAGATAAAATAACCATTTTTTTTTTTAATTTGTTGAAGCTGCCTTCTGTTTCTCAGCAATAGTTGCGCAAACAGCAGCAATCTCATCACTTTCAAAATCACAGTCAGGAATTGGCTTTGGTGAGAAATCCATTATTTCTCCTGATGATTTACTTTTTAATCCCCTGTGCCACTTTCTGCTGCTCCTGGAGTGTTCTTGCCAAAGAAAGATCTTTCCATATTTCAGAGTTCATTGGATAGATGTGAAGGGCTACTTGAAAATTTTGAATTGTTTCGTCCATTTTGTCCTTGGGCTCTCTGTTGTCATATTGTTCTGTTGTCTTCTTCTTCACCTTTAGTTTACCCTTCCTAATAGTCTTCATTTCTAAACTCTTCTCCAAATCTCTCACCTTTGTTTTTTTCCTTTCAGGCTACAGCACCCCCGTTAGTATCCCTTGCAAATCTGGTCTTTTGGTAACATATTCTATCAGTTTTGGTTTGGCTGTGAAGACTTTGAACTCACCCTCATTTCTGAAGGACAGCTTTGCCAGATACAGAATTCTTGGCTGGCAGTTTTCCTCTTTCCTCTTTAAGGTACCTTAAAAAAATCATACCACTTTCTTCTCTCCTCCATGATTTCTGATGAGAGGTCAGCACTTGATCTTATCAAGCTTCCCTTGTGTGTGATGCTTTGCTTTTCTCTTGCTGCTTTCAGAATCCCCTCTCTGTCTCTGATATTTGCCATTCTGAATAGTAGGTGTCTCAGGGTAGGTCTATTCGGATTTATTCTGTTTGGGGTGCAATGTCCTTCTTGGATATTGATATTTATGTCCTTCATAACGGTTGGGAATTCTCAGTCATTATTTCCTCAAATATTCTTTCTGTCCCTTTTCCATTCTCTCTTCCTTCTGGGACACCAATAACGTGAATGTTTGTGCATTTTGCATTGTTATTCAATTCCCTGAGATGCTGTTACATTTTTTCCATTCTTTTCTCTTTCTAGTCTCCTTTCTTTTCCAGTTCAGATGATCTGTCTTCAAAATCACTAATTTTGTCTTCAAGCATTTCAAATCTGCTCTTATGTGCCTCTGATGTATTTTTAATCTCATCCATCATGTCTTTCATTCCCATAAGGTCTGTTACTTTTCTTTGCAGACTTTCAAACTGTTCTTTATGCTCTCCCAGTGCCTTCTTAATTTCCTTTATTTCTTTAGTCATTTTCTATAAATCTCTGAAGTGATTTTAGGGGAGTTGTGTGACTATCACTGATTAATTGTGTTAAATCCTGAATCTCTTCAGGATATTTGGTTTGTTGTTTTGGCTGGGCCACCTCTTTCTGTTTCCTAGTATGGCTTATAATTTTTTGCTGATGTTTAGGAATCTGGATATGTTGGTGTATTTACTCTGATGGCTAATTTCTCTCCCTTGCCTATTGTTTTTTCCCCCACAGCTCTTCTTTGATATCTGCTTCAACTTATTCTCAGTCTTTAAAAATTTCCCAGCTCTAGTTTTCAAAATTAGGCCAGGGACTCACTAGTGGGGTGCAGATTTTCTCCCAGGGGTTGGATACAGAGAGCAAGAGCAATCCATGCAGTTTCCAGACCAGCCAGCAGATGGCACCAGTCAGTGACCTTTTCTATGGAGGTGTTTCAGTATGGTCTTTCCTGTGTTCCTGTGTTGAATCTCCATAACAGAGATTCAAAGTGGGCTCTGTTGGCCGAATTCACTGAAGAAAAGCACACTGACATCACCTCCCTTTTCCCTCCAAACAGCTGACTGGGAGGAAGGTGTCTGTTCCACTTTCAGTCAACTAAAGTGAAACAGGAGTTTTACCCCAGCTTAATATCTTGAGGGTGGAAGAGGGGAGCACTTTCCAGCTACCACAGGGGCTTGGTAACTCACACTTGTTTTGGCTTCTTCGCCTCTCTGTCCCTTGCCCTCCTGGGGGTTGTGTGGCACTGTCCTTGTCTGCTTACCCTCAAAGCAGGTCCCTTGGACAGGTTTTTACTTTTTCCCCATTGTTTTTTGTGAGAGCACTCAGCTCTGCCTGTCAGGCCATCAACATCTTCTCACAATCCTCCTGTATGTAGAATTTTTAATAAGGTTTATTGTAAATGTTGATGATAATACATTATTGTGGCTTATAAATGTGATTGTGGCTGACAGGGGTATTCTGTGGATGTAATATTTCACTTGAAAGGAAGCTAGAGAATAATGTAGGGATTGTATAGCATAGCGATTTTTGAGGCGAATGAAGGTTGTGGTTAATAGTGTAAGAATGTTATTTCTTTACAAAGTGTTTAGTATATGGTGAATCATGGGGAAGTTACAAGTAATGTAACTTATGGATTATAGTTAACAGTAATATTGTAATATTTTTTCAGCAATGGTAAAGAAGATATGTCAATTCTAAGGGACAATAATAGGGGAGTAAAAGAAGATATGGGATTTTTCCTTTTGGAGTAATGAAAATATTCTATAATTGACTGAGGTGATGACCGCACAACTCTGTGATGAATTTGAGAACCACTGAGTGTACACTTTGAATGGATTGTATAAAGCATGGGGCATGAATTCTGTGGTGGAAGATGGACTGTGGTTAACAGAACAAATATGAGAACATCCCTCATGAACTATAACAAGTTTACAATACTAATACAGGGTGTCATTAACCAGTGGGTTGGGGGAAAATGCACCAAATGTTAATATATGGGGTATGGTTAGTAATGTTTTGACAGTACTCTTTCATAGTTTGTAACAATTGTTTGACAACAATGCAAGGTTTTGTTAGTGGGATAATATATAGAAGCCCTGTATGATGGTATGCGTTTGTTTTTTAAGTTCACAACTTATACTCTACACTTATTGTTTATGGGTGTTCATGTATGAATGATAAACTTCAATATTAAAAAAAGTTAAAAAAAGAATATGTAAAGAAATCTTTGAACTTGAAAACCAAAATGCATATAACACAACTTAAAAATAGGCAAGAGACTAGAATAGACAGACATTCCACCAAAGAAGATATATAAATGGCCAAAAAGCACATGAAAAGATGCTCAACATCATTATCCATTAGGAAAATGAAAATCAAAACCACAATGAGATACCAGAATGGCTACTCTTAAAATTTAAAAAAAAATTAAAAAATTAAAAAAATAAAAACAGAAAATTACAAGTGTTGGAGAGAATGTGGGGAAAAAGGAACACTCATTCATTTCTAGTGGGAATGTAAAATGGTGCAAACTCTGTGGAAGTCAGTTTAGTGGTTCCTCAAAAAGTTAATATAGAATTACCATATGTCCTGGCAATCTCTGTAGTAGGTATATACCCAAAAGAATTGAAAGCAGGGGCACAAACAGATACTTTCCCACTGATGTTCATAGCAGCATTATTCACAATTACCAAAAGATGGAAGCAATCCAAGAGTCCTTCAAATTATGAATGGATAAACAAAATGTGGTATATATACACACAATGGAATATTATTCAGCCATAAAATGGAATGAAGTTTTAATACATGTGAAAATTGTATTAAGCACACAATTTTGAGTAAAATAAGGCAGACACAAAATGACAAAAATTGTATGATTTCATTTATATGAAGAATTAAACTCATTGACTCTAGAGTATATTTGCCAGAGGACTGGGTGGGCATAAGATTTAAGGCTTTAAATATAGAGTTCCTATTTGGAATGAGGCAAATATTTTGGTAATGAATGGTGGTGATGGTAGTACATTGTGAACATAATTAGCAGTGAAATCTGAAAGGTTAAAAGGGGGAAATGTTAGATTGTATATATGGTATTAGAATAAAAGTTTTAAAGAACTTCATGGAACTGCACATCAAAACAGTGAACCTAAGTTAAATCATGGTTAATAGTGCAGTTATAAAAAGTGTACTTTCATCAATTTTACCCAATATATCACACCAATTCCATGTGTTAATAATATGATGGCATATGGTATCCAGTATTTTATGCATGATTGTTCTGTAAACTCAAAATTCTCTAATAAAAAAAAAAGTTTTGGTAATGGATGGTGGTGTTGGTAACATAATGTGAATGTAATTAATTACCACTGAAATGTACATAATAGTTAAAATGGGAAAATTGGTGTTTTATATGCTACCACAATAAAATTTAGAACCCTCTCCCCCCAAAAATATCATTGACAAAAAACTTGAATAGACATTTCTGCAAAGAAGTTATAAAAATGACCAACAAACCCATGGCAAGATGCTCAACCCTTTAGTCATTAAGGAAATACAAAGGAAAACTAAAATAAGATACTAGTTCACATTCAATAAGATGGGTATTATAAAAGAAATGGAAAATAACATTTGTTGGAAGAATGTGTAAACATTGGAATTCTTGTGCATTGCTGTTGGGAATGTAAACTATTGCAGCCAATGTGGAAAACAGTGGTGGTTCCTCAAAAAGTTAAATGGAATTGCCATATAATCCAGAAATTCCATCTATAGATATATACACCAAAGAATTTAAAGCAGGGCCTCAGATAATTGTACGCCAATGTTAACAGCAGCAGTGTTCACAAGAGTCAAAATGTGCAAACAATCCATACGTCTATCAACAGATGGATAAACAAAATGTAGTCTATACATACAATGGAATATTATTCAGTGCTAAAAATGAATGAAATTCTGATGCATGAGACATGAATGAATCTTAAAAACATTGTTGATTAAATAAACATGATTGAAAATGAAAAATAATGTATGAGTCTGCTTAAATGAGGTATCTAAAAATAGGTGAATTCATGGAAACAAAATAGAATAGTGCTTACCAGGGTGTGGGGAGAGGAGGAATGGGAGTTATTGCTTATAGGATAGAGAATTTCTTGTTGGGATGATGAAAATATTATGTAAATAGTAGTGATTATACAACATCATGAATACACTTAACACCATTGAATTGTAAACTTAAAAACAGACAATATGGTAAATTTTGTTATGTATATTTTAACACAATTTTAAAACATTTCAAAAAAAGTTAATGGCTTTAAAAACAATGACTTCTTAATTCTCTATGGATAGACTGGGCGGTTCTTCTGCTCCACCTGGCATTGGCTGGGTCTCTCTTTGAGCTAGCTACATTTTATGGGACAGGGTTGGAAGGTCTAAGAAATCTTTACTCACATGTATGCCATCATGGGCTTCACCATGGCCAGCTTTAATTTCTTCACAGCACAGTGGTCTCATACAGTATAACTTTTTTCATGATGGTTAGCTTCAAGAGGGAAAGTAGAAACTGTCATACTTCAGAAAGGCTAGGCCTGAACGTTATGCCATATTCTGCTGGCCAAGGCAAGTGTCAAGGCCAACCCAGATTCAAAATGATGGGAAAAGAATCTAGCTTTTTATGAAAAAAGTGGCAGGGGGAAGCAATTTGATAGTGCCCATCTTTGGCCATCACACTAACCAGACAAGGGCTATACTTATAAATCACCATCAATCAAAGAGATGATATGAGGTTTTGGGAACTGAAAAGTTCACAGATTGGGAGATTTTTGAAAGCAGGAATGTTGAGGGACTGACTTTCAATCATAAAAGTGTGGTCATTGGAGTGAGGCTGTAGCTGATCAAAGAGAAAACTCTTTGAATGGTTTTTAGAAATGTGGAACCATCAGATTGGCTGATCTTCATAAGCATGTGTGTAATGATAAGTTTCTGATCAATTGCTATCAATACCTCTGATCAATCATTTCTGATTGTTACTAATTCACAGCTTGAGACTATGGCCAAGAAACAGTTTTAGGCTTTCTTAAATTTGGACAATATGAACATTTCATTCTCATCAGCTACAGTATTATTTTTAAAAATATTTTCATTAGTTTAGGTTTTATTCTTAAAGATTTTCCACAGCTATTGGACTGTCTCCAGTAAGTACTAATTAACTTTAATTTTGTATTGAGACATCTGGAGCAGTGAGAAAATGTCTTTGCTTTCACAGCAGATTTAAATAAAGAACAACCTTAAAAGCATATCTATATATGGGCGTTAACTCTTAAACCTCTAACAAGATGGCATGCTTATGCCAGGGTTGAATAGAATGAAATATTGATAATAATATTTACCATGGAGAATTGAGAAGTTACAGCATATAAATTCAAAGTGTATCTTATTATTAAAATATGAACCATCATTAAATATCATATTAGGTATCATCAGTGTTAAACATCAGACAAATCAGAATGAAGCACACTAAAAAGGCTGAACTTCATGAAAATCATTGTTAGGAGAGGGAAGTAAGGTGGCAGGATTCAGGCTGGAGCATTAGACAATTATATGAAGTGGAGACAATATAATGGCTTTACAGTTTACTGGTACTGTAACTGAAAGAATGGGTATTATAAAATTTTTGTTATTGGGTTATGTTAGTTTGGTATGATTAGAGACAATTATAAAATGATTTAGGGAAAATTGGCCATTGATTTGATAGAAAATAAAAGAATAATCAAGAGAAGAATCAATTTAGACAATGTTTATTTCATACAGTTACTGCTACACTCCATCAAGAATTTTCTTGTTTTAATGTTACAACAATTCAGCAAGTAAAAAAACAAGTTTCTTTGAAAAAATAATTTTATTTCTAGTGCTTAGGCTTTTAACATGTAAATATACTGCACAAAAACCATCCACTCACAAATTGCTGTATGGATTATTTCTGAAACACATAACATTCATAAAAGTCTATCTCGAAATTGGTTGTTAAGTTTTCATTCCTTAAGTTAACAGAAACCTCAACTTAACTTGCTTATACAATTCATTAGCTAACATCACAAAAAGTTTCTAAATATTGGAGTTTAAGGATTGGGAAATTCTGACATTATTGTTTATCTATGTTCTTTGCATTTTTCTGTTCTTCTACCCTTAGGGTAATAAGACACAATGAAGCACCATGTCCAAACTAGGCAGTAGTAGCCTATGTTTATATCATCAATAAGGCAACCTTTTTTTTTATGTCCTTCAGAATACTTTCCAAAGATATCATTGGCCAGATCTAGGTTACATGTCCACCATAAACCAGTCACTGATAAGAACAGGATTGCCATGATTGCTTAGACAAAGGATTGGCAAAATTATTCTGTAAAGGGTCAGAGAGTAAATATGTTGGGCTTTGTGGGCCATATGGTCTCTCCTACAATTGCCACTGTTGTGGCAGGAGGGCAAAAATTGTTTTTGTATTAGTGTTCTAATAAAATTTTATTTATGGACACAAATTTGAAATTGATATACTTTTCATGTCACAAAGTATTGTTATTCTTTACTTTTTTCCAACTATTTTAAACAGAAAAATCATTCTTAGTTTGCAGGCTACAAAAATAGGCAGTAGTCTAGATATGGTCTGTGGGTTGTTAGTTTGCCAACCCCTGATTTAACTAACTGGAATTTGTCCCTGAACACTATAGGGAGAAATGGACAACCAAACCAAATCAAGGCACTACCAGCAATAAAATGGGGGATGAATGCTAGGTAGCTAATCATTATTTTGCAGCATAATTTAGTAAATAACAGAAATTATAATAATCATAATATCTAACATTAAGACCTTCTGGTGTCCCAGACACTGTTCTAAGTGCTTTAAAAATATTAACTCATTTATGCCTCAAAACAATCCCAAGATTTTGTTACTATCATTACTCTTTCATAGCCAAGGAAACCAGGCACAGCAATATTAAGTGCTTTAAAAATATTAACTCATTTATGCTTCAGAACAATCCTAATATTTTGTTACTATCATTACTCTTTTATAGAAAAGGAAATTGATGCAAGAGAAGTTAAGTAGCATGCTGGAATTTGAGCCAGGTAGTAGGAGTCCAAAATCTACACTCTTGACTATATGTCATGTTGCCTCTACAGGAAGAAAAAGGTAGTGAAGCTATTTCTTTACACAGCACTGTTTGTTTTTATTGTGTAGAGTGCAATAAGTACTATTGTTTTAGCTGCTTTTGCTATAAATAAATGTGTCACTAATGCAAAGTTTTGCTGATCTTGAGGCAGTTGAATATTCCACAAAAACACTTTTAGTTTCTTTTTACAGGGTTAGTCAGGAACAATGTCCATATAAATTTACAAGTGCCAATAAATAGGAGAAAAAGATGCATTCTAATTTTAAAAGAATATTGCACATAAAATGCATATTATTTTAACAGGAGTTACTGCTAAGGTTCAATATGAAACAAATTCATATACATAATGATAGTTACTAAAATAAGGTTACATATTTTCTAAATATAACTATGGATGGGTTCCACATGCATATGAAATATACACAATTTATGTTTTATAGTACACTCACATACATAGGTCCCACATACTAAAGGAATCTTCACCTGTGTTTGAAACTGTTGCCTAATTATTCAGTTTATCTGTGCTTTTTAAAAAGCTTCATATATCTAGACATTGTGAGCTTTCTCTAAAAACAAACTTGGAAGCAATCTTCTAGCATAACTGTTTCCCTCAGTACAAATTATCTTGAAATTTTTGTTAGAAAGCATTCACATAGTTAAAATATCTTACAAAGGTTTTATCCCAAATCAATGATCTTAAAGTCAATGAAACATCATTCCTTGATGAAAGTTTCTGTATTTGTCACAATCTCTGCATTTATCCCCTTGTGTTCTCTAATACTTGAGTCTGCCTTGTCTATTAAGATTTCTGAATATGCAGGATACTGACAGGAGTGACTTGCCCATGTGAGCTCTTGGATGTTTAGTAATGGCTGGCCTCACAGGAAATTTTCTACCATTGGTTTTACTCATAGGATTTCTCTCCTGTGTGATTTCTGTCATATAATAAGGCTTGATTTCTGAAAAAACGGTTTCCCTTATAGCTTTACATTTGTATTGTTTCTGCCATCTGTGTTGTCTGATACTTAGTAAAGTCTGACATATAGTAACATTTCTCCTTCTTTGGAAATTCACAGAATTTCTTCTTGTGTGTTTGCTGATATACTATGAGGAAATATTATGCCTGAAAATTCCCCCAGATTGAATACATTGTTAAGATTTCTCTCTTGTGCAAATTATTTTATTATTCTGAAGGATGATTTCAGACAGAAGAATTTCCCAAGTAATACTATTTATAAGCCTTTTTCCACTGTGTGTGTCTTTTGATGTGCAGTGAGTTTTGACTTCTGGATAAAGGTTTTCTCACACTCCTGACATTCATAAGGTTTCTCCCCTGTGTGTTTTCTCTGATGTATGACAAAATGTGACTTCTGAGAGAAGGATTTCCCACATTCATTACACTCATAAGGTTTCTCTCCTGTGTGAGTCCTCTGATGTAATCTAAGGACTGAATTCACAGAGAAAGATTTACCGCATTCATGACATACATAGGGCTTTTCTCCTGTATGTTTTCTCTCATGTTTGGTGAGGTCTGATTTATAGTAAAAGTGCTTTCCACATTTATTACATTCAAAGGGTTTCTCCCCTGTGTGAGTTCGCTGATGAACTGTGAGGGCTGACTTCTGGTAGAAGGATTTCCTACATTCCTTACATTCATAGGGTTTCTCTCCTGTATGAGTTCTCTGATGGGTTTTGAGGTGTGAATTCCTAGAGAAGAATTTACCACATTCCTTACATTTATAGGGTTTCTCCCCTGTGTGTGTTCTCTGATGTACTGTGAGGTGTGACTTCTGGGAAAAGAATTTCCCACATTCTTTGCATTCATAGGGTTTCTCTCCTGTGTGTGTTTTCTGATGTACCATTAGGTATGCCTTCACATAGAAAAACTTCCCACATTCATTACATTCAAATGGTTTCTCTCCTGTGTGTGTTTTTTGATGTTCTATGAGATGTGGCTTCTGGTAGAAGGCTTTCTCACATTGATTACATTCGTAGGGTTTCTCACCTATATGAGTTCTCAGATGTCTACTGAGAGATGAGAGGTGGTAGAAGATTTTCTTACATTCTTTACATTCATAGGTTTTCTCTCTGGTGTGAGTTTTCTGATGTATTGTGAGGTCTTCATTCCTAGAGAAAGATTTTTCACATTTGCTACATTTGTACTGTTTGTCCTTTGAATGCGTATGATGATGTACTATGAGGGCAGACTTCTGGCAGACGGACTTTCTACACTCATTGCATTCACAGGTTTTTTCTTTGGTATGAGTTTTCTGTTGTTTTGTAACTTCTCCATTCCTAGAAAAAAAATTCCCAAATTTATTACATTTATAAGGCTTTCTTTTCCAATCAGCTGTGCATATTTTCTGAATAACTCTGAGGACTGATTTCTAGAGATCTCCCCATATTCATTAGATTCATAGTGTTTCTCCATTGTGTACTCTCTCTGAAGTACACTGTGGTTAAACATTTGGGAGAATGAATCCTCACTATATTATATTCAGAGTCTCTCAAATGCCTGAACATTACTTTGTGTAATAAAGCCTTCCTTATTGTAGAATTTAGAAAAGTCAAAAGAATGCTTCCAAGTTTGAATCTCCTGATCCTAGGTAAGATCTCGATTATGAAAAAGGGCATTCACACTTGGATTACATTCTTTGGGATTCCCTCCATTATGAGTTTTCTCACATTTAGCATTAACTAATGCTTTTGAAATTCCAGGACCCCCATCAGAACTATTTCTTGCAAAGCTTTAATTTTAAAAATGAATTATTGAACTTGCCTTGACTTTGCAGCTTGGGTTTCCTGGTACCTTACTCCTAAGTCATCAATATTCCACAGATCTTCTACAAAGGAATAAAAAAAATTAATAGTGTATAAATCTTAGTACATTATTATGGTTATAGTAAAATATCCCCAAATAAAGGAAATCAAAAGTGCAAATTTCTTATATCCTATTGGTTTGATAAATATATTTTTAAAACACTAAAAAACTGCTGTAGGAGACAACGAAAGAAACCTGTTTATAAGTCCAAGTACCTCTGACACTTTACAAATCTGACCTTCAAAACCTTGAGGGGAAAATTAAGATAAAATATAAAAACCAGGGAGCAGAGAATAAAGGATATTCAAAGACTTGATGACTAGGAATGTGGGACTCATAGTGAATGCTGTGAGCCCATTAAGGACAGCGAACAGTAAATAGGGTGAAAAGAAAAATTACTAGAAAATTGTGTGGATAAGAAATAACAGGGAAAAGATTATATTGGATGTAGGAGCTAAAGTATAGGTCTTTATCCCCTCAAACCTAGATTACTATGCTAGGATTACTAGTAGTTAGTAGACTATAAAATTACACTTTACCCATAAAAATCAATCTAAATGACAACACTAAAGTGACTTTCTCTGAACATTAATTTTCTCACATTTAAAGTAATAGTTCTATAGCTTAGTCTTTTACTGTCTTTCTAGTTGGCTTAGTTTTCACTAGTTCAGGGGAACCCAGGAACACATAAGTTCAAAACAAAATATTAAAAAACAAAACAAAGAGTAAGCCCATCCACACAAAAAGGTTAAGGTCACTGTGGTTTTACCAGAGTTTCTGAATCCTGAACCTATCCTGACCATCAAATACTACATTTCCAGGATTCCAAGGAAGATGGCAGAGTAGGAAGCTCTGGGACTCAGTTCTTTCACCAGTTCTTCCTGTTGAACAAAAGGGACTGAGATAACTGTTCTGGGGCTCCAGAGACGAGAAGAACACTGTAAGGATCCAGGGAAAAGTGGGGAAAAGAGGCTGATAAAGTATAGTGGAGAAAGTGAATTGCTGTCTTTTCAAGGTGGCTGCTGGTACACATCCCCAGCTTTCACAGTGGGCCACATTGTTGTCCAGTCCCTGGCTAGCTCCTGGGTGACAGAAAGGGACATAAATATCCTCTTCCCAAGAACAGAGGCCAATCACTGAACACAGCTTTTGATTAGTGAATTCAGTTTGCTGGGTCCTGGCTCTGAGCTAGAGTTTCATCCTGTACCCAACAAAGGTGGTGGCAGACATTGTTTCCACTCTGCCCCAAACAGGGGAAAAGGTGGTGTAGTTTTAAAGATGCAGTGCTTCCCTCAGGGGTGCAGGGAACAGTTTGTTGAAGGGCTGCATCTGTTGGGCAGGCCAGGAAAGCACAGTTTTGGGAAGCCATCAAAGAGGCTTTTAGTGTCCACAAAGATCCCCTCCCTAGGGCAATTTGGAGATGGTCTGCACACCTTTCATGGGTCCCTGGCTCACTGGGAAATCTGACTTTGCAAAGTCTTCTCTGGGGTGACCTTTCTCCTAGAATTTGCCTTCCAGGCAAAATCAGCTAGAGACAATGAAAGCATGGTTAAAAAAAAAAAATAAAAAAAAACTAAAGAGGCAAACAAAACCAAACAGAACCAATCAAGATTCCAGAATAAGGAACAGAGGAAAGGAAGCTTTCTCCTCAAGGTGAAACAATTCCATGTAAAGTGAAATCTTAAAAACTGTACTGCATATCTAGGGCAAGAAGTGGATGAACATGAGTTGAAAACAACTGGTCAGTTAAGCACAGTATATTCTAAAAGTCTAGAATAAGTTGAATCAAGCATCAAAGGAGAGCCTTAAAACAAAGCCAATAAAAACTAATACCCTAGAAAAGAGGGAGAAACAAACTTATGAGTCAGTCAAAGGGGTGCTGATGCAAAGTACCAGAAATCTGTTGGCTTTTATAAAGGGCATTTATTTGGGGAAAATGCTTGCAGTTACAAGGCTAAAAGTCCAGCTCAAAGTTGCTTTCTCACCAAAGTCAGTTGCCACATGTTGAAGCAAGATGGTCACCAATCTCTGTGAGATTTTGGCCTTCCTCTCCATGTGTCCTCTCTCAGGCTCAGCTGCTCTGCTTCTTCCCAATTTCAGGTGAAGGCTGGCATAGGGCTCATCTCTTAGGGCTTCCTATATCAGCCTCAGCTGTCCTGCTTTCTTTAAAAGGTCAGCTATAAGCTATCAGGCAAAATTGCTCATCCTAGGCTCTTTGAGCCTTCTCCTTTCTATCACATGGCAGGATAAAAAAATGACAGAGCTCTCTCTTCCTGTGTGTCTGAGTGTCCATTTATATCAGACCCAACAAGTGGGCAGGGACTGAACCTGAGTCACACCCACTGATGTGGTCAAATCAAAAGCCCAATCTTAACAGGCAATCCAATCAAAGACACACCAGCTGAATTTAATGCAATCAAAGGGTATCACATCCAGAGGAATAGATGAGTTTACAAACATAATCTTTTTATTTTTAGAATTCATAAAATAATTGCAAACTGCCATAACTCCACTCTCTGAATCCCAAAAAGGCATTACAATAGTCCAAAATATCTTAAATCCTTAATGCTAAGTACAAAATCACATCACAATCAGTTATAGGAATACATTTTGTCTTGGGGCAAAGTTCCCTTGGCCTGAGACTTGTGAAACTTACAAACAAGTTATCTGCTTCCAATATACAAATAAGGCACAGACATAAGATCAATATTTGCATTACCATAAAGAGAACTTTGGAAAGAAACACATATCATGGGTCTCCAAAATTTCCAAAAACCTGCAGTGCGTACTCCATGAGATTTCAAAGTCTGAGGATCATCCTTAAAATGATGGTTTCTTCTTCTCCTCAGAGCCTTGTGGGGGCCCACCATTTCCACTGGCTTGCTCAATGGCCATTTTCTTGATTCCACCCTCATCACGCATCTGGGTGGGAACTGAGCTCCAGACCTCACCCTCCAAGAACATTGGGGTGATGGCCAAACTTTCTTCAATCCCTGGGGTAGAGTTGCAACCCCCTTAGTACAGTGAGTTGGCAGAACATTCTCCCTAATCTCTGGCATATAGGCCCAATCCCCTCAGAGCAGTGGGGTGGTGACCTCACTCTCCCCAACTTATGGGGAACAGGTCCACACCCCTCAGAGAAGTGGGGTGGCAACCTAACTCTCCCCAACCAATGGGGAATGCACTCCACCCTATATGTAGCCTGGGTAGGCCAAACTCTCCCTAAACAGTGAGCTGGAACATCTACTCTCTTCAAATCCCAAAGCAAACTCATCCTTTTCATATATATATATGGGTGGGGTCCCTCTTTTGGCCCAAGGAGATGCCTTAATTCTAGACCTTAGCTTCCACAGTTTTCCTCTTAAAGCCATTTTTCCTTCCATCTCTCCCCTCCCTTTTAATGCAGGTTGGCAGTGGTTTCATTCATACAGATCTCACAAAAAGCTTGTTAGTTTAGCATGCAGAAAACAGGGGTCCAAGCCATCAGACAGTAGGAATTTCTGCAAGTCTTTCCTGGATAACTGCATTTTCAGTCCTGACTTACAACTTCCAAGTTTAGTTAATTCCTTAAACGGGGTGCTATCATCTGGGGGCTTGATTTCCAGAACCTTGGAATTTCTGGAATCAGTCTCTGATTTCTTTGTGCCCAACAATTTAGTTCTCAGGTTCTCTCCTCTCACATTTTGCTATAAGCTGCAAGGAGAAGCTAGGCTGCATTATACAAATTTAGTTTGGAAATCTCCTTGGCTATATGCCCAAGCTTGTCATTTTCAAATTCTGCCTTCCATATAACATCAGGATTCAATCTTGCTAAATTCTCTGCATCTTCAAAATACAGAACACCTTTCCTCCAGTTTCCAATAATAGTTTCATCATTTCCTTCTAAGGCCTTATCAGAAATAACTTTAGAATCCATATACCTACCAATAGTCTCTTCAAAGAAATCTAGGACTTCTCCATCAAGCATCTCACAATTCCTCCAAAAAATATCCCTTACCCATTTATAAAACCATTCCAGCATTTTAGGTAATTGCAACACCACAACCATACTCACCTGGTACCAATGTCTGTATTAGTCTTCCAAAGGGCTGCCATTGCAAAGTACCTGAAATGTGTTGGCTTTTATAAAGGGTATTTATTTGGGGTAAAAGCTTACAGTTACAAGGCCCTAAAAGTCCAACTCAAGGTTGCTTTTTCACCAGTTGCCACATGTTGAAGCAAGATGGATACCAATCTCATCAAGATTTTGGGCCTTTCCTTCTGGGCTTCCTCTCTCAAGCTCAGCTGCTCCACTTCTTCCCAATTTCAGGTATAGGCTGCCCTAGGGCTTATCCCTTGGGGCTTCCTATATCAGTCTCCATTGTTCCACTTTCTGTAAATTATCAGGCAAAATGGTTCACCTTGGGGCTTCTGCTCTTTGAGCCTTTTCCTTTCTGTCACATGGCAGGATCAAAACTGACAGAGCTCTCTTTTCCTGTGTGTCTGTGTCTAAGTGTCTATTTATATCCAACCCAGCAAGGGGGCAGGGACTCAATCTGAGTCATGCCCACTGACATAGTAAAATCAAAAGCCCTAAATCTTAACAGGCAATCTAATCAAAGACACACTAGCTGAATTTAATTCAATCAAAGTGTACCACACCCAGAGGAATACACTGGTTTATGAACAAAATTTTTCTCATTTTGAGATTCATAAAATAATCTCAAACTGCCACATGGTCCTTCAGAGTTACCTCAAGATTATCAGACGCCTACACATCAGCCAAAAATTACAAGCCATGCTAAAAGTGGAAGATATGGTCTAGTGAAGGGAACAAAGTAAAACATCAGAAGAGACACAGATTTTGGAACAACTAATCAAAGAAGTTCTGTCTTGTGTAAATTATTTAATTAATTTGCTAAATCAATTCAAGGAGATGAAGGAAAATATGGCTAAAGAGATAAAGTACATTAAGAAGACAATGTTGGGAATTCAATATTTTTTCAGTTATTGTGTGGATCTCCACCCACTAAGACAATGCCCCATGAACACTTGAACATATTCATATGCCTTAGAGACATGCGCCAGGTGAACCCTTTCCCATGCATCCCCCCATCATTGACATCCCACACCAGTAATCCTTCCCTGCCACTGTTGTGGCCCTTCTGTGATCCAAAACCTCTCCAAAAATGAAGTAAAAAAAATAAACAAATAAAATTAATTAGAAAATGAAATAATTTTAAAAATAACCAATAAAATACAAAAAAATTGAAGTAATAAATTTTTTTTAGACATGTCTCTTCACTGTAATATCTGTTGTCTTGTATGTACAGTGACATTTTCTTCCATATACTCCCCCAGTGTCTTATTTTCTCATTTTATCTTCAAAGAAGCTTTAGGATACAGAAAATTCACATAGAGAATATGGGGGATTCCCATATACCCAACACCCTCCCCCCTTTCCCTTCTCGTCTATTAATAACATTTTACATGCAGATGGTACATTTGTTCCAAGTGATATACAAATATTGAAGCATTGCTACTAACCATAGTCAATGGTTTACATTATGGTTTACATTTTGGATGGTACACTTTTATAAATTTTGATGAAATTTGAAGTAGCCTGTATCTGTAATTGCAAGATCATGCTGAATAATTCTAATGCCCTAAAAATGCCCTACATTCCATCTATTCTATTCTTCCCTCCCCCTCCCCTCGGAACCTATTGTAACCACTAAGTTTCAATTTTTGAAGAATAAGATTCATAGTTACTTGCAAAAATATTGATACCTTGACATTTGGTCTGTTTTCTTTTATTAGGCACTGCCTATGTTCCCAAAGGATTCTTGTCCCTCTAACTGATAACATAGCAGGACTCCCCAGGATGGGAGTTTGACATTTTCTTGTTTATTGTGTGGGTCTCTACCCATCTATATAATACACTATGACAAGATGAACACTTACATATTCCATAAAAGCCTGCCCCAGTTGAGCCTTGTCCCATATACCAACCCCCCACATCCAACCCTACCCCAGTAACCCTCCCCTGCTAAATTTGCCAAAAGAACATTCCGAATATTGTAGTTGTTATTTTTTAAAGATTTATTTTATTTATTTATTTCTCCCCACCCCCTCATTGTTTGCACTTGCTGTATTTGTTCATCTTCTTTGTTTCTTTAGGAGGCACCAGGAACTGAACTCCAGAACTCCGATGTGGGAGGGAGGTGCCTAATCACTTGAGCCACCTCCGTTCTCTGCTTTGCTGTGCTCTCATTATGTTTTCTCTTCTTGTGTCTCTTGTTGCATCATCTTGTTGTGTCAGCTTGCCATGCTTGCCTGTTACACCAGCTTGCTGTCTTCTTTATATTTTTCTTTTTTTAAATTTTTACTGGGAGGTCCTGGGAATCGAACCCAGGTCCCTCCATATGGGAGATGGATGCCAAACCATTTGAGCCACTCCATCCCCTGCTATATCTCTTAAGGTTGACCAAAGATACCTAGAGTTACAGTCTTTTCCCATACATGATGGTCATATAATAAATCAGGCTTAATTTATCACCAGCATTCTAAAAACCAGACCTATGGAGAAAAACTAGGTCTGGGGACACATACATGGTTTCTGATACAGTGAATGTTTAGCCTACTCTGGTTATCACAAAATCAGGTCAGCGAGAATATTCACATCGCTGTCTTCTTTATGAGGCACCAGGAACCAAACCACAGACCTTCCACGTAGTAGGTGGGAGTTCAATTGCTTGAGCCACATTCACTTCCCTGAATATTGTAGTTTTAACCACAGACCTGCAAATCCCCAGTTCAACTGCTCCTTCCCTTGAACCTCTTCCCCCAGTTCCATAGATAGCCCAACCTAACCCCCCTACCCTGCTCCCCCTCACAGACCAGTGCCACTGAATCCAATCACATCACTGCACTGTCATGCTCATCCACTGCACAACTACAGCCTTCCACCTTATCATAGATTCTTCCCATATGGGCATTGGCCCAACATCCTCTACTCCCTTTCTATCTCTTGTAAACCTGATTTCCAGACTCTAGCTCTGTGAGTCTGTTCAATTTGCTTAATTCATATCAGTGAGGTCATGTAATATTTGTCCTTCACAAATAAGTGCCTGGCTTACTTCACTCAACATAAAGTCTTCAAGGTTCATTCATGTTATCCTCTGTGTTAATAATGCATTCCTTCTTACAGCTGAGTAATATTCCATTGTATGTATATACCACAGTTTACTTATCCATTCATCTGTTGATGGACATTTGGGTTGCTTCCAACTTTTGGCAAAAGTGAATAATGCCGCTATGAACATTGTTGTGCATATATCTGCTTGTGTTCCTGATTTCAATTCTGGGTATATACCCAGCAGTAGGATTGCGGGATCATATGGGACTTCTATAGTTAGCTTCCTGAGGAATTAAAGACACACATGAGGCATGCAAGAGCTGATCTGAACAAGCAGAGGAAAGAATCAGCAAACTAGAAGAGAAGACAATTGAAATCTTACAGAAAAAGAACAAGAGAGAAAAGAATGGAAAAAATTGAACAATAGCTCAGGGATTTGACTAACAGCATGAAGCACACAAACATACACATCATAGGTGTCCCATAAGGAAAAGAGAAGGGGAGCAGAAAGAGTATTTGAGGAAATAATGGCTGAAAAATTCCCAACTCCCATGAATGAAATAAATATACATGTCCAAGAAGTGCAATGCACTCCAAACAGAATAAATCCAAATAGAACTACTCCAAGATACACACTCATCAGAATGTCAAATGCCAGAGATTGAGAATTCTGAAAGAAGCAAGAGAAAAGTGATTCATCACATACAACGGCACCACATTAAAACTTAATGCTGATTTCTCATCAAAAACCATGTAGGTGAGAAGGCAGGAGAGTTTAAAATATTCATAGATAAACAGAAAATCAGAGAGTTCATCAACAAGAGACCTGCCCTCTAAGAAATACTAAAGGAAGTTCTGCAGACTGAAAGCAAAAGATGGGTGAGAATCACTTGGAGGAGTGTGGAGAAATGAAATATCAGTAAGGGTAACTAAAAGGGTAAAAGAGAGGCAAAAATAAGATATGACATATAAAAACTAAAGGCTAAAATGGCTGAAGTAAGTACTGACTTTAAAGTAATAATATTGAATGTTAACAGATTAAACTCCCAATCAAATGACACAGATTGGCAGAATGGATAAAAAAGCATGATCCAATATTTGCTGTATAGAATATACTTACCTTAGATCCAAAGACACACATAGTTTGAAAGTGAAAGGTTAGAAAAAGACATTCCATGCAAATAGTACCAAAAAAAAAAAAAAAAAATCTGGGTTAGCTATACTAATATTAGACAAAATATATTATAAATACAAACTGTTATAAGAAATAAAGAAGGGTACTATATATTATTAAAAGGGGCAGTCCACCTAGAAGAAACATCATTCATAAATATTTATTTACCTAACCAAAAACATGAAGCAAACACTGGCAAAACTGAAAGGAGAATTGGGCTTCTCTGCAATAATAGTTGGGGACTTCAATCCACCGCTGTCATCAATAGATAGAATATCTAGACAAAAGATCAATAAGGAAACAGAGAACTTGAATAAAATTATAAATTATCTAGACCTAACAGACAGATACAGAACACTATGCCCCAATACAACAGGAAATTCACTCTTTTCATAAGTCCATGGATCTCATGTGTCACAAAACAAGTCTTAATAAATTTAAAAAGATTGAAATTATACAAAGCACTTTCTCGGACCAAATATAATAAAGCTGGAAATCAATACCAGGCGGAGAAATGGAAAACTGACAAATATATATCAGCTAAACAAAGCACAGTTAAACAATCAGTGGGTCAAAGAAGAAATTGCAAAAGAAATCAGTAAATATCTTGAGGCAAATGGAAATGAGAATACAACATATCAAAAGTTATAGGATACAGAGAAGTCAGTACAGAGAAGAACATTTATGGCCCTAAATGTTTATATTAATAAAGAAAAAAGAGCCAAAATCCAAGACCTCACTGTACACCTGGAGGAACTAGAAAAAAACAAACAAACAGCAAATTAATTGTAAAGCAAGCAGAAGGAAAGAAATAACAAAGATTAGAGCAGAAATAAATGAAATTGAGAATAAAAAACAATAGAGAGAATTAACAAAATCAAAAGTTGGTTCTTCAAGAAGATCAATAAAACTGACAAACTCTCAGACTGAGAAATGAAAAAAGAGAAATGATGCAAATAAATAAAATCACAAGTGAGGGTACATTACTACCGACCCCACAGAAATAAAAATGATTATAAGGATACTATGAACAACTGTATGTCAACGACTTAAACAACTTAGATGAAATGGACAAATTCCTGGAAACACACGAACAAACTACACTGAGTCTAGAAGAAATAAAAGACTTGTACAGAACAATTACAAGGAAAGAGAGAGAATCAGTCATCAAAAACCTCCCAACAAAGAAAAGCAGAGGACCAGATGGCTTCACAGGTAAATTCTTCCAATCCTATACCAATCCTGCTCAAATTCTTCCAAAAAATAGGAAAAGGAGGGAATACTTCCTAACTCATTCTTATGAGGCCAATATCCCCGCAATACGAAAGCCAGATAACGATACTACAAGAAATGAAAATTACAAACCAATTTCTCCTATGAATATAGATACAAAAATCCTCAACAAAATACTTGCAAATTGAATCCAGCAGCACATCAAAAGAATTATACACCATGTCCAACTGGCTTTTATTTCAGGTATGCAAGGGTGGCTCAATGCAAGAAAATCAATTAATGTAATATACCACAATGAAAAAAAAAAAGAGAGAGAAACACTGTATGATCATCTCCATTAGTTCAGAAAAGGCTTTTGAAAAAATCCAGCATCCTTTCTTGAAAGGATGAGAATAGAAGGAAATTGAGAGAGGAAAAGAAGGAAACTTCCTCACATGATAAAGGGCATATATGGAAAACCCATAGGTAACATCATACACAATTGTAAAAGACTGAAAGCTTTCCCTCTAAGATCTGGAAAAAGACAAAGATGCCCATTGTCACCACTGTTATTCAACACTGTGCTAGAAGATCTAGCCAGAGCAGTTAGGCAAGAAAAGGATATAAAAGGCATCCACATTGCAAAAGAAGTAGTAAAACTTTCACTATTTGCAGATGATATGATCCTATATCTAGAAAGTCCCCAAAAAACTACAACAAAGCTTCTAGAGCTAATGAATGAATTCAGCAAAGTAGCAAGGTATAAGATCAACACAGAAAAATCACTAGTGTTTCTGTATACTAGTAATGAGCAAGCTGAGGAGGAATTTAAGAAAAATTCCATTTATAATAGCAACTAAAAGAATCAAGTATCTAGGAATAAATTTAACAAAGGATGTAAAGGACTTGCACACAGAAAACTAAAAAACATTGCTAAAAGAACACAAAGAAGATCTAAATAAATGGAAGGATATCCCATGTTCATGGATTTGTTAAGAGGTCAATTCTACACAAACTGATTTACAGATTCAATGCAATCCCAATCAAAATTTCAACAGCCCACTTTGCAGAAATGGAAATGCCGATTATCAAATTTATTTGCATGGGTAAGGGACCCCAAGTAGCCAAAAACATCCTTAAAAGGAAGAACGAAGTTGGAGTACTCACACTTCCTGACTTTAAAGCATATTACAAAGCTACAGTGGTCACAACAGCATAGTATTGACACAAGGATAGATATATGGACCAATGGAATCAAATTGGCATTCATATAGAGAGCTTCACATCTATGGGCAATTGATATTTGACAAGGCTGTCAAGTCCACTCACTGGGAAAGAACAATCTCTTCAACAAATGATGCTGGAAGAATTGGATATCCAAATGCAAAAGAATTAAAGCAGACCTCTATCTTAACACCTTATACAAAAATTAAGTCAAAATGGATCAAAGAACTAGGACTATAAAAATCCTAGAAGAAAATGTGGGGAAGTATCTTCAAGATCTTGTGATAGGCAATGGTTTCTTAGACTTTACACTCAAACCAAAAGCAATGAGAGAAAAAAATAGATAAATGTTATCTCCTCAAAATTAAAAACTTTTGAGCTTCAAAGGACTTTGCCAAAAAATTGAAAGGGTAACCTACTTAGTGGTAGAATATATTTGGAAACCACAGATTTGTTAAGGGCTTGATATCCAGAATATATAAAGAAATCCTGGGAAGCAGCTGTGGCTCAATCAGTGGGGCTCCCGTTTGCCATGTGGGAGGCCCCGGGTTCGGTTCCCGGGGCCTCCTGGTGGGGGCAGGCCCGCCCGCACGGCGTGGTTGGCTGACCCAGCGAGCATGGGCAGCAGGGGGGTATAAATGAATAAATAAATAAAATCTTTAAAAAAAAAAAAAGAAAAAAAGAAATCCTATAACTCAACATTGAGAAGACAAATAACCCATTTCAAAAATGGGCAAAAGAGTTGAATAGATATTTCTCCAAAGAGGAAATACAAATTACTAAAAAGCACATGAAAAGATGCTCAACATAACTAGCTCTTAGGGAAATGCAAATTAACACCATAATGAGATATCATTTCACACCTACTAGAAGGACCACTATGAAAAAATACCAGAAAACTACGAGTGTTGGAGAAGATATGGAGAAATAGGAACACTCATTCATTGCTAGTGGGAATGTAAAATGGTGCAGGCACTGTGGAAAACAGTTTGGCAGTTCCTCAGGAAGCTAGTATAGAATTACCGTATGATCTTGGAATCTGCTATTAGGTATATACCCAGAAGAACTGAAAGCAGGGATCTGAACAGATATTTGCACACAATGTTTATAGTGGCATTATTCATAATTGCCAAAATATGGAAGCATGCCAAGTGTCCATCAATGGAGGAATAGATAAAGAAAATATAGTATATACATACAATAGAATCTTATTCAGCCATATAAAGGAATGAAGTCCAGGTGCATATGACAACATGGATGAACCTCGAGGACATTAAGTGAAATAAGCCAGACACAAAAGGACAAATATTGTATGATCTCACTAATATGAACTAATTATAATGAGCCAACTCATAGTCAGAACATAGAATATAGGTTACCAGGGAAGATTGGAGTTAGAGAATTGGGAGTTGATGCTTAACTTGTATAGAATTTCTATTTAGGCTGATGGTAAGTGTTTAGAAATGGATGGTGGCGATGGCACGTTGTTGTGCATGTAATCAACAGCACTGAACTATATAGGTGAATATGGTTAAAAGGAGTTAAAAGGAGAAACTTTTGGTTGTATATATTACTAGAATAAAAATGAAAAGTAAAAACATTAGATTGTACAACACAGTGTACCACGGTATAGATGATGGACTACGGTTAATGATATAAACATAAAAAGGTTCTTTCATGTACGAATGTATGATAGCAATACAAGATAGTAATAATAGGGTGGTATAAGGGAAAAAAATACATCTAATGTAAATAATGGATAGATAGAACTATTTTAATAATAATTCACCAGTTGTAACCAAGGTAACTACTGTTAAAAAAATAGTACGGGGGAGCAGATGTAGTTCAGTGGTTGAGTACCTGCCTCCCATATACGAGGTCCTGGGTTCAATCCCCAGGACCTCCTAAAATATAGTACAATTATTAAAAAGTGCTATTATCAACTGTAAAGAATGTTCTACACCAGTACAAGATGTTTATGATGGGTTGATATATGGGAATACTATATTTTATGTGTGATTGTTTTATAAACTCATAAATTATCTAATTAAAAAAAGAAAAAGAAAAATGGAAAAAAAATACTACATCTTCAAAGCAGTATTAGCCCTGACTCAACACTAGTCTCTAATTCTGCATTCATATAACCAGATGCCTAAGCACCAGCAAAAAATTATGCGCCATACTAAGAAAATAGAAGACATGGCCCAAGAAAAGGAATACAGCAAAGTCCCAGAAGAGATGCAGAATTTGAGAGAACTAATCAGTGAGATCAGCACACATTTCCAAAATCAAATTAATGAGATGAAAGAGAATATAGTTAAAGAGATCAATGACATCAAGAAGTCATTGAACGAACGCAAAGAAGAATTTGAAATCCTGAACAGAAAAGTAACAGAGTTCATGGGAATGAAAGACACAATAGGTGAAGTAAAAAATACATTTGAAGCATACAACAGCAGACTCGAAATGATAGAAGAAACAGTAAGTGATACTGAAAATAGAGCAGCTAAAATTGAAGAGAGAAAAGAACAGAGAGAGAAAAGAATGGAAAAAATTGAGCAGGGGCTCAGAGAGTTGAATGACAACACAAAACGTAAGAACATACATGTCATGGGAGTTCCAGAAGGAGAAGAGAAAGGAAAAGGGGCAGAAAGAGTATTTGAGGAAATAATAGCTGAAAATTTCCCAACTCTCACGAAAGAAATGAACTTACATGTCCAAGAAGCACACCGTACCCCAATAAGAATAAATCCAAATAGACCTACGCCAAGACACCTATTATTCAGAATGTCAAATGTAAAAGAGAAAATTCTCAGAGCAGCAAGAGAGAAGCAAACGATCACGTACAAAGGACGTCCAGTAAGACTTAGTGCAGATGTCTCTTCAGAAACCATGGAGGCAAGAAGACAGTGGTATGATACAATTAGGAAACCGAAAGAGAAAAACTGCCAGCCGAGAATTCCTTATCCAGCAAAACTGTCCTTCAAATATGAAGGTGAATATAAAATATTCACAAACAAACAGAAACTAAGAGAGTTTGCAAAAAAGAATCCACCTTTGCAGGAAATATTAAAGGAAGCCTTAGAACCTGAAAGAAAAAGACAGGAGAGAGAGGCTTGGAGGAGAGTATAGAAGAAAGAAAAGCAGAAAGGATAACCAAAAGAGTAAAAAGAGAGACAAAAATAAGATGACATATCAAAACCAAAGAATAAAATGGAGGAAATAAATAGTGCATTTTCAGTAATATCATTGAATGTGAATGGATTAAATTCCCCAATCAAAAGATACAGGCTGACAGATGGATAAAAAAACATGAGCCATCCATATGCTGCCTACAACAAACTCACCTCAGACCCAAGGATACAAACCGGCTGAAAGGAAAAGGTTGGAAAAAGATACTCCACGCGAATAGTAAACAGAAAAGAGCAGGGGTAGCTATACTAATATCAGACAAAACAGACTTCAAATGCAAAAAAGTGATAAGAGATGCGGAAGGCCATTATATATTAATAAAAGGGACGATCCTCCAGGAAGATATAACAGTCATAAATATCTACACACCTAACCAGGGTGCCCCAAAATATATGAGACAAACTCTGGCAAAACTGAAGGGAGAAATAGACGTTTCTACAATAATCGTCAGGGACTTCAACACCCCTCTCCCATCATTAGATAGAACAACTAGACAGAAGATCAACAAGGAAACAGAGAACTTGAACAACATGATAAACAAGTTAGACCTAACAGACATATACAGGACACTGCATCCAAACTCAGCGGGTTATACATTCTTCTCAAGCGCCCATGGATCTTTCTCCAGGATAGACCACATGTTAGGTCACAATACAGCTCTCAATAAATATTAAAAGATTGAAATTATACAAAGCACCGTCTCAGATCATAATGGAATGAAACTAGAAATCAATAACAGACAGGAAAAAAGTAAATTTGCAAATGTGTGGAGACTGAACAACACGCTCCTAAATATTCAGTGGGTCAAAGAAGAAATTGCAAGTGAAATCAGTAAATATATTGAGACAAATGAAAATGAGAACACAACATATCAAAACTTATGGGATACAGCAAAGGCAGTCTTGAGAGGGAAATTTATAGCCCTAAATGCCTATATTAAGAAACAAGAAAGAGCTAAACTCAAAGATTTAACTGAACAACTTGAGAAACTAGAAAAAGAAAAGCAAACCAATCCCAAAGCAAAAAGAAGGAAAGAAATAATAAAGATTAGAGCAGAAATAAATGAAAATGAGAACAGAAAAGCAATAGAGAAAATCAACAAAACCAAAAGCTGGTTCTTTGAGAAGATCAATAAAATTGACAAACCCCTCGCTAGACTAACAAAGAAAAAAGAGAGAAGATGCAAATAAATACAATCAGAAATGAAAGGGGGGAAATTATAAATGACCTCACAGAAATAAAAAGAATCATAAGAGGATATTATGAGAAACTATATGCCAACAAATTAGACAACCTGGATGACATGGACAAATTTCTAGAAACTCATAACCAACCTACACTGACACAACAAGAAATACAAGAACTTAACAAACCAATCACAATTAAGGAGATTGAATCCATCATCAAAAATCTCCCAGCAAAGAAAAGTACAGGACCAGATGGTTTCACAGGTGAATTCTACCAAGCATTCTAAAAGAATTAACACCAATCCTGTTTAAACTCTTCCAAAAAAATTGAAGAGGAGGGAAAATTACCCAACACATTTTATGAAGCCAACATCACCCTAATACCAAAGCCAGATAAAGATTCCACAAGAAAAGAAAATTACAGACCAATCTTTCTCATGAACATAGATGCAAAAATTCTCAACAAAATACTTGCAAATCGAATCCAACAGCATATCAAAAGACTTATACATCAAGACCAAGTGTGATTTATTCCTGGCATGCAAGGCTGGTTCAACATAAGAAAATCAATCAATGTAATACACCACATTAACAAATTGAAGGAAAAAAACCACATGATCATCTCAATAGATGCAGAGAAGGCATTCGACAAAATCCAACATCCATTTTTGATAAAAATACTTCAAAAGATAGGAATAAAAGGAAAATTCCTCAATATGATAAAAGGCATATATGAAAAACCCACAGCCAACATCATACTCAATGGGGAAAGGTTGAAAGCTTTCCCCCTAAGATCAGGAACAAGACAAGGATGCCCACTGTCACAATTGTTATTCAACATTGTACTAGAAGTTCTAGCTAGGGCAATTAGACAAGACAAAAAAACTAAAGGCGTCCAAATAGTAAAAGAGGAAGTAAAACTCTCACTGTTTGCGGATGACATGATCCTGTATTTAAAAAATCCTGAAGTATCCACAACAAAGCTACTTGAACTAATAAATGAGTTCAGCAAAGTGGCAGGATATAAGATCAACACGCAAAAATCAGTAATGTTTTTGTACACTAGTACTGAACAATCTGAGGAGGAAATCAGGAAGAAAATTCCAGTTTCAATAGCAACAAAAAGACTCAAATACCTAGGAGTTAATTTAACCAAGGAAGTACAGGACCTATATGCAGAAAACTACAAAACAATGCTAAAAGAAATTTTAAAAGACCTAAACAAATGGAAAGACATTCCGTGTTCATGGATTGGAAGAATAAATATCGTGAAGATGTCAATCTTGCCCAAACTGATTTATAGATTCAATGCAATACCAATCAAAATCCCAACAGCTTACTTTACAGAATTAGAGAAGGCAATTACCAAATTCATCTGGAAGGGTAAGTGCACCCGAATAGCCAAAAGTATTCTAAAAAAGAAGAGCAATGTGAGAGGAATTTCACTGCCTGACCTTGAAACATATTACAAAGCTACAGTGGTCAAAACAGCATGGTACTGGCTTAAAGATAGACATATCGATCAGTGGAATAGAATTGAGAATCCAGAAATAAACCCTCACCTACACAGTCAACTGGTTTTTGACAAACCTACCAAGCCCACGCTGATGGGAAAAAACAGTCTCTTCAACAAATGGTGTTGGGAGAACTGGATATCTATAACCAAAAGAATGAAAGAGGACCCCTATCTCACCCCCTATACAAGAATCAACTCAAAATGGATCAAAGATCTAAATATAAAAGCCAGGACCATAAAACTACTAGAAGAAAATGTAGGGAAACATCTTCAAGACCTTGTAGTAGGTGGTGGTTTCTTGGACCTCACACCCAAATGATGTGCAACAAAGGAAAAAGTAGATAAATGGGACCTCCTCAAAATTAAACACTTTTGCACCTCACAGGACTTTGTCAGAAGGGTGAAAAGGCAGCCAACTCAATAGGAAAAAATATTTGTAAATCACATATCTGATAAGGGTTTAATATTCAAGATATATAAAGAGATGTTACAACTCAACAATAAAAAGAGAAATGACCCAATTAAAAAATGGGCCAATGACTTGAATAGACATTTCTCCGAAGAAGAAATACAAATGGCCAAAAAACACATGAAGAAATGCTCAACATCACTCATGATTAGGGAAATGCAAATCAAAACTACAATGAGATATCATTTCACACCTATCAGAATGGCCACTATTAAAAAGACAGAGAACTACAAGTGTTGGAGAGGATGTGGGGAGAGAGGAACACTTCTTCACTGTTGGTGGGAATGCAGGATGGTACAACCACTATGGAGGACTGTTTGGCAGTTCCTAAAGAAGTTGAATATAGACTTGCCATCTGACACTGCAATACCGCTACTGGGTATATACCCAGAAGAACCAAGAGCAGTGACACGAACAGACATCTGCACACCGATGTTCATAGGCACATTATTCACCATTGCCAAAAGTTGGAAACAACCCAGGTGTCCATCAACAGATGAATGGATAAACAAACTGTGGTCTATTCACATGATGGAATATTATGCAGCTGTAGGAAGAAATGAAGTCATAAAGCATATGGCAACATGGATGAACCTGGAGGACATTATGTTGAGTGAAGCAAGCCAGACACAAAAGGACAAATATTGTATGAATGCATTACTATGAACCAAATATATTGTGTAATATATTGTTTGATTCAAAAAAAAAAAAAAAAAAATTTACATGTAAAAAAAAAATTCTAAGACAAGTTTAGGTAGTGATTGGATTTTATATAAAGGAAAGAGAAGTAAATCTATTTTAAAAAGTTGAGCAAAGGAGGGAATTTAGGTGGAAAGAATGAAAATTGAAGATGTGATTTAGATTTCTCACATAAGCAGATTAAGTGTCCCCAGCCATTCCCAGATATACAGTATTTAAAAAGCAATTCTTTAAAAATATTTCAAAAGACAGAAGGCATCAAACCACCTCCCTATATCCTAAATATGGGATATAATTCCTTCTAACTTACCAGGATAGCTCCAATGTGGGAATTCTACCTCTAATATCCATGGCTCTTTTCCTTGCTTCAACTTGAAGACTGCATTTGGCTTATTCACACGATAGCCTATTAATAGAAAAGATTTAAAAAATATTACAAATAGTTTGAAATTTGGGGACTCTGAAGGGTAAGGACATATAAAGAGCAGAAAATGAAGGTTCCACATGGACTTGGCATATTTAGATTCTTTCAATGGGAAGTAAGGACACAACTTTTCTGGTACCCACAATGGATTCATCAACTTTGACCCATGAAACACAAAACTAATATCATATAATCTGAAAGGGGCAACACATGTTCTAGCAAATGGGAAATGAAATGTAAACTGCTGGGAGTTACATATGGGGAAGTTTTTCTCACCCACTGAGATTAGGTGACTATAATTTTCCAGCATCACATCCCTGTATAGGGTCCTTTGAGCATGGTCCAGTAATTGCCACTCCTCCTTTGTGAATTCAACAATAACATCCTTGAATGTCACTGGTCCCTGTAACAACACGTTTCAAGTCAATATGAAGTTATCAGAATAATGTTCCAATGAAAAGACCCATATGAACTAGTTATTAAAATGTTAGTGGTAGGGAAGCGGCTGTGGCTCAATCAGTAGGGCTCCCGTTTACCATATGGAAGGCCCCGGGTTCGGTTCCCGGGGCCTCCTGGTGAGGGCGGGCCCGCCCGCGCGGCGTGGTTGGCTGACCCAGCGAGCACAAGCAGCAAGGGGGGGATAAATGAATAAATAAATAAAATCTTTTAAAAAATAATAATAAAAAAATAAAAAAATAAAATGTTAGTGGTAGAATATACTCTGAAAAATCAGGAAAGGATGCTATTCTGTAATCTGCTATGTATACTATTCAATATATATTTACTTAGTTCATCCTTTATGATTGGAATTGTGCTGGAGATTCAAAGATGGATGAAAGCAATGATTCTTGTTATCATGGAGCTGACATTTTGACAGGGAGGCAAAAGAGTAAAAACTTAAAAAAAGAGCCTGCCATAGCAGGTCCTATAACAGAAATATGTACAAGACACATCATAGTCACAAATGGGGATAAAGTTACTTGCATTTTCTATTATCAAGTTAGATTTTATTATGTGGTCAATGTGACTAATATAAACTTTAGGAATAAAGAAAACAGAATTGGAAAAGACATAAATGGCAAGTTTAGGAAACTGCAAATAACACAGAACGCATGTGTTTATGTTTGTCTGTCTGTCTGTCTCTCTCTCTCCTTCCCCCACCCCCTTCTTCACTGGGATACCTGCAGAGAGGGGGTCTGTGGGTTGAGTGATGGGCCAAACAGGCAGCCTGAGAGGAAAAGTCTAGCCAGTCCTGGTGGTCTGCAAGGGAGGCCAAGATATTTGTTTTGTTTTTTCTTCTCTTCTTTTGTTTTTCTTCTTCTCTGTTTTTCATCTTTTTCTTCTCTAACCATTTCTCTTATCTTTAATTTTTTCTGTTTTTCCTCCCTTTTAATATTTTATTTTTTTATTTTCTTTACCTTCTTTTTTCTTCTTCCTTCTACTTTTTATTCTCTTTCTATTTTTCTTTCTCTTATTTTTTTCACTCTTCTTTGTTTCCTTCCTTTCTGCCTTTCCCTGTTTTGTCTTTCTTCTCTTCTCATTTATCTGGTCTTTTATTTTAGTTTCCCTATTCCATTTTTTCACCTTTTAAGATTTTTTATTCCCGTTTACTATTTTTCCTTCTTATTATTTATTGTTTTGTATTTTTATTCTTTATCCTTCCTTCTTTTTTGTAACATTTTTTTCTTTTCTTTTTCTTTCTTCTCTTCAGCAGAGTTTCAGGGGATTGAATAACAACATGAAACACATAAACACATGCATTATGGGCATCCTAGAGGGAGAAGAGAAGGGAAAGGGGGCAGAAGGAGTGTTTGAGTAAATAATGGCTGAAATTTCCCAGCTCTTAGGAGGGACAATGATGTACATGTCCAGGAAGCGCAGCATTACTCCAAGCACAATAAATCCTAGCAGACCTATACCTAGATACATACTTATCAGATTGTCAAAAGCTCAAGAAAGGAGAAGCAGCAAGATGGTGTTGATTTAACTGGGCACTCACTCACCACCTCTTTCGCAAAAAATGGCTGAGTGGGGGCGAGATTCTGCCTGAGTGAGCTGTTTTAGAAACCCACAGAGTGAGGGGCTTTGAGGCATCGATCTTCAGGGAGCTGGATAAAGAGATAAATTGCTCAAGGTAAAACTGTGAGTTTCTGGTTCCTGTGGCTGGAAATTGCGGACACCTAAGTCCCACCCTCAAGGCAAAAGGCTGCTGTGATCCTTGACTTCCGCCACGGGCCAGCCACCCAGTGGGAGGGAGAGTTCTCTGAGAGTGGGAGGGTTCTGGTGAAGGGTGGAGAGGGGTTTCCTTTCTGTGGGTTTGGTTGCCTAGAGTCCCTTTGAGCTTTGGGGAGCATACCAACCCACTCAAGGTATCACCAGGAAGAGGGGAGAGGCAAATCTGCGGAGGCAGCTGGACTTACCTAATTGCCCTGGGATAGAGAAACTTGGCCTGTGAGAGGGCGGAGTCAGGCAATTGATTAGTCCCGTGCTGAAAACTATCAAAATTTCAACTCCCCTAAGGGAGGTGGGTAGTAGGAAGAGTTTAACAAGCTTCCAAGAGCCTATTTAGGATCCCCTGGGAGGAGGGGTGGTCTGGAAGAAGGTTGAGAGTCATTTTTCTATGGTGAGTTCACTCTCCAGGGTCCCATTTGAATTTCAGAAGGGAACTCAACCTGACCAGGAGAGGTGAAGGGGGATCTGCTCACACAGGCTATTGCATCCTGCTGCCCTGGGAGCAAAAGCAATAAGAATAGAAAGGGGGCAGGGACAGATTCCTAAGCAGCAGGAATCAACATAACTGCAAAGAATCAAACCTTCCTGAGGGAAAGTGACTGGATAGCTTTCTGAAGAGCTACCTGATCCAATGAGAAAATTTAGCTCAGTGAAGGAGTTTCCACCTTGAATATACGAGTTTGATTCCTAGCTCCTCTTAGAGTAGTGATCCACCAGGATATCAAACATCTAGCTGATATTTTAGGACAGGGAAAACATAGACATAATTTTTTGTATTAGCTTCTCTTGGGTCTCTTATTCTTCCTAAAAAAAAGATTACTTTAAAAAAAAATTTAACTTAGTTTACTCACTAAAACCTGCTTCAAAACCTGCAGAGGTCAGGCTGCCAGATAATTGATGAATAAACACCAGCAACCTGAGAAGCAATTCAGGGGCTTTTCCTTAGTTTTTGTTTGCTTGCTTGTGTGTTTGTTTTCTTGTTTTTCTTTCCTCTTTCTCCCCCACCCACCTTTTTTAAAATTAGGCATTACTGGCTTGTCGTTTGTTTGCTGTGTTTCCTCTTCCTTGGTTTCCCCTCGACTGTGTATATCGATTTTGTCTACCAATGCTATCTCTTTTCCGTCATTGATCTTTCCATCTTCCGCTTTCTGCTGCTGTTCTTATATTCCACCTCTTTCTTTAGTCCTCAGTTTTTCTGTTTTTTATTTCTACCTCATCTATTTGATTTTATTTCTTTTATTAACTTTTTTCTTTTTGTCTTTTCTTTTCTCCTTCCATCTCTCCTCAGCATTCTGGCCTTTTAAGTCATTCTACATATTTTTCTCTATTTGGTTTCCCACTTCACTGTTGGTGCTCTACTTTTTTATTCCCATTACTCTGCACTGCTTACATGAGTTAAAGATTCATTTTCCTAGGTCTTATATGGTTCCTATTCTAGTTTTTACTGTTATTATTACTATTATCCTTTTTCTTTTCTTACCTCTTTCACTTTCTCCAGCCCCAGTCTTTTTCCTTCAAGGGAACATAGACAACAGCAAGGAAATAGAATAAGAACAACAAAGAATCAAAGAGAAAACTTAACACACACCCCAAAACAGCAACTAAATAAAACCCTAGAGTAGAGAGAAAAGCTAATCAGCTGAATATACACATCAAGATAAAAAGATAACCAGACAGCAACAAAAAACTACAAACCATACCAAAAAAAAGGAAGACATGGCCAAGTCCAATGAACAAACTAAAAACTAAGAAGAGATGCAGAACATTGAACAACTAATCAAAGCTGTCCAAAGAAAAATCATGGGGGAACTTAATGAAGTGAAGGAAGAGATTAAGGTTATTACGAAGACACTGGGAGAACATACTGAAGAAACTGTAAACATATATAAAAAGATAACGGATATGATGGTGATGAATGGCACAATCCAAGAAATCAAAACTACACTGGAAGCACACAACAGCAGATTTGAACAGACAGAGGAAAGAATTCATGATGTGGAAGACAGTCCATCTGAAATCAAACAGATAGTAGAACAGATGAACTCAACAGAACAATCACAAGTAAAGAGATAGAATCAGTCATGAAAAACCTCCCAACTAAGAAGAGCCCAGGACCAGACAGATTCACAGATGTATTAGTCAGCCAAAGGGGTGCTGATGCAAAACACCAGAAACCAGCTGGTTTTTATAAAGGGTACTTATTTGGGGTAGACGCTTACAGTTGCCAGGCCATAAAGCAAAGTTACTTCCCTCACCAAAGTCTATGGCCACGTGTTGGAGCAAGACAGCTGCCGACGTTTGCCAGGGTCCAAGCTTCTTGGGTTTCTCTCCAGGTTCAGCTTCTCTGTTTCTGGCTCCACAAGGTCAGCTGTAGACTATGAGGCTTTCTAGGCCTTGCCCTCTCTCCACAAGGCCAGCTGTCAACTGTCAGGCAAATGACTCTGTCTCTTTTCCCGAGGCCTTCTCTCCTTCCTCACAACCAAGCTCCTCTGTGTGCTTACTTCTCCGGGCTCCAGCATTAAAACTCAGCATCAGAGCTCCAACTCAAAACTCCAACTAACTCCTCTGCTCTGCCATGTAGTTTTATCTCTGAGTTCTCACCCACCAAGGGGTGGGGACTCAAATTCCTACTGATGTAGCCCAATCAAAGCCCTAATCATAACTTAATCACACCCAGAGGAACAGACCAGTTTATAAGCATAATCCAATATCTATTTTTAGAATTCATAAATAATGCCAAACTGCTACAACAGGTAAATTCTACCAAACATTCAAGAAAGAACTAACACCAGTCCTGCTTAAACTCTTCCAAAAAATCGAAGTAGGAGGAACATTGACTAACTCATTCAATGATGCCAACATTACCCTAATACTAAAGCCAAACAAAGATGCCACAAGAAAGGAAAATTACAGACCAATCTTTCTAATGAACTTAGTTGCTAAAATCCTTAACAAAATACTGGCTAATAGTATTCAACAAAACATCAAACAAATTATACACCATGACCAAGTGGGTTTCAACCTGGGTATGCAAGGATGGTTCAACATAAGAACATCAATCAATGTAATACAACACTTAGATTGAAAGAAAAAAATCACATGATCATCTCTATAGATGCAGAAAAAGCATTCGACAAAATACAGCACACTTTCCTGATAAAAACACTGCAAAAGATAGGAATGGAAGGAAACTTTCTGAACATTATATAGAGTATATATGAAAAACCAACAGCTAACATCATATACAATGGTGAAACTCTAAAAGCTTTCCTTCTAAGATCAGGAACAAGACAATGATGCCCACTATCACTGTTCCTATTTAACATTGGGTTAGAAGTACTTGCCTGAGCACTGAGGCAAATAAAAGATATGAAAGGCATTCAAATTGAAAAGGAAGAAGTGAAAATTTCACTATTGGCAGGCGACATGATCCTATCCAAAGAAAGCCCTAAGAAATCTATAACAAAGCTTCTAGAACTTATAAATAAGTTCAGTAAAGTCGCAGGTTATAAGACCAATGTATTAAAATCAGTAGCATTTCTGTATACCAACAATGAGCAATCTGAGGAGGAAATCAAGAAAAAAATACCATTTTCAACAGTACCTAAAAAATTCAAATATATAGGAAAAATTTTAACTAAAGATGTAAATGACTTATACACAGAAAACTGCACAATACTGTTAAAAGGAATCAAAGACTAATTAAATAAATGGAAGAATATCCCCTGTTCATGGATAGGAAGACTAAACACTATCAAGATGTCTATCCTACTCAAACTAATCTACAGATTTAATGAAATCCCAATAAAAATCAACACAGTACTTTTTACTGAATTGGGAAAACTAACTATGAAATTTATTTGGAAGGGCAAGAGGCCCCGAATAGCCAAAGACATATTGGGGGAAAAAAGTGAAATAGGAAGAATCACACTATCTGACTTTAAAACATACTAAAGCCTTGACGCCAAGATGTCAATGGAGATGAGGCTTCCCGTGGATCGCAAGCCTCTTAGCGAGAGTCTGGGCTGGGAGAGTAAGAAACACCTGGTGGTGCCAGGGGACATGATCACTATGGACACAGGATTCATGCAGGGCCGTGGAACTTATATGGGGGAGGAGAAGCCCATAGCATCTGTGGCTGGCTCTGTGGAGAGAGTAAACAAGTTGATCTGTGTGAAAGCTTTGAAAACCAGATATAATGATGAAGTAAGAGACATTGTAGTGGGGAGAATCACAGAGGTTCAACAGAAGAGGTGGAAGGTGGAGACGAACTCCAGGCTGGATTCAGTCTTGCTTCTCTCATCCATGAACCTTCCTGAAGGACAGCTGAGGAGAAGATCTACAGAAGATGAGCTTGCAATGAGAGGTTTCTTGTAGGAAGGGGACCTTATCAGTACTGAGGTCCAGGCAGTGTTCTCTGATGGCGTGGTTTCTCTGCACATGAGGAGTATAAAATATGGAAAACTAGGTCAGGTGTTTTGGTTCAGCTTTCCCCCTGCTTGGTGAAACATCAGAAGACTAATTTCCATGACTTGCCATGTGGTGCCTCAGTGATTCTGGGTAACAACTGCTTCATCTGGATCTACCCAACACCTGAGCACAAAGAAGAGGAGGCAGGGGGTTTCATTGCCAACCTGGAACCTGTCTCCCTTGCTGATCGAGAGGTGATATCCCGGCTTCAGAACTGCATTGTCTCACTGGTAATGCAGAGGGTGATGCTGTATGATACCAGTATTCTGTATTGCTATGAAGCCTCCCTTTCACATCAGATCAAAGATATCTTGAAGCCAGAAATAATGGAGAAAATTGTTATGGAAACACATCAGAAGCTTTTAGAACAGGAGGACTGTTCTCTGATAAGGAGAAATATCAGAAGGACAGGACTATATATATATATATATACTTGGCTGGAGCAGTTATTGAAAGTGAAGAAATCTGATTTATGGTCCCTGTGTTTGGCCTAGAGAAGAAACTCATCACTTGATGTGCATTGACAGCCGTGGGGCTGTTTCCAGCTCACAGACCTTCTTTCTCCTGTTCTAAGACAAAAGCCTGGGTGGAAGGTGAACAGTGCCTTTGGCCCCTCTGGTTGCAGGCAGAGTCCTAGCACTAGGGGACAGTTTCAGGTCTTTCAGAGTATGCAGTGTTCCAGCCAAATGGATGTCCATGCTAGAATAATATGGAGAATGCTTTGTCTTCTACTCACCATCATTCAAAATGTACAATACCCCATGAAATTGTCCCTATAAAAAACATGACATCCCTGATCCCCAAATTGTCTGTTGTGACCTCTATTCTCACCTCCTTTAAAGTATAAGTACAACAATCCAGTTGTATTTGAAGAATACAGCTGGTAAATTTAAACCAGCAGTCGAATGGAAGAATAAAGTTAACCAAGCAGCTATTTGCATGTTTTGAATATGATTTCCCATTGAATGCTCTTTCTATTGATAGCAGCAAGTATAGCCACACCAGGCTGCCTTAATCTGAGGGGTGGTTTGTAAGAAGCTGAATTATTGATAATAGAATGAATGTACTGGGTCTGTGTACTTTTAAGTGTTCCTTTCATTTATCAGAGGCCAAAAAAAAAAAAAAAAAAAAAAAAAAAACATGAAAACAAAGTAAGAGAAAAAGGAAATGGGGAAAGAATAGCTGTTTTCTTTCCTCTTATAATTTAAGTTGTAATGCATTAACTCTTGAATAATTAATTTAGTGTTAAAAGATAAGATTTTGATGTTTTTGAGGAATGCTAGAATTCCTGTGTGTTGTTTTTCTAAAAATAGTACCCTGGTTTAGGTTGTTGGGAAAATTTATTTAAAGGCATTGTATGAGGAAAGGTGTACCTGGAACATGCCTCTTTGGAACATAAATGTGTTCATGTTATTATAGAGTGTAATCTTAGCAGGTGGAGGTCCACACAATACCCAACAAAATATTAAATTCCCATCGTGGGGAGTCTTTCTACATTTTCAAAAAGAGTGGCATGGGAGGAGGGGCAAGATGGCCACACAGTAAGGAGCTCCAGGAGTCAGTTCATCCTACAGGATAGTTAGCAATCACCCAGAGTTACCTAAGTATCTGTTTGGGGGCCCCAGGAGACCAGAAGAATATCCTGCAATATCCCTGAAAGTATGAAAGGAGAAGTCTGCCCATCTACAGAGAAGATTCCTGCATCGAGCACTCCACACTGTGGAGGCCAGTGCCAGCTAGAGCTATTCTGTGGCTGGAGTAGGAAGCTCCATTTCCCAAAAATGGGGGAGGAAGAGACAGTTGGACACCAACTTCAGCTACTGGTTAGTAAATTCGGCAGGCTAAAGTATAATCATAAGAACAGCTAAAGTTTAAACTTGTCCAATTGGAAAGAGGCCATAAGCTGTCATTTTAACTCTGCCCCCAGCATGAGGGGAAGAGAGACTGATTGAAAATCACAGTGAAGTTAGGGACTGGCTTCTTTCCACTAAGATCAAATTGTAGCCCTAGCCAAGGCTCCAGCCGCAACTCTGGCAGGGAGGAAGCTGGGGGAACCTGCACCAGCCTTTCCAGGTAACTGCAGATGCTTTCAACCCATATAGACTGAATAGAACAACATCTGTAGCTCCATCCCTGCCCCAAAATTAGAATAGGAGGGGACTGTGTTTCCTCAACCTTTCTGGGCAATGGCAGACACTTTCAGCTTGCACAACCTGGACTTGTATATCCTGGACTTGGAACCTGTGGATCCATCCCCAGCCCCCCAATAGGAAAAGAGGAGGCTAGTGTTTCCATAGCCTTTCCAGGAACAGCAGGCACTTTTGGCCTGCAAAGACTAGATTGTTGGGTATCTGTGGATCCATTCCCAACCCCTATCCTAATAGGATAGGAGGGGTCTGGTGTTTCTTCAGCCTCTCCAAGCAATGGCAGGTACTCTTGGCCTACAGGGACTGAACTGTTTGGTGCTTGTGGATCCACCTCAACTACCCAATAGGATAGGAGGGGGCTGGTGTTTCCTCAGCCTCTCCAGGCAACAGCAGGAAACTGTTAGGTGTCAGTGGTTCCATTCCTACCCGCTAAAGGACAGAAAGGACAGTACTCCCTCAGCCTCTCAGGGCAACTGTAGGTGTATTTGGCCCACATGGATTAGATTGTTGGACACTCCAGAGGTCCATCCCAACCCCTAGCAGGGATGCTACATCAGCGTTGCAGTTTGGCATTATTTATGAATTCCAAAAATAGATATTGGATTATGTTTGTGAACTGGTCTTTTCCTCTGGGCATATTAGAGCATATTGAATTCAGAGGTTTTGCTTTTACCTGATTAAATTATGATTAGGGCTTTGACTGGCCCATGTCAGTAGGGCGTTGAGTCCCCACCCCTTGGTGGATGGGGACTTACAGATAAAAGACATGGCAAAGGACAGAGTTTGGAGTTATGATGCTAGTTTTGAGCTGGAGCCCGAGAAGTGAACACAAAGGAAAAGAACACAGAGGAATAGAGACAGCTCTTAGACATGGCAGAAGCCCTGGGGAGAGAGACAGAACCATTCACCTGATAGTCTTTCAGCTGGCCTTTTGGAGCAAGGCAAAGCCTAGAGAGTCTACATCTGACTTTGTGGAGAAAAGATAGGAGCTGAGCCTGGAGAGAAGCAAGCCCTGGGAATAGAGGAACCCAGGAAGCCCGAACCCTCACAGACACTGGCAGCCATTTTGCTCCAACATGTGGCAATAGACTGGTGAGGGAAGTAACTTACACTTTAGGGTCTGGTAACTGTAAGCTTCTATTCCAAATAAATACCCTTTATAAAAACCAACAGATTTTTGGTATTTTGTGTCAGCACCCCTTTGGCTGACTAACACAATCAGACTACCTGGGCAACTGTGGTCATTTTGGACATGCATGGTATAGACTGCTGACCACACCTGCAGCTCCATCCCCACCCCAGGTAGGTGAGGAAGGGGCATGAAGCTTCATCAGTCTCTCTGGGCAACTACAGATCGTCTTGGCCTGCGCAGCTTGGACTATTACACTTGGCTTTAGCTCTAACCCTACCCCTGGCAGAGGAGAAAGGTACAATGAAGCTTCATCAGTTCCCGTGGTAACGCCAGGAGCTTCAGCCTCCACAGCATACAGTGCCAACTACATCCTTGGCTCCTACTACACGACAAGCAAGCAAGAAGAGGCAACAACAGATATAGCCCAATTTAAATCATCACATAACATGCAGAACTGTGTGGGAGAGAGTGTAGACTACAATGTGAACTATGGTCCATGCTTAATGGCAAAGCCCCAGGATGCATTTATCAATTGCAATGAATATACCACACTAATGAAGGATGTTTATGTGGGAGGGTGCAAGAGATGTGGGGAGTGGGGCATATGGGATTCCCTATAGTTTTTGTGTAACATTTATGTAATCTAAGTATCTTTTAAAATTTTTTTAAATTAATTTAAAAAAAGAAAGCCCTAACTAAAGTGAGAAACTGCACCCAGCATAAATACATCTAGTAAGCCAGATGCCAAGACACCAACAAAAAATTACAATCCATACCAAGAAACAGGAAGTAATGGCCCAGTTAAAAGAACAAATAAGCTTCCAGATGACATAAAGGAGTTGAGACAACTAATCATAGACATTCAAACAAATCTCCTTAATAAATTCAATGAGATGGCTAAAGAGATTAAGGATATTAAGAAGACACTGGATGAACACAAAGAAGAATTTGAAAGCATACACTGAAAAATTGCAGATCTTACAGAAATGAAAGGAATAATAAATGAAATGAAAAATACATTGGAGGCATATAACAGCAGATTTGAAGAGCCAGAAGAAAGGATCAGTGGGTCTGAAGACAGAGCCTCCAAAAGCAAACATACTAAATAAAGATAAAGAATGGAAAAAATTAACAGGGCCTCAAGGAACCAAATGATGGCAAGAGATGTGCAAACATACATACTATGGGTGTCTCAGAAGGAGAAGAGAAGCAAAAAGGGGCAGAACAAATATTTGAAGAAAGAATGGTAAAAAAAATTCCCAACCCTATTGAAGGACAAAGCTATCCATGTCCAAGAAGCATGATGTACTCCCATCCAAAAAAACCTGAACAGACCAACTCTGAGACACATAGTAATCAGAATGTCAAATGCCAAAGACAAAGAGAAAATTCTGAGAGCAGCAAGAGAAAAGTGATGAATAATATATAGGGAATACCCAAAGATTAACTGCCATTTTCTCATGAGAAACCATGGAGGCAGGAAGGCAGTGGTAGGATATATTTAAGATACTGCAAGAGAAAAACTGCCAGCCAAGAATCTTATATCCAGCAAGATTATGTTTCAAAAATGAGGGCAAGTTTAGAATATTCAAAAATAAACAGAAACTGAGAGAGTTTAAAACAAAGAGACCAGCATGGCAGGAAATACTAAAGAGAGTGCTACAGCCTGAAAAGAGAGAGAAAGACTTGGAAGAGAATCTAGAAATGAAGATTATATCAGTAAAAGTAACTAAAAGTGTCAAAAGAGTGGTGAAAAGAAAATGTGACAGATGAAACCCAAAGGTCAAAATATATGAAATAAGAACTGCCTTTATGGTAATAACATTGAATGCTAATGGAATAAACTCCCCAATCAAAAGACACAAACTGGTGGAACAAATAAGAAAATATGAGCCATCTATATGCTGTCTGCAAAAAACTCACCTTAGACCCAAGGATACCAAAAGATTGAAAGTGAAAGGTTAGAAAAAGATAATCCATGTATGCAGCAAACAAAAAAACAAAAAAACAAACAAAAAAACCTGAAGTATCTATTCTTGCATTGGATGAAATAGACTTTAAAAGTAAAATTGTTATTAGAGACAAGGAAGGATATTACATATTAATAAAAGGAACAATCCAAAAGGAAAAAATAAGAATCATAAAAATATAAGCACCTAACCAGGATGCCCCAAGATACAAGAGGCAAACACTGGCAAAACTGAAGGGATAATTACAACAACAGTTGGAGACTTCAGTATACCACTCACAGCATTGCATAGAACATCTGGGCAGAGGATCAATAAAGAAACAGCTTGAACAGTATTATAAATGGACTAAATCTAATAGACATATACAGAACATTATACTCCAAAACAACAGGATATGCGTTCTTTTCAAGGGCTCATGGATCTTTCTCCAGTATAGATCATATATTAGGTCACAAGGCAGATGTCAATAAATTCAACAAGATCGAAATTATGCAAAGCACTTTCTCCGATCATAATGGAATGAAGTAGGAAATCAACAAGAGGTGGAAAAAGGGAAATTTCACAAACATATGGAGATTAAACAACACACTCGAATAATTAGTAGGTCAAAGAAGAAATTGTGAGAGAAATCAATAAATATCTCAAGACAAATGAAAATGAGAACACAGCACAGCAGAATCTATGGGCTGCAGTGTAGGCAGTGCTGAGAAGGAAATTGACAGCCCTCAATGCTTACATTAAGAAAGAACAAAGAGCTAAAATCAATGACCTAACTACACAGCTTGAGGGACTAGAAAAGAACAGCAAACTAATCCCAAAGCAAGTAGAAGGAATAAAATAAGAAAGATCAAAGAAGAAATAAATGAAATTGAGAACAACAACAAATGACAGAGAGAATTAATAATATCAAAAGTTAGTTCTTTGAGAAGATTAACAAAATCGACAAACCCTTAGCTAGATTGACAATGAAAAATGGACTAAACCCAATAGACATATACAGAACATTGCACCCCAAAACAGCAGGATATACATTCTTTTCAATTGCTCATGGATCTTTCTCCAGTATAGACCATATGTTGGGTCACAAAGCCGATCTCAATAAATTGAACAAAATTGAAGTTACACTAAGTGCTTTCTCTGATCATAATGGAATAAGTTGGAAATCAACAATTGGCAGAAAAAGGGAAAATTCACATTAAACAACACATTCTTAAATAATCAATGGGTCAAAGAAGAAATTTCAAGAGAAATCAATAAATATCTTGAGACAAATGACAATGAGAATACAACATAGTAGAACCTATGGGATGCAACAAAGGCAGTGTTGAGAGGAAAATTTATAACCCTCAATGCTTACATTAAAAAAAAAAAAAAAAAAAAAAGAAAGAACTAAAATCAATGACCTAACTACACAACTGGAGGAATTAGAAAAAGAACAGCAAACAAATCCCAAAGCAAGTAGAAGGAATGAAATAACAAAGATCAGAGCTGAAATAAATGAAATTGAGAACAAAAAAACAATAGAGAGAAATAACAAAACCAAAGTTGGTTCTTTGAGAAGATTAATAAAATCAACAAACCCTCAGCTAGACTGACTAAGAAAAAGATGCAAATAAAAAATGAAAACAGGAACATTACTACTGACCCCACAGAAATAAGAGAGATCATAAGAGGATACTATGAACAAATTTATGCCAAAAAACTAGACAATGTAGATGAAATGGAAAAATTCCTATGAACATACAAACAACCTACACTGACTCTAGAAAAAAATAGAAGATTCAACAAACCAATCACAAGAAAAGAGGTTGAAACAGTCATCAAACAACTCCCCAAAGGAAAAGCCCAGGACCAGGTGGCTTCACAGTTGAGTTCTACCAAGCATTCAAAGAAGGTTTAATACCAATCTTACTCAAGTTCTTCCAAAAAAATTGAATGAGTAGGAATACTACCAAACTCATTCTATGAAGTCAATATCACCCTAATCCTCAAGTCAGATAAAGATATTACAAAAAAAAGAAAATTATAGACCCATTTCACTAATGAATATGGATGCAAAAATCCTCAACAAAATACTTGCTAATTGAATCCAACAACTCATTAAAAGAATTATTCATCATGATCAAGTGGATTTTATACCAGGCATGCAAGGGTAGTTCAACATAAGAAAATCAATCAGCATAATACACCACATTAAGAAATCAAAGAAGAAAAATATCATGATTCTATCGATTGACACAGAAAAAGCATTTGACAAAATACAGCATCATTTCTTGATAAAAATACTACAAAAGATAGGAATTAAAGGGTATATATGAAAAAACCACAGCTAACATTGTACTCAATGGTGAAAGACTGAAAGCTTTCCCATTGAGATCAGGAACAAGACAAGGATGCCCTCTGTCTCCACTCTTGTTCAATATAGGGCTAGAGGTTCTAGCTAGAGCAATCAGGCAAGAAAAAGAAATAAAAGGCATTAAATCAGAAAGGAAGATGTAAAATACTATTCACAGATGATATGCTCCTATACTTACAAAGTCCTGAGAAATCTACAACAAAGCTTCTACAGCTAATAAACAATTTCAGTAGCTCTTCAGGATACAAAATCAATATGCAAAAATTGTGGAACCTCCACGAAAGACAGGTTGGTGGCTCCTCAGGAAGCTAAATATAGAACTGCCATATGATCTAGCAATTCCTCTATTAGGAATATACCAGAAGAACTGAAAACTGTGACTCGAATGGACACCTGAACTCTGATGCTCATAGCAGCATTATTCACAATTGCCAAAAGATGCAAATTACCCAAGTGTCCATCAACTAATGAATAGATACACAAAATATGGTATATACATATGATGGAATACTATGCTGCAGTAAGAAGAAATGAAATTGGGACATGTGATTACATGGATGAATCTTGAAGACATTATGCTACATGTAGTAAGCCAGACACAGACAAGTAATGCATGGTCTCATTATTATGAACTAAATAAGAATAAACACATGGAGTCAAAACCTAGAGTATAGGTTATTAGGGGATAAGAGGAGGGCTGAGAAAGACTACTGATGTTTAATGTATGTAGAAGTTTTAATTAACTTGACTGCAAAATTGTGGAAATGCATTAAGCTGATGGTACATTATAGTGAGTAGCAGCTGGTTAATAAATGGGCTTGTGGCTATAAAGGGTAGTATAGGATGTAAATGTCAGTTGAAAGAAAGCTAGAGAATAATCTAGGGACTGAATAACACAGTGAACCTAGAGGTGGATGAGAATTGTGGCTGATGATACAGATGCAAGAATGTCCTTCTGTGAGCTAGAGTGGATGTACGTCACAAATGCAGGGTGGTGGGAATGTGGAAAAGCATGGGAAAAATACAATTGGTGTGTCCTATGGACTGTGATTAAGAGCAATACTGCAATATTCTTGCATCAATACCAAAGATGTACTGTATTAATAATGGGGGGTATGGAAAAAGTGTGCCGAATGTATGCTATGGACCCTGGTTGGTGGTAATAGTCTGATGATATTATTTCATAATCTGTTTCAAAAGTTCCACCACGGTGTTGTGTGTTGGTGAAGGGGTGTTATATGGGAATTCTACACATGTGCATGATTGTTTTGTAAGTTTACAATCTCTGTAATAAAATATATTAAAAAATACAATTGGCTGTATTAGGGAAAAAATACACCAAATGTAAGATATGGACTATAGTTAGTAATATTTTGATGATGCTCTTGTAAGGTTTGTAACAAATGTTTCACATAATGCAAGGTGTTGGTGGTGGAGTGATGTATGAGACCCCTCTATGATGTTATGCATGTTTATTTTGTAAGTTCACAACTTTTACTAACTTATTGTTTATGTATGTTCACGTGAATGATAAACTTTAGTAAAATAAAATTTTTAAAAAAGTGGGATGACCTCTAAAGTACAAAGGTAGTGCCTAATAAAACACTCCAATGTGCCAAGCCCTAGAAATCAATGCTTGTACTTATGAACCTTATTCTTGAAAAATTGAAACTTAGCCAAATAATATCTATTGCCTAAGAGCTAGCTCCTTAAAACCTCCTTGTTGCTCAAATGGGGTGTCTCTCTTAGCCAAACTCAGCAAATAAACTCATTACCTTGCCTCTGGCAGAGGACATGACTCTTGGGAATAAGGCACCCTGGCATTGAGGGATTAATACCAAGCATTAACTAGCGATGCATTTGGAAAAAGAACTTGACTAAAAAGGGGAAACATTAAATACAAAAGAATTTTTATATCCAAGAGATTTCAAAGTACGTTGGAAGGTCATTCCAGAGGTTATACTTACACACCTCAGACAGATCTCATTAACTGCCACAGTAAACAAAGCCTCAAACAGGTGTGCTCCTAAGGGCTCTAGAGACATCAGGACACTATAGGCAAGGCACAAAACCTCATGATATCAGCACCCCATCAGTGGACATTACCTTGGAATAGATGATAACCCAAATCCCCAGTATAACAGAGGTAGACTCATTTATAATTTCCCTACACATTATTCTTCTACTCCTTTTATTTGAACCTATTATTAGCACTATACTCATTAAATATATGTCCCAGAGACTTAAACATTTGTTCTGCTCACATGCTGGTTGAGCCCTGAATCAGCAGATTTGCAGCCAACTTCTACTCTCCAGTTAATTGAACTTGGCCAGGACAAGTAACTAAATGATGATGATGATGAACAACTCCCAGCCCACAAAGCAAAGAGTATCTACAACTGCAAACAAAACAGTTCCTTCCATATGCCCCATAAGATCTAACTAAGCTCCCCAATCTGAAGCAGAACAGGCATCACTATCCTAAAATCTTCAATATTGAGAAATGAACAAACATAAGGAGAGAATGCAACCAGGGACCAAAGTAGACATTATTATTGTAGTAACAGAAGAACTTGTAACATTGATATAAAGATAGTGGTTACCAGAGGTTCTGAGGGAGGTGCAGGGAAGAGGAGGTAGAACATAGGGCATTATTTAGGGCACTGGGATTGTTCTGCATGATTTTGCAATGTTGGACATAGGCCATTATACATTTTGTCAAAACGTATAAAATTGTATGGTGCAAAGTGTAAACCATTATGTAAACTATAGACTTTGGTTAATAGTAATGTTTCAATATTTGTTCATCAATTATAAAAAATGTACCACACTAATGTAAGATGTTATTAATAGGGGAAATTGCGAGAAGGGGAGGAAGTGGGGTATATGGGAATCCCCTATACTTTCATTGTATCTGTTCTATAATCTAAAACTGCTTTAAAAATAAAGTTTATTATATGAAAAAAAAAAAGATGAAAAAAAAGAAATAATGGCTGAAAACTCCCCAAATTTGGTAAGAGTAATTAATAAACATATCCAAGATAATCTATGAACTCCAAGCAGAATAAACTCAGATTGAAAGCAAGATATACTATTTAAATTATCAAAACTAAAAGACAGAAAATTTTGAAAGTCACAAGAGAAGAAATATATCATGTACAACGGATTCTCAATAAGAGCAACATCTGATTTTCTTCAGAAACTACAAACTGGCAGTGGGATGACATATATAAAGTTCTGGGGGAAAAAAATCCATCAACCAAGAATTCTATATCTAGAAAAATTTCCTTCAAAATCTAAGGAGAAATATCCATATGAACAAAAGCTGAGGGAGCTAATTACCAGTAAACTTTCCCTAAAATTAATGCAAAAGGGATTCAAGCTGAAATGAAAGGTAACTAGGCAATAATTCAAAGTCATAAGAAGAAATAAAAAAAATACTGGTAAAGAAAACTATCTAGGTAAATATAAAAGTGAGTATTATTGTACTCTTGATATGCATCTCTCTTTTTTCTATATAATTTACAAGAAAAATGCATAGAACAATAACTAAAATTTGTTAATGGGCACAAAATGTATAAAGATATGATCTGAGATAATAACATAAATGAGGATGGATTGAGATGTATAAGACTAAAGGGTTTGTAGATTATTAAAATTAAATTGGCAGGAAGGGGCCAAGATGGCGTTAGTGTAGGAAGGCGCACACTGCAAGCTCCCAGAGCAAGGCGGATTGTGGACGGGGTCCTGCCCGGGGGTCTGTGCTGTGCACGCGGGGAGTGAGAAGCTTGGGACATCTATCTGCGCGGATCGGCAGCATGGACCGAAAGGTGGAGATTCATGAGTTTTGAGGCTGCCGGTGGAGGTTGGCACAGGCGGCTGAGCCCCGCAGTAAGGGAAAAAAAAATAAAACGGCCATTTGGAGCCGCGGGCGGGGCGAAAAAGTTATATTTTCTGGGGATCTGGCTGCCTGGCGCCCCTTGGACCTTGTGTGAACAGAGCAAACGAGCTAATCAACACCCAGTGAACCGGAGGGGGGATTTTGGTCAGGGAACGGAGCTGATTTCCCTAGCCACCCAGGGATAAGACCCGGGCCGCTGCGGAGCCAGGAGGAAGGGACACTTCCCAAAAAAGAGAGGGTTCAGTTGGAAGACAGGGAAGAGTATTTTATATTTTTAGACATTGATCTGGCTGCCTGCACCGCCCCATAGCTTTGGGGAGCAGATAAGCCGATCTGAAGCACCATTAGGCTGAGAGCAGACGCGAATCTGCACTCAAACTGAATTACTGAGCAGCCCGGTGACGCTGGAGCTCAGCGCCAGAAGGGGCGGAATCCGCCATCTTTAGCACTCCTCACTGACTGACATCAGAGCTTCAGCTAACCTGGGGAGTCTGGAAAGTGGGACGTGCTTGATTAATTTCCACAGGCCAAGCTAGGGTCCCTTCTGTAAGGGGGTTGGTCTAGAGGAGGAATTATTTTGGGTCCTGCATTTGGCTAAAAGAAAAAAAAAAAAAAAGTAAGGTCACCTCAACAAATGAAAAATAACTTCTTTTTAATTTAGTTTAATAGCTAAAAGCTGCTTCAGGACCTGCATATAGAACCCTGTGGGGAAACTGATTGATAAACACAAGTAGGCAGAAAGGATCCACGTGGAACCTAGGGGAATCATTGACCACCCTTAGCTCTGTTTGACTGCTTGCCTGTGTGGATCTTTGGTTTCTCTCTGTTACTTTCTGGTCTATTGCTATTATTCCCGTTTTCCTCCCCCCTTCCTTTTTCCTTCTATTTTTTTTTTTAAATAGGTGCTGCCAGCTGGTCGCTTCTTTGCTGGAATTCTTATTCAGTAATTTCCCACTCGCTGTATATATTGATTCTGTATTACAAACTACCGCTTATCCTTCCCGCATCTTTCTGCCTTCTGTTTTCTGTTGTGGCTCTTAGAGACAACATTTTTTCATAGGCCCACAACTCAAGGGTGTCAATTTCTATCCCATCTATTTTCTTTTCTTCTTCTTCTTTTTTCTTTTTTTTTATTAGTATCAACTTTTTCCTTTCAGACCTTTCTCTATTATTTCTCTCCCTCCTCATAATTCTAGCCTTCTAAATCACTATATATATATTCCTCCATTTGTTTTCCCAGTCCATTGTAGGAACTCCATATTTTATCCTAGTACTCTACACTGCCTACACAAGTTAAATATTCATCTCATTAAGTCTCATTTTGCCCCTCTTCTAACTGTTATCAATATTTCTATTATTCTTCTGCCTTCCTTACATCTTTTGATTCCTCTGGCCCTAACCTTTTGCCTTCAAGGAAACATAGAAAGAAGCAAGGAAATAAAATAAGAAGAAAAACTGTCAAAGAGAAAACTTAACTCACACGCAGAACCAACAGCTAAATAAAATTCTAGAGCATAAAGAAAAGCTAATCAACTGAACAAACCCATCAAGATAATATGATGACCAGAAGGCAACAGAAAAATACAAATGACTCTGAGAAACTGGAAAACATGGACCAGTGCAGTGCACAAAATAAAAACCAGGAAGCAATGCAGTACATCGAACAACTAATCAAAGATATCCAAACAAATATCATGGACCAACTTAAAGAACTGAAGGAAGAGATTAAGGATATAAAGAAGACACTGCGAAAACATACTGAAGAAATAGCTAACACACCTAAAAAGGTAATGGATATGATGGCGAACAAAGACACAAGTCAAGAAGTGAAAAAGACGCTGGACTCATATGGCAGCAATATTGAACAGGCAGAGGAAAGAATTAGTGATATGGAAGACAATACAGTTGAAATCAAAGAGATTGTAGAAAAGATAGACAAAAAGATAGAAAAAAATACAGTATGGTCTCAGGGAATTAACCGATAATACAAAACGTACAAACATACGCATTATGGGCATCCCAGAAGGAGAAGAGAAGGGAAAGGGAAAAGAAGGAATGTTGAAGGAACTTATGGCTGAAAACTTCCCAACTCTATTGAGAGAGATGGATGTGCACATCCAGGAAGCACAGCGCACGCCAAATAGTATAAATCCCAACAGGCCAACTCCAAGACATATACTTGTCAAATTGTCCAATGCTAAAGACAAAGAGAAAATACTCAAGGCAGCAAGAGAAAAGAGAACCATCACATACAAGGGAAGCACAATAAGATTAAGTGCTGATTTCTCAGCTGAAACCATGGATGCAAGAAGACAGTGGTATGACATAGTCAAAACACTAAAAGAAAAAAACTTCCAGCCACGAATTCTCTATCCAGCAAAATTGGCATTCAAAAATGATGGAGAGTTCAAAATATTCACAGATAAACAGCAATTAAGAGAGTATGTCAAGAAGAAACCAGCACTTCAAGAAATACTAAAGGAATCTCTACAAGTTGAAAGGAAAAAACAAAGGAGAGAGAGTTGGAGGAAAGTTTAAAAACAACTGAAAACTCAAAAAGAGAAACAAAACAACATATGACATACATTAACCCAAAGAAAAAATGACTGAAGTAAGAAATTCGTTACGAGTAATAACACTGAATGTTAATGGATTAAATTCAACAATCAAAAGACACACATTGGCAGAATGGATAAGAAAATATGATCCATCTATATGCTGTCTACAAGAAACCCACCTTCGGCCCAGGAATTCAAGGAGGCTGAAAGTGAATGGCTGGAAAACCATTTTACAAGCTAACAATAGCCAAAAAAGGACAGGAGTAGCTATTCTAATATCAGACAAAATAGACTTTAAATGCAAAACTCTTGTAAGAGACAAAGATGGACACTACATATTAGTAAAAGGAGTAATCTCTCAAGAAGAGAGAACAATCATCAACATTTACGCACCTAATCAAGGTGCCTCAAAATACGTGCAGCAAACTCTGGAAAAACTAAGAGGAGAAATAAATTCCTCTACAATAATAGCAGGGAACTTCAACACACCACTATCATCATTAGACAGAACATCTAGGCAGAAAATCAATCAAGAAACTAAGGCACTCAACAATACATTAGAAGATTTGAACTTAATAGACATATACAGAACACTACACACAAATACAGCTGGATTTACATTCTTCTCCAGTGCACATGGAACATACTCCAAAATAGACCACATGCTAGGCCACAAAACAACACTCAATGAATTCAGAAAAATTGAGATTATACAAAGTAATTTCTCTGACCACAACGGAATGAAGTTGGAAATCACTAAGGGCCAGAGAAACAGGTTAGGCACAAGGATATGGAAGTTAAACAACACACTCTTAGACAAACAGTGGGTCAAAGAGGAAATTTCAAAAGAAATCAGTAACTACCTTGAAACTAATGAAAACGACACCACATCATATCAAAACCTATGGGATGCAGCGAAAGCAATCCTGAGAGGGAAGTTCATAGCCATAAATTCATATATTAAAAAAGAAGAAAGAGCTAAAATTGAAGACCTAACTGCACACTTGGAGGAATTGCAAAAACAACAACAAACTAAACCTAAACGAAGTAGAAAACAGGAAATAACCAAGTTTAGAGCAGAACTAAATGAAATAGAGAATAAGAAAGCACTGGAAACAATAAACAAAACCAAAAGCTGGTTCTTCGAGAATATCAACAAAATTGACAAACCCTTAGCCAGACTAACAAAGAAAAAGAGAGAACAGATGCAAATACATAAAATAAGGAATGAGCAAGGTGATATCACTACTGACCCCACAGAAATAAAGAGTATCATAAGAGGATACTTTGAAAAATTATATGCCAACAAGAATGACAATTTAGAGGAAATGGACAAGTTTCTAGAAACCCACAAACAGCCGACATTGACAAAAGAAGAAATAGATGAACTCAACAGCCCAATTACAAGTAAAGAGATAGACTCAGTCATTAAAAACCTCCCAACTAAGAAGAGTCCAGGACCAGATGGCTTCACAGCTGAATTCTACCAAACATTCCGGAAAGAGCTAACACCAATTCTACTTAAGCTCTTCCAAAAAATAGAAGTAGAAGGAATATTACCTAACTCATTCTATGATGCCAACATTACCCTAATACCAAAACCAAATAAAGATACCACAAGAAAGGAAAATTACAGACCGATTTCTCTAATGAACCTAGATGCTAAAATCCTTAACAAAATACTTGCTAATCGCATTCAACAACATATCAAAAGGATTATACACCATGACCAAGTGGGTTTCATCCCAGGTATGCAAGGATGGTTCAACATAAGAAAATCAATCAATGTAATACACCACTTAAACAAACTGAAAGAAAAAAATCACATGATCATCTCTATAGATGCAGCAAAACCATTCGACAAAATACAGTACTCTTTCCTCATAAAAACACTACAAAAGATAGGAATAGATGGAAAC